>JASVEL010005153.1:0-198408 GCA_032618575.1 Nicotiana noctiflora | reverse complement strand
ATTTTTAAACAAATTACAAATTTAAGCGGCAGTACTTGTTTCTTTATCAATCGACGTTATTCTATTTGCGTCTCTTAAGAAGTTAGGCAACGATCAACCAAACTTTTGTTTATTGATTTGTTCTCAATTTCTAGCAAATACACGTTATAATAAATAGTAAATTCCTTAAGATGTTAGGCAACGTGTATTATTAAAATCAACACTGTTAAGGAAAAATAAGAGGAAGAAGAAATAGAATATATAATTTCGAGTTCACGATTTGCTTGTGTGTCCTTAAGGAATTTTAACCCCCTCACAGTTGCCAAGGTAATGGATTAAATCCTCCCAGGATAAAACGGAATAACCTTCCCGCGACTGTGGCAATACAAGAAGCAGGATACCAACGAATTCAAAGAGCGGAGCGAATCACACTTACAATTTTCAAGGAACAAGAAAGCTCAAGAATTTTTGGATTAATGAACTTGCAGGGAGAGGAAAAGTAATTTGTTGGTTTCTGAATTTCAGAATGTCTATAATGGAAGTCATGCCTGAATTTATAGGCAATTGTTGGCTTTGTGAAAATGTATGGTGCCTCTTCATGGTGTCTGTTCATTGTGAACAGACACCTGATAGGAAGATACGTTCTTTCAACGTTATTTATCAAACTGGGTCAACTAGTTTAACCAAATAAACCGGGCCAAATTTTGAAGTCCAGTCCAATCCATTTAATTTCTCACCATTACCCAATTCACACTACTCATCTTTAAAGCCCAATGACTTAAAAGTCCAACAAAATTATTGTCTTCGAGGTTGTTGTACATGAATGAAAATCAAAGACTCAACAAATTTGAACTTTCAAACTATTTCTCTATTTTAATTACGTGTAATCCGTATCTTAAATTCCTCAACTATTTTCGCATCACCTCCAATTTGCAACAATATGTTTGTCTTTAAATATCGACAAAAATTAATATGTTTATAAACCCAAGTAGGTATTACCTAAAACTCTTAACATCAATTGTTAAATATTTTCAATCTAATTAGTAGGTATTACCGAATAATCTGAACACCGAATATTATCGGAGTTTTAAGGAACAATAACAGGTGGTGGCCTTTAGGATTGCTTCCCAATTTAATTATTGGTAATTTCTTCAAGCTATTTATTTTTAGTATATTCATGAATTCATCTGTGATCCTTCTTCAAATTGTACTTTTCAATTCATCTGGCTGATTGGAATCTTTGAAGATTTAGGGAGCACAATTTGCATTTATAAAGAACTAGACTTAGTGTATGCGCTTTGCGCGTGTTCACCTTGATTTAAAAAATTGTATAAATATTATTCAAAAATTATGTTTGAGTTATAAAATAAAAATATAAACTCCTAAAATTAATGAATATTGATCATATATACCTGACTTAATAAAGAAATTGGCTTTGCCTCAAATTTGGTTTAAACTTTATTCTAATATCATAATTTTATCAGTTTAATTTCATAAATTATCATGCTTCCTAATTTCGGCATGAACATATAGCCCTTAAGAATCTAAATAAAATTTTCTAAAGATATTTTTTGAAAAATTATTCTCAAATCCATTTGAGGAGACATAAACAGAGTAAATTAGCTATACTTTTATTGCAATCCCACAAAGATTTTTAAAATAACACAAAATATTAATTGCAAATGAAGTGATTAATTTAGGGGCTTAATTGAACATAAATAAATTATATTGTATAACTACAATAAGAATTTTTTTTCTTTGGTGAGCGGTGATTATTACGTTAAGCATCCTAAATTTGCATTTATGAATTTGCTTTTAATTAATATAATTTATATAAGATGTAATATCAATAGATTTCAAAGTTTTAAATATTAGGACTTCTACCTAGTTTAAAAGGAAAGACTTGACAAATAAAATTTTAGTTGCTTCCAAACTCCTAAATATTAGGAAAGTAGCATAAATTATAATAATGTCAAAAGTAAATTTTATTTTTAAAGGCTAATAAAACGAAGGATATTTTGATAAGAGATTTCGTTCTTTTAATGTAGTATACAAAGAGATATAGATGAATAAGGTCCAAGGATTGTAACTAGAATTCTAAGAAAGTCTAAATACATAGCCCCATTCTTGACATTGAATTAAAAATATATATTTAATCATACTTAGTGTTTATACCAAGCTGATGAATACATAATATATTATGTGTATATTATTTATTTTTTACTCCCTTCGGTTTAAAATAAATGATTTTTAAGTTGTTTTCACACAAATTAAGAAATTCACATTTTAACATTAATTAGTAATAGAATTGACCATATTAAATTTTACTATCTCTTTACATAAATACTTCTGACACATACTCCAACACTATTTACTCCAAGGACAATTTAGGGAAAAAATAATTAATTCATTTTTGAAATCCAAAAAAATTACTTATTTTGAACCATAAAATAAGGTAAAAAAATAATTTATTTTGGATCGAAGGGAGTAACTGTTTGCACATCCTTTAGAAAATATATTTGGCAACCCTAATCATAATCTTTTCCTAAATCCTACATGAGTATATGTTCTTTTGTGTTAAACATAAAACATGTTTTTGTGAATTCTAGAATCTGTACCATCATCATTTCTCTAACCATTAATTCTCATCATGTTTTAATCATGTTCAATTTTTTTTATTGCAGACAAATTAAAATGGCATCACATCACTACTTTATCTGTTTTCTTGCAATGGTCTTTATTATTAGTGAAAGTAAAGCATGTCACCCTAATGATCTCAAAGGTCTCACTGATTTCAAAGCTGCAATACATTCTGATTCTTCTGGTAGGCTAAAAAACTGGATTGGCCAAAATTGCTGCAATTGGGCTGGCATTTCTTGCAATTCTGAAACAGGCAGAGTTGTAGGAATTAATCTCCCTGGTTACTATGACGCCGGCGATGAATTTGCTCCTTTTTTTGTATCTCATACTATGACTGGCTCAATCTCTCCTTCAATTACACTTCTCACTTCTTTAGAATCTATTGATCTTAGTATGCTAATAGGATTAACAGGCCAAATTCCTCCATCAATTGGTGTTCTCAAAAATCTCAAAAAACTTACCTTACAAAACAATCAAATCTCTGGTGCATTACCTGACTCCATTTCAAACTTGACAAATTTAGAGTTCTTGAATCTTGAAAATAATCTCTTGACAGGGAGTATACCAGAAAATATTGGGAATTTGCAAGCAATACAGCAGCTTTCTTTGTCGAATAATTCATTAACTGGGACAATCCCATTTTCAATTACAAAACTACATTCCATTTCAGGTATTTTCCTAGCACAAAATCAGCTTGTAGGAGAAATACCATTGCCTTTAAATCCAGGCCAATGGTCTTCACTACAACATTTGAGACTCGAAAATAATCGACTCACTGGAATTATACCTCCATCAGTTGGCTACTTAACATCACTTTTGAGATTTTCTGTAGCAAATAATCATCTTACAGGGCCTATTCCTTCAACTATAGGGAACTTAAAATATTTGCGACAATTGATGGTCAATAACAATCAGTTATCTGTTGTGTTACCAAACTCTATATGTGGAGTTACACAACTTGATGTCATGTTTATTTCTCATAACAAGATTGTAGGACCATTGCCTGTTTGTCTTTTTTCCTTTAAATATCTTCGACAGGTCGATGTACAATTCAAAAGTTTGAATTAACTTATATATGTAAGAAAGATGTAAGCCAGGATGACTGGCCACTAAAAAATTTATTTAAGCTTTTGACCATATAATGTATTGTTTCTTCAACAGCACTCTTCCTTCTTCTTTTATGGAGTGTTTTTCATGCTTATTTCTAATTTCTTCGCATTCAGAATTTAAGAAAATTGGCCAAATGTGATAAAAATGCACAACAGAATGTTATAGATGTATAAAAATTGCTGGCTGTGGGGTTCGAACCCACGCGCACTTATGTGCAGAAGATCTTAAGTCTTCCCCCTTAACCTCTCGGGCAAACCAGCGATAGTGACGGCTGAATTCTTTGCTGCTATAATTACCAAAATTCACATTTGGAGAGATTTATTTCAATGCTTGTCTTCTGGGGAAAAAAATTGAGAGGATGTACTTAAAAAACTTATTTCTCCCACCCTAATAATTTAACCATAATATATGGAGATTTCTTTATAACAATATCTTGTATAAGATTCATTCATTACAAAAGTTATAGTTTTTCCAAATCAATTTTTTAAGTTGGATTTTACCTTTCTATAATAGTTATTTTGCCCATAATAGAAACAATCATCTTTATAGCATTTATTCTCTTTATAAAATTATAGCTCTATAACAACCACATAAAACTTTAAAATTATCAATAAGAAACCTAAAGATTTTAATCCGATCAAATTTCTTAAAACTTTAATGCACCATTTATAATTAAAAATATTATATTACACACTTTTATAATTAAAGATTTCACTTACTTCGATTAAAGAATATACTTGTATATTTTTGTTTCATTGCACAAAAGGTTCAATTATGCATAATATTTATATTTGAAGATCTGCACGCGCAATCTTTTTCATTGGACAAAATTTTTCAATCTTGTATCATACTTTTTTTCAAAATTCTTTCATCAATCTTCGAAGAATTTAATTTTCTAGTAGCTTTAAAATGCGTGCCTTAAAGTTTAAATCTGTGCACATTTAGTTATGAATTTATTAATAACTTATTATCTATTTAATATTTAATTAGTAAAATATGTATATCCTTTGAAATTTTAAATTTGATCATGTTTCTTATCATTTTATATATAATACTGAAACAGAAAAAAGTTAATTTTCTGATAGTTTTTGTCTATAACAAACAGAAAAATTTATATGCTAAATGTTGTTGTAGGTGTATTACAGTCATTCACTACAAAGATCTAAAAATATTAAATATATATATATATATATATATATATATATATATATATATATATATATATATATATATATATATATATATATATATATATATATATATATATATATATATATATATATATATATATATATATATATATATATATATATATATATATATATATATATATATATATATATATATATATATATATATATATATATATATATATATATATATATATATATATATATATATATATATATATATATATATATATATATATATATATATATATATATATAGATAATTCTTATTGAATTTTGGGATGAATTACAATAGAATAAAACCCTCTATTTATAGGGAGATGGTGACTTAGACACCAAGTAATAAATTTTAGAATCTCTCCAAATATGGACATTCACCATAAATAGAATTCTATTTATAACACTCCCACTGAATGTCTATTCAACAGATAATGTATCTCGTTAAAACCTTAACTAAAAGAAAACCCAATGGGGAAAAATTTCTAGAGAAGGAAAAAGATTACACATATCTAATAATACGCATTTTGGTTGCCTCGTTAAAAACCTTACAAGGAAAACCCAGTGGGATAAAACCTTGTAAGGGAAAAAGAGTACAACGCGCATTAACTCCCCCTAATGAGAGTATTAATTCACATCCTTGAGCCTACATATCCCAATCTTATGCACTAGCTTCTTGAAGGTTGACGTCGACAAATATTTTATATCAGTTTTAATATATTTTCATAATGGCATAACATAGAGATCTCTTCATTCATATATTCAGGTACCTGAATCTCTCATGAGATATTATGAAGTGTTATGTCATGTAATCTTCTAGATCACTTGCCTCCTTTATTATGATCATTTGCTCATCTTCTTTATCAAGAAGTTTATTTGAAACCGGTTGTCTATACGTTTTAAGCTTACCATAGACTTTGTCCTTCTAGGACTTATTATAATATGAACTGCAGTAAGAATATAGTTACTTTCTTTGAGTCAGCAAATGCGTCCGGCATGCTTTGCAATAAATTGCACATGAATTATCCTTTTATGAACTTCAAGTTCATATTATTTTATTCGAGGATCTAGATCCAGAAATGATAATTCATTCCTTGTAACTTTTCTCAATTGTTTATCATGTCTCCCCCTCATGTTAGAAAAACTAACTTGTTTCCTCAACTTTGAGAACCCATCTTTGTGCGTTATGGTGTTAATCAAAATATACACTGCACATAAATAATAATAAGATGGAATTATTTGGTTCCTAACCCTGAACCACTTGTGAGGGGAGAATGTAATATACTTCCGTATATAACCAATATCAAATTGATATAGATAACTTTGTTCTCGTAAGCAATAATTTAGCTATTGAGTGGAGGCACTCAATAAATCACTTTGTTAAACCAGATGTGATGTAGACCAACTTATCAAGATGAACTTCTTGAATAGAAAATCCGGAAATTATGCTCTAAATCAAATTATTGAGCAAGTTACCTCGCACACACCGGCCAGGTTGCGGGTTAATAATAATTGCATATGTAACCATCTCATAGATGAATCTTATGTGGTATATATGGCGGGTGAATGAGCCCATATTCACTTTTGATATTTCCAGCATTCATGGGATTCAATCCCAATTTTACTTGATCTATTAATTAATGAGAACAAGCAATGTCTAAGAGAATACGTAAAGAACTTTCTAGTTCTTTAATATTTACCCATATAAATTCTCTTTTATTTTTGCACATCATACTTGAATTAACATGGCTAAACCAATTATGCCAATTAGATAAATTATCAATATTGATAAACTTCAAATTTACACATAACTTGTGCAATTATTAATAAACTCCAAGTTTATTATGATATGGGTTTTTATATCAATAGACATCCACTTTATTGTGGTATTCTTTTGTTTATGTAGTACAAATTGGAGAATAAAGGGGGTAGCTTTTCACATGCATATTACCCCGCTACAAGTTGTAGTAATAGAAGATATTAAATCTTTATTTTATTTATAGTCTCAATATAATCAACCGCTTTCGTGTATACGTTGGAAACTGAATAAGTTTCTTTGAGACGTACTACAACACAATACCTTGTTGGTAATTAATTGTGTTTCTCTGAAATAGTAATAATTGGCTATTCCAGAGCTCTCAATTAATTTTATACTACCACATATTTATCAACATCCATGTGGTGAATATCTCTTTTAAAGAGAAAGTTATACCATTATGGCCATGGTCTAAATCATTATAGGCAAAATATATTGCTTCTATTACTTTTACCATGTAATAATCCACTGCCATAATATTTTGGCTAATCACAATGGGTACGTGATCAATGGCCATTCATGCCATAATAATGAAATTATTTTATTATTTCATCTCAAACCTCCTTCTAGAGGTGAGTGTGGTATATTCAGTACCAATAGCATGTTCATATTCTTTCAAGAATGAATATGTCTTCGTAAATCATATGTTGTCACATTTCCATCATTAATGGACCATAATCATCTATATGTGCTATATAAGATCTCACGTCAAATCGATGACAAATATTACCTTCACAGAGTGAAGGATTATTTTGAGAATCCTTATTATTCTCATTATCAAAATGATGACGATTATAATTTCGTTTATTGCCACGTCCACATCCATTGATACCTTCACGGCAATAATTTTGTCTTCTTTCAGACTTATCACATACTGCTATCACATTCTCTAAAGGGAATGAGAATGGAGCACATTCAATGGGACGGGTTTTCAATTCTTTGCCCGCAATCATACATGAATTTAATCATGACAAGGCATAAAAACTTTACCACTTTGGGTGGTTATAATTTATTTCAAACTCCATTAGAGTTGCAAACAAAATTTATCGTCTTTGCTTGTATTTAAAATCAAATAATAGAATGTCAAGAATTTGAAAGAGAAAAGTAAAATACTTACCTTAAATCTAACATATAAAATTTTAAATTTAGTCTCTACTTGAAAAAGAGGGACCTAGTATAGGGTAACTTAGCTAACAAGTAATCGGGTTAATTGAGAATTTGATTAACCTAATTAGGGGTTCAAACTAGAGATAGTAAGAACCCGATTTGAGCTCATATCAACTATTTTGTTTGAGACTCATTTGGACTTGAGAAAGCCAAAGTGGGCAAAATTCCTCTATGACCGGGATGTATTAAATGGATAATATAGAGTTGGGAGCTATAATATACACCCCAATCAACAAAACAAATACTAACATCTTTAAGCCATTTGGCGAACACCTAGGTTATAGTCACATCCCTAGCCTTTTTAACTATTTGAAAAAACATCTGCGAATCTTGTAGATAACTTATACCAGGTTCCTCCAAAAATGAGAAACGCACTCCAACACCTATCTAAAACTCACCCGAGCCCTCGGGGCTCCAAAACCAATTATGCATACAACTTCAAAAATATCCTACTGACTTATCTGTGCGATCAGATTGCCAAAATAACATCATATACAGTGAATTAAACCTCAATATTCATAATTTCTTCTAAGTTTTCATAAAACATCAAATTTCCATTTCAAGTCCAAAATACGTCAAACGACATCCGTTTTCAACCAAATTTTACAGAAAGCGCATAAATCATATAAGACTTGTACCAGGCGTCGGAACCAAAATGTGATCCCTATGCCACAGTTTTTAATCAATTTCCATTTCTAATTTTCTTAATAATTTCAGAAAAATAATTTTCACAAAAAAAGCATTTCTCGGGCTCTAGACCTCGGAATTCGGCTCCGGGCATATACCGGAGTCCCATATTTTTCTACGGACCCTCCGGAACTGTCAAATCATAGGTTCAGATTCGTTTGCCAAAAATATTGACCAAAGTCAAATATATTCATATTAATATTAAAATTTAGCATTTTTCGCACAAAGTTCATATTTAAGCTTTACGGTTACGCACCCGGACTGCGCATGCAAATCGAGGCAACCCTAAATGAGGTTTTTAAGGCCTCGAAAGCACAGAATAAATAATAAAATAGGTGATGACCCTTTGGTTCGTCACACTCAATCTGGAGATGATACTGCAGTAGACAAGGTATGTTTGATGAGGGATCATATCACAATATCTATATTATGCGGTGAGATGCATGAATATCATTGGAGTATTATAGGTTTGCTGAGTTCAAGTTGTTTGTGTGTTTGTTTGGAATTCAATTTTGTCTTTAGAATGCATACTTTGACGCCCGGTGAGAGTTTTGTTGGTGCTTCTTAGTATTTGACATTGTCATTTGGATTCACATACAACAAAAATGAGATGGACTTATGTTGCAATTCATGGTGTAGTAGCTAGTTTAGTAGATCTTTATTTTTTATCTTTAGTAGTAGATAGTAACTTCATGCATTTTATATGATTTTTTGGATACATTGTATGTTTTGGATCCTATTTGGGATTTTATTTATATATTAGTCACTAGGCAACTTGCCTAGTGGGATATTTGCTAAAAAAACTCACAATTTACTACCTTTGAGGTAGGGCGAATAATATCTATAAAGAACTATATTTGTGCGTTTTTTGAGGGATTAGTTGAGGAAATAGAGGGTTTACTTTATGTAATTAAGAATCTAGTGCTAAACATTTGCTATAGTTTTAAAAAGGTGTATAGTTATGTAAAGAACCCTTTTTTCTTTTTTACTAATAAGTGACTTTCTGTTATAAAAGTTGGAAAACTTACACAAATGTCCAAAATAAGTCTCAACTTACCAATCGCTAGTCATTAGTCATAGACTTACCAAAACTAGCTAAGTACATATAAAAATTAAAAAACCAAATATATAAGGTTCTTTCTCTCAAAGAATCACATGCAAAAATCATCTTCTATATTTTAAAGAGTGATTAGCTACATTAGATGCAATACGGAAAGAAAATTTCATGGATGAGGTAGAAAATAAGGTGATAAAAAAGTATAATATTTTAAAAATCTGAGCAAAAAAGGAACTTTTTCAATGTGCATAGTCGAAATTCATTGAAAATATATAGGTAAGTCCATATACAAAATTTGAAGAAGAATGGAGATGCTTTGGACTAGTTCTGTATCAAAATTCCTAATTAAATCGAGTTCACAAATTTTTCTGCGACATATGTATCAAATATGTATCATGCATGCATCTCACACACAGGTATACATGTATATACATATTACACAATTGATACAAATGTGATACATATATGATACACAAATAATATACCGTGTGATACACATATTTTTTTCATGTTGAGTTTTTACTTCGAATTTTTAACTCATACCACCTCAAGACTTTCCAAATCATCCCAAAACTGATATTCAAGCTACATAAGATGTACCTAGTCTATTTTAATAACATCCACTTAAAAGAAAGCAAAAATTTAATTTTATTTTTGCTACAAATAGCTAATTGATTAATATTAATAATATATGGCTAATATTAATAATATTTTATGAATTGATCAATTTTTGTAATGATCTACTTATAAATTGACATAACTGATGATTTTCCTAACAAATTATATATTGACAATTAATGATACTGTAAAAACCCAAAAAACTTTAGAAGACATTGGGCCCATGAGTTGTTCACTGAGAAAGGACTTTAGCCTAGCAATAAATGAAAATAATACAAGAAGGAAAGAAAAAAATATTAAATAAAATCTTAAACTTTTATAAAAATAAAGACAACAAATAAATGAAGTAGAGAATTGTATAAAATAAAGACTACAAAGTAAATTAATTATTTTGACTCCCTATTTATAGAAAAAATGAAGCTGCTTTAACGCTTATTATGCCTTTGGCATATTACTTGTGTAAGAGCTTGTTGAGAATAGGTGCAGACGCCAATGATCTTAGAAATCTTAGTTGCTTGTCTTTCACTAACTTCTTCATCTACGTTAATGATCATCTTCTCGAGAAGAGGCGCAGACGCCAGCACTAACCTTATAAATAGCAATTCCACTCTTGAACCATGAAATCTATTTATTTTCAGAGCTCGAAGATTATTGAGTTCGTCAATCCTGCAGCCTTGTACTTTCAAATGACTTACATCTACTTTCCCGGAATCTTTCTTTATCCGACTCAACTATAAATAGTATAAAGAAAGAATAGTAAGATTTGCATCTCTATACTTGAAAATGATGTAGTAACTAATGAATTCAACAACTCACCAGAAGGTTAAGCAACTTCAAATTGGGAGAACTTCTAAGGATGCATAGAAGGGAACAAATTTGATCTTCATCGGTAAAATCGAAATCATAAAATTCGAGATTGACCAAGTGATTGAGCATAGTTGACAGGCTTCTTTCTAAATTACCATAAGCTAAAAACTAGACAACAAAAAAACCAAAATAAGAACATTAATAGTTACAGCTATGTATGGTGTCATTCTGAGCTATGCAATGATATCAATTGCCATCTTACCTTGAGGGAGTATCCGTCCAAGATAAGTGCTCCAATTTCAGGCAAGTTGTTGAGAAGTTTTACTAAGTCCATTGCTTCATGTTGTCTGTTTTGTGAAACTTCTTGTTGTGGTAGAACTGCAAAAAGTTTTACCTTCCGACAATCCTTGAAGGAAATCCATTTAATTGTGTCAATGCCACAATGGGAAAATTTTAAACGTAAAAGTTCTGGGGCATATATATTCAAGTGATGAAGACCACTACACTGCATAAACATCAAATCTTGAAGATTTGGAACAGAGAGGAAAGAAGTTGCAACGTCTAATTCAAAGGTGACTCCAACAAATTCAAGGCTTTTGAGCTTGTTAAAACCTCCAAAATTGCATGGCGGCTTGAAGATGCAACTTGACAGACTCAATTGTTCAAGTTCCATACCATACACATAGGAAGGCAACTTATAAGGAGCATTCAAATTTCTTGGATTCGTGAGGGTGAGATCCACAAGACCATTTCTTGACAAATGTAGCATCCATAGATCAATCACTGAGTGCTTAAAAGGATTTATTATTGAAAGATCGAGGAGAAATGTCTTAATAGGTCCATAGTGATGCAATAGAATTCTATTAATGATGTCTGTTGTGCTTGACCGCTTTCCCTTTCGGCAGAAGTCCGCAGAAATTCTGAGCTTTGGATTTGAAGCCCAAATATGTCTCCACTTACTGGACAAGACACTCATTCTTGCGGCATCCTCAATAGTCATGTACTCCTGAATTTCGTGTATGACATTAATAGGAAGATCTGTAAGTCTATCAAGTTTGTCCTTTCCATCTTTAAGTCTTTTATAGCTATTTGTCTTCATGATTGTAAGTCCTGACCATTTGAACCAACAAAAATAAGTGAAGTAATTTGCATAGAAAATCCTTTATGCATGTTGCACTTATTCAACTTTATTGATCAAGCTTCATAATTTTAGTATTGAAACCTCGGAATATTGCACTGACAATGCATACCACAACGATGATAAATTAGACAAAGATGCCAAATGAAGTACAAAGATTGATGTTGTTCACTATACTTGATTAACATTTATAAGCGGAGATGAACAATCTATCATTCAAAAGAGAATACAAAAATGAGCATAAAATATCAAGAGAATAACTTCATAGCATTCACTATTGAGAGTTGTATACTACGTCCCTGTTGAGAGTATATGGCAATATCAGGATTTTTTTTAAAATGTAAATCAGACCTTTCCATACCAGTCACCTTATATGACAACATTTCATCATAAAAATTAATTTTTTTTCAGAACATATTTTTTCAATAACGTTTTAGCTCTATTGAACAATTTTTGTTACCTATAACAACAGGAACCATCTTTATAAGAGTATACTCTTTGTAAAACTACCCCTCTATAACAACTATTTCTTTGGGGTAATAAAATAGCTATCATCATCGAAATAAAATTACTAAAATTACCAATAATAAATCTAGAGATTCGACCAAATATTTAAAATTTTAACGCGCTACTTATGATAAAGAATATTACATTAATACATAGATCTATCATTAAATATTTCATACCCTTGAAAGATCTTGCACATATATTTCTATTTAAAATTTTATTGAGATTTTAAATTTAAATATTTTTTATCTTTTATAACGATAAAGAAATTGATTTTTTCTTTGGAAAATCTTTGTCTATACCGGTCAAATAATATTTAAATATCAAAAATTACTATAGATGTGTATACGCAAATCAATATAAAAGCCAAAATTATAATTCAAACAAACAAAATTTTTATAGAGAAGTTTCAACGTATCTAAGGATATTTCTTTAACTTGTAATCCTAATCAAAGAAGTCAACTGATCCATGCAAGAAATCAATTTTTGAAGTAGTAAACTCTTGAATTAATTAAATTATTTAACATTCAGAGTTGGGAGAAGAAAAAATAGCCACCATAACATCCTTATTGAAAATGAAAACAAACAAGAAATAAAAGAAAGGAACTAACCTCACAACGGCGAGTGAGAGGGGATTCTGGAGGAGCGAGTGCTGAATAGGGATTAGGGAGAAAGAGAGAGGCGGGCATACCTAGAATGCAAAATCTTTCTTTTCAGGTTAAGCTATTTATAAGTAAGATTATATAATATTTGCCAAGAAAATCTACCTAATAAATATCACTAATCCATAATTAGTAGCCTCATAAAAAATAATAATTGTTAAGAATATAATTCTATTTGGAGTGAATGTCTATCTTGGGGAGAGTTTTACTTTGTGACTAAGCCATATTTCTCCTATAAATAGAGGGTTCTATTCCATTGTAAATCATCCCAAAATTCAATAAGAATTCCCTCTCTCTCTTTCTCTGCAATATTGTTCTTCTTCTTTTATTATTTCATAACACGTTATCAGCACGAGACTCTAACCAATTGAGTAGAAGCTTTGGGATTGAGCACAATGATTATAATTGTTCCATGAACTTCCTTCATGATTGAATTTTGGATTTAAGGTAAGTGTTTTACTTTATTTTTCTCTTTTATTCTATAATTTACTTTTATATGCAAGCAAGGATCAAAGCTTGATTATAACGCTAATGAAGTTTGTCAGAAATTATAACCACCTGAAGTGGTAAAGTTTTTATGCCTTGTCATGATTAAATTCATGTATGATTGTGGGCAAAGAATTGAAAACCCGTCCCATTGAATGTGCTTCATTCTCATTCCCTTTAGAGAATATGATAGCAGTGTGTGATAAGTCTGAAAGAAGACAAAATTATTACCGTGAAGGTACCAATGGATGTGGACGTGGCAATAGACGAAATTATAATCGTCATCATTGTGATAATGAGAATAATAAGGATTCTCAAAATAATCCTTCACTTTGTGAAGGTAATATTTATCATCGATTTGACGTGAGATCTTATATGGCATATATAGATGATTATGGTCCATTAATGATGGGAATGTGACAACATCTGATTTACGAAGACATATTCATTCTTGAAAGAATATGAACATGCTATTGGTATTGAATATATCACACTCACCTCTGGAAGGAGGTTTGAGATGAAATAAGAAAATAATTTTATTATTATGGCATAAATGGTTATTGATCATGTACCCATTGTGATTAGCCAAAATATTATGGCAGTGGATTATTACATGACAAAAGTAATAGAAGCAACATATTTTGCCTATAATGATTCCGACCATGGCCATAATTGTATAACTTTCTCTTTAAAAGAGATATTCACCACATGGATGTTGATGAATCTGTGGTAGTACAAAATTAATTGAGAGCTCCGGAAGAGCCAATTATTTCTATTTTGGAAAAACACAATTAATTACCAATAAGTTATTGTATTGTAGTACGTCTCAAAGAAATTTATTCAGTTTCCAAAGTATACGCGAAAGCGGTTGATTATATTGAGACTATAAATAAAGGAAATATTTAATATCTTCTATTACTACAACTTGTAGCGGGGTAATATGTATGCGAAAAGCTACCCGTTTTATTCTCCAATTTGTACTACATAAACAAAGAATACCACAGTGAAGTGGATATTGATATAAAAACTCATATCATAATAAACTTGGAGTTTATTCATAATTAGACACATCATGGTGTAAATCTGAAGTTTATCAATATTGATAATTTATTCAGTTGGCATAATTGATTTACCCATATCAATTTAAGTATGATGTGCAAAAATAATAGAGAATTCACATGGGTAAATATTAAAGAACTAGAAAGTTCTTTACGAATTCTCTTACATTGCTCGTTCTCAATAATTAATTGACCAACTAAAATTGGGATTGAATCCCATGAATGCTGGAAATATCAAAGGTGAATATGGGCCCATTCATCTGCCATGTATACCACATAAGATGCATCTATGAGATGGTTACATGTGCGATTATTGCTAACCCACAACATGGTGTTTGCGAGGTAACTTGCTCAATAATTTAATTTAGAGCATATTCCAGATTTTCTATTCAAGAAGTTCATCTTGATAAGTTGGTTTACATCACAATTGGTTTATCAAAATGATTTATTGAGTGCCTCCACTTGATAGCTAAACTATTGCTTATGAGAACAAAGTTATATATATATATATATATATATATATATATCAGTTTGATATACATTATATACGAAAGTATATTATTTTCTCCCCTCACAAGTGGTTCAGGGTCAGGAACCAAATAATTCCATCTTATTATTATTGATGTGCGGTGTATATTTTGATTAACACCATAACACACAAAGATAGGTTCTCAAAGTTGAGGAAACAAGTTAGTTTTTCTAACATGAGGGGGAGACAAGATACAACAGTTGAGAAAAGTTACATGGAATAAATTATTATTTATACATCGAGATCCTCGAATAAAATAATATGAACTTGAAGTTCATAAAAGGATAATTCATGTGCAATTTATTGCAAAGCATGTCAGACGCACTTGCTGACTCAGAGAAAGTAACTGTATTCTCACTGTAAATGTTCAAATTATAATAAGTCCTAGAAGGACAAAGTCTATGGTTAGCTTAAAGCGTATAGAGAATTCGGTTTCAAATAAATTTCTTGATAAAGAAGATGAGCAAATGATCATAATAAAAGAGGCAAGTGATCTAGAAGATCTCATGACATAACACTTCATAATATCTCATGAGAGATTCAGGTACCTCAATATATGAATGAAGAGATCTCTATGTTATGTCATTATGAAAATACATTGAAACTGATTTAAAATCTTTGTCAACGTCAACCTTCAAGAAGCTAGTGTACAAGATCGGGATGCAAAGGCTTAAGGATGTGAATTGATGCTCTCATCAGGGGGAGTTAATGCGCGTTGCATTCTTTTTCCCTTACAAGGTTTTGTCCCACTGGGTTTTCCTTGCGAGGTTTTTAACGAGGCAACCAAAATGCGTATTGTTCGATATGTGTACACTTTTTCCTTTTCTAGAATTTTTTTTCCCATTGGGTTTTATTTTAGTTAAGGGTTTAATGAGGCACATTACTTATTGAGTTAAGAATATAATTCTATTTGGAGTGAATGTCTATCTTGTGGAGAGTTTTACTTTGTGACTAAGTCATATTTCTCCTATAAATAGAGGGGTCTTACCCCATTGTAAATCATCCCAAAATTCAATAAGAATTCTCTCTCTCTTTCTCTGCAATATTGTTCTTCTTCTTTTATTATTTCATAACAATAATTAATATTTTAAATTGGAAAAATTTATAGATAGACACTCAAAGTTGGCACCAACTGTCAGTCAAACACTTTGGCTTAACAAATGATTAAATAGATACTTTTTCTTAACAAGAATATATCTCCTGAACATCCAATTTAGACAAACCACTCACGTCACATACACTCCAAGCTGATATATCAAATGGACAATCAAATAATTACACGTGTGATATGTTGGCATAAAAAGAACAACCCCTTTCGGGTTAGACCTCCACTCTCCTCCCTCAACTAACCCATTGCCCGCCGACCAGATTACCGATAATAACTTCACCGTCACTCAATGTCACGACCCAATTCTAATCATAGATCGTGATAGTGTCCAACACTGTCATTAGAAAAGTAAACAATTTAATCAACACTCCAATAAGTAGTCCAAAAGCATCTTGAAATAAATAACAAAAATTATTTATTTTTATATTAAAATACTAATATTATTTTAAATGTTGGAACATGACCAAAATATAAATTTGAATATCATAACAGAATACAAAAAAAACAAGAATCTAAATCTCTGAGACCTAGTGTCACAAGTTGTCATGATCCAAAACTCGACTTGTCATGATGGCGCCTATCATGGTACCAGTCAAGCCGACATCTCACACATACCAACATTTTTTAAAACCCAAATATACGGAAATAGATTTAAATATGTAATAATCTCGTAAAACTGGATATAAACATCGAAATGTAGTGTAAAATTCTCTCAAAAGATTTGGGTATTACGGAGTGCATGAGCATCTACATAACAACACGGTCTAACCAATAGAAAACTGTCGTCACGACCCAGATTTTCCACCCTCGGGGGTTGTGATGGCGCCTACTAATAGGAGCTAGGTAAGACAACTTAATTAACATTTCACTTAGACACATGTTCCTTTTTAATAATTAACAACATTAAATAAAGGCAACGAAATTAAAATCACACATAAGCGGAAGTCTTAAATTTAGATAGCTGAACAAAATACGAAAATCCAACATGTTTCTCTATTCCGATACTGGAGTCACATACTCGTGAACATCTAAGGAGTACTACATACAAACTCTGAAAGAAACATAATTGGTTTATCTCGAGTACAATGAGATCACAGTTAAATGTAAGGATAGAGTGGAGACGCCAAGCCCACTGACACCTGCCAAGCTACCTTGGGTCTCTCTGGACTGAAGGTATGCTCTCGTGCTAAAGTTGTTGCTACTGCTCGAAACCTGGACCTATGCAAAAATGCACAAAGTGTAGCATCAGCACAACCGACCCCATGTGCTGGTAAGTGTCTAGCCTAACCCCGGCGAAGTAGTGACGAGGCTAGACTGGACACCACATAAACCTGTGCAATTCAAATATTTACATACCACAGAAAGAGATACAGGAAGTAAAACAATCAATAAAGGAAGATAAAAACATGCGGTGGGGAGACAGTAGTTACAATCAAGAAATCTCAATATAACGATAGAAGCAACCAAGAGTATTTACAGCGAACAACGAAACAAATATCCGAAATAAACACATTTGTATCAATAATTATTGCGGCGTGCAACCAATCTACAATGTCATTATTGTGGCGTGCAACCAATCCACAATGTAATTGTTGCGGCATGCAACTCGACCGTCAAATATCATTGTTGCGGCATGCAACCATACCCATATCATTTATCATTATTTCGGCGTATAACCCGATCCTCAATTATCATTGTTGCACCGTGCAACACGATCCTCAATTGTTATTGTTGCACCGTGTAACCTGATCCTCAAATATCATTATTGCGACATGCAACCCGATCCTCAAATATCATTGGTGCGATGTGCAACCTGATCCTCAATTATTATTGTTGCATCGTGCAACCTGATCCTCCATTATCGGTGTTGTAGCGTGAAACTCGATCCTCAATTATCATTGTTGCGGCGTGCAACCCGATCCTCAATTATCATTGTTACGATGTGCAACCCGATTCATATTATTTATCTCTCAACCTCACCCAAGCAACAGTCACAAATAAAGGGCAAGGGAGTAAACAAGCATTCGGAAGGAAATCCCAGCAAGGGTACACAAACAACCAATAACAACCAGGTAAAGGGGATAATTACTACTCTTCTCTTTCTTTCATTTTCATATCCTAGTTCACATTATCACTCGAGCCAAAGCTCCAAGAGTGTTCTAATCATATACTTTCGTAAGTTCATTTATCAAGCCGAGCCAATGCTCCACGAAGTTTCCACAATCACATTTACTTTCACAAGGTCTTTTCAACCCATAGAAACTTTCGATTAAGCATGGAAGACATAACAATAACCAAACCATCCACATATAAGGACTCACAGTCATGCTAGGCACCAACGTATAGAAACTTGTCACCATGCCTATACATCATACTCGATCAATTAGCAAGTAGTAAACAAGACTCAACTCCTATTCCCTCAAGCAAGGGTTAAACCAAACACTTACCTCAAACTTCAACGACCAATCCAATCATCAACAACTGCTTTACCTTTCAAATTCGGCTCTAACTCAACCAAAACATTGCAATAAGGACTTCATATTATCAATATGTGCTAAACAAATCAAACCCAATGCCTAATTATAGCTTTTTCATCAATTTACCCTAAAAGGTCAAAATGCCCCTAGGCCCACATGGTCAAAACCCTAGGTTCGAACCAAAACTCAATTACACATTATCTTATGAACTTAAATATATAATTTACTTTAGAATCAGACCTCGAATTGAGGTCCAAAACCCCCAATTTTAGAAAACCTAGGTTCTACCCGAAATTCCAAAATTTGCCATTAAAATCATTATTTTGAAGTTGAAATTATCTTTAAAGATGTTAAGGGGTAAAGAAAATGAGTTATAAATCACTTATCAATCGTTTTGGAGAAGAAGAATCATTTGGAAAATCGCCTTTTTATGCTTTGGGTTTTGAAAAAGTGAAAAATAACTGAAAATTCTGACCTTATATACCCCATCTGAAGACCCGGCACATATCGCGCAAAAGTGCACCGCGGCCGCGCTGAGGAACTGGAAATTTAAGCCTCTCTGGACCCTCCAGTGTGGACCACACTAATTTGGAATGCTATCGCGCTCAAAGATAGGACAAAACCCCACTTCTCTGAATCTCCCAGCGCGGAGCGTGCTGATATGTAACATAGATCGCGCTTTGACGACCGCGGCCGCGCGGCTTCCTCTGCGGACCGTGCTAAGGTGACCACGGAGCACGCACCGCGGACAGTGGGCATGCTGGAGCCTACACTTCCATGAACCTGCAACATCTGATATTTTCTAAGTCTAAGACCTCCAGGGACCTACTCAAAACTCTCCCGAGCTCTCGGGCTCCAAACCGAACATACATGTAAACTCAAAAACATCCTACAGACTTATTCGTGCGATCTAATTGCTAAATCCACATTATTAACATCAAATTAGGCCTCAAGACCCATGACTTCCTTTCAGATTTTCATAAAACATCAAGTTTAGAGTTTTTAGTCCAAAATACGTCCAATTTCAACCAAACTTTACAGAAAGTGCTTAAATCATATATAAGACATGTATCGGGCATCAAAACTAAAATACGAGCCTAATACCACAGTCTTTTAATCAAATTTCATTTTCCAATTTCCTTAATTATTTTCAGAAAACAATTTAACCTAAAACTTCACTTCTCGGACTTGGGACCTCGGAATTCGATTTCGGGTATACACCCAAGTCCCGTATTTTCCTAGGGATACTCCAGGACCGTCAAATCATGGTTCTGGGTCCATTTTCCCAAAATGTTGCCCAAAGTAAAACTTAATCAATTAAATACCAATAATTAACATTTTTCTCACAAATTCATATTTAAACTTTTCGGCTACGTGCTTGGACTGCGCACACAAATTGAGGCAACCCCAATATGGTTCTCATGGCCTCAGAAGTACAGGGTGAGTAAGGAAATAGGTGATGACCCTTTGGGTCATCACATTCTCCACCTCTAAAACAATCGTTCATCCTCGAATGGACAAAAGATGGAAGTACCTAAGTCGGGGAAAAGATGGGGATAACGGCTCTACATCTTAGACTCGGACTCCCAGGTCGATGCCTCAGGAGGCTGACCTCTCCACTGAACACGGACAGAAGAAAAACTCTTGGATCTCAGCTGACGAACATGGCGGTCTAGAATAGCTACTGGCTCCTCCTCATAGGACAAGTCCTTGTCCAACTGGACAGTGCTGAAGTCTAACACGTGAGCTGGATCGCTGTGATACCTCTAAAGCATGGATACATGAAAAAATGGATGCACGGCTGATAAGCTAGGCGGCAATGCAAGTCTATAAGTCACATCTCCCACTCAATCAAAAATCTCAAACGGGCTAACGAACCTAGGGCTAAGCTTGCCCTTATTCCCAAATCTCATCACGCCCTTCATAGGCGACACACAAAGCAATACCCATTTACCAACCATGAAAGCTACATATTAAACCTTACCATCCGCATAGCGCTTTTGCCTAGACTGAGCTGAACGAAGCTATCCAGAATGATCTTGACCTTGTCCAAGTCCTCCTAAACCAAATCGGTACCTATCAACCGAGCCTCTATCGGCTCAAACCATCAAACCGGAGACCGACATCACCTACCATAAGAAGCCTCAAAAGGAGCTATCTAGAGGCTTGACTGGCAGTTATTGTTGTAAGCAAACTCCACCAAAGGCAAGAACTGACCCCACGAACCTCCAAAATCAATAACACAAGCTTAGAGCATATCTTCCAAAATCTAAATAGTTCGCTCGGACTGACCATCCATCTGGGGGTGAAATGTTGTGCTCAAGTTTACCCGTGTGCCCAACTCCCACTAAACTGCTCACCAGAAGCGCAAGGTAAACTGCGTACCTCAATCCGAAATGATAGACACATGCACACCATGAAGGCAAACAATCTCCCGAATACAAATCTCAGCGAACCTCTCAGAAGAATAGGAGACTGCCACAGGAATGAAATATGCTTAATTGGTCAGCTTATAATTAATAACCCATATCACATCAAACTTCTTCCGAGTAATCGGAAGTCCAGTAACAAAATCCATGGTAATCCGCTCCCATTTCCACTCAGGAAGCTTAATCTTCTGATGTAAACCACCAGGCCTCGAATGCTCGTACTTAACCTGCTGACAATTTAAACAATGAGCTACATATACCACGATATCCTTCTTCATCCTACGCTACCAATAATGCTGCCGCAAGTCCTGATACATCTTTGCGGCGCCTGGGTGAATAGAGTACCTGGAGCTATGGGTCTCCTCTAAAATCAACTCCCGAAGCCCGTCCACATAGGGCACACAAACTCACCACTGCAATCTCAAAACTCCATCTGCATCTAAGGTAACCTGTTTGGCACCTCCTCACTGCACTATGTCTCTAAGGACACATAAATGGGGATCATCAAACTACCGATCACAGACACACTCCAATAACGAAGAACAAGCAACCGTGCAATCTAACACACTAGGCTCAAAAACCCAATCTCATGAACTGATTGGCTAAAGCCTGAACATCCAAAACAAACGGCCTTTGACTGACTAAAATATAAGCAAGACTGCCCATACTGGCTGACTTCCTACTCAAAGCATCAGCCACTATATTGGCTCTCCCCGGATGATATAAAATAGTGAAATCATAATCCTTCAACAACTCCAGCCACCTTCTCTGCCTCAAATTCAACTCCTTTTGCTTGAACAAATACTGATGGCTCTTATGATCAGTGAACACCTCGTTTGCCATGCCATACCAATAGTGCCTCCAAATCTTTAAGGCGTGAACAATGGTTTCCAACTCTAAGTCATGCACTAGATAGTTCTTCTCATGAATCTCCAACTGCCTCGAAGCATAGGCTATAACCTTGCCTTCCTGCATCAACACTGCACCAAGTCCAATGCGGGAAGCATCACAACAAATGGTATAAGACCCAGATCCCGTGGGCAAAACCAAAACTGGTGCCGTAGTTAGATCTATCTTAAGCTTCTGAAAGCTCGTCTCACACGGCGACCATCTGAATTGGGTACCCTTCTGGGTCAATTTGGTCATCGGGGCTGCGATAGACTAAAACCTCTTGACAAATCGACGGTAGTAGCCTGCTAACCCCAAGGAACTCTTAATCTTCGTCGCTGATGCTGGTCTAGGCCAGATCTTGAATGCCTCTATCTTCTTCGGGTCCACCTGAATACCCTCAACTGATACAATGTGACCTAGAAATGCTACAGAACTCAGCCAGAACTCATACTTGAAATCTTGGCATATAATTGATTATCCCTCAAAATCTGAAGAACCATCCTAAGGTGTTGCTCGTGCTCCTCCTGGCTGCGGGAGTACACCAAAATATCATCAATAAATACGATCACGAACATGTCCAAATATGGCTTGAACACTCGGTTCATCAACTCCATGAATGTTGTTGGGGCATTGGTCAACCCAAACGGCATAACTAAGAACTTGTAATGCACATACCGAGTACAAAAAGCTGTCTTAGGGACATCAGATGTCCTAATCCTCAACTGGTGGTAGCCATATCTCAAGTCAATCTTGTAAAAAACCCTGGCACCCTGAAGTTGGTCGAACAAATCGTCAATCCTTGGCGGTGTATACTTATTCTTAATCGTTGCCTTATTCAATTGCCGGTAATCTATGCACATCCACATTGACCCATCATTCATCTTGACGAATAACACAGGTGCACCCCAAGGCGAAACACTGGTCTAATGAAACCCTTCTCTAGCAAATCTTGCAACTGGTCCTTTAAATCCTTCAGCTCCGGCGGGGCCTAACAATATGGCGGGATAAGAATGGGCTGGGTGCCCAAAGCCAAATCAATACAAAAATCAATGTCTCTATTGGGTGGCATACCCGACAGGTCTGAATGAAAAACATCGAGAAACTCCCAAACAATAGGCACAGAATCTATGGGAGGGACCTCAGCACTAGAATCACGAATATAGGCCAAATAGGTGAGACACTCCTTTTGACCATACATCGAGCCTTAACGTATGATATGACAATACAGGTAGAATGACCTGGAGTCCCTCTCTACTCTAAGCGAGGCATACCCGGTAAAGCTAATGTCACGGTCTTGGCATGGCCGTCCAAGATAGCATGATAGGGTGATAACCAATCCATACCTAAAATGATATCAAAGTCAACCATATCTAGGAGCAACAAGTCTACATGGGTCTCATGACCCCCAATCATTGGTCTCATGACCCCCAATCACTACAACACACGAACGATGGACTCGGTCAACCACGATAGAGTTACCCACCATCGTAGACACATATACAAGAATACCCAAGGCATCACTAGACATGACCAAGCATGGTGTGAAATAGGATGAAATATATGAATACATAGATCCTGGATCAAATAGCACGGAAACATTTCTATCACAAACCAGAATAGTACATGTAATATCCGCATCTGAAGTCTCAGCCTCTGGCCTGGCTATTAACTAGCCTCCACCTCTGGCAGCCTGAGGTCCACCTCTATGACCTTTACCTCCATCTCTAATACCCCTGCCACTACCTCTAGCTAGCTGGGCAAGCTGTGGAACCTCTGGTGCCTGAATCCTAGTACGAGAACTTTGATACTACAAGCTCTCGAAGCTCGAGGTTAAATCTGACAATGTGCCTCAAGTCACCACAAGCGTGGCAAGACCTTGGCTACAGCGACTGAGCACCCATCAACCTCGGGCAAGCCCTCCTAAGGTGACCATACCCACCGCACTCATAACATCTACGCGAATGTTGTAAGTGAGGAAACTAAGGCTGGCCCTGGTGGCCTAAACGACTATCTTGGAAACTCTGAAGTGGTGGTGCACTGATGGGAGTTGATGGTGCACTGTAAGGCTGCTGATCAGAATAATGCGACTGAGAACCACAACCACCTGAAGTACTATGAGATACCTAGAGAGCTGACTCAAAGGGCCTAGGAGGATGGCCTCTACCTCTAGATGAGATACCACTGAATCTGCCTGAGTGATGGGTCCTCTTATCTGACCCCTGACCACCACCCTGTGACCTAACCATATCCACTCTATGGGCTATTTTGGCTACCTCTAAAATTTTTATCTCACTCCCAGCCTGAGCCACTATACTCGGCTGACCTGCCTTAGCTGACTGAACCACCGAAACCCAAAGAAAATCGATAAGCTCATATTAATTCCAATGTTCTAAGCTATACAGAATGTTCTAAAACCTCTACTACTATACTATTTGATAAAGGAAATAACAGTAATGAGAAGAAAATGGAAGGTGTCTCTGAGGCCTACGGACGTCGGGAAGGTAAACCTTAAAGTCTCTGGAAAGTAGCTAATAAATCAATCACTAGCGTCCAACAGAGGTAAATGTACCAGGATCTGCACAAAAACATGCAGAAGCACAGTATGCATACACCACAACGGTACCCGACAAGTATCAAGCCTAACCTCAGTAGAGTTATGGCGAGGCCAGGTCAAGACACCTACTGGGATTACAGAGGACTAACAGAGTATAGCACAACCTAAACATAAAAAGTGGGGAAGTCAATGACAAGTAATCAATTCAATAATGTAAGTTAACAATAGAAGCTCAAGCGGTAAAGACAATAAAGAGTAAACACATGATGAAATAACACGGAATCAAATATGGGTAATTTCAAGTAAACAATGAAGAAATAATAAGAACTATTTAACCAACAAGATTTTTTAACATTAAGTGCACGACAAGAAATCACAACCGAGGTACTTCCTCGTTTCCACATTTTACAATTTCAATCACAATCTTTCCTTATATCACCGTATGAGCCTTGAATTTAGTTTTAGTGATCGTTTTTCCTGAAATAGATACATGCGTCTTAGCCCATCTTATCTCACCACGTGGATTCAAGTAGTTCCCCTACTAGCAACACGCATATCAAGCCCACCTTATCTCACTGTATGCATATCAACCCCTAACCTTATACCACCACATGTGTAATAACATCCAATACAATCACAACTCGCACCTCAAGTGCCTGTATGCCACAACTTGCCAAAACGACAATAATACATATGTTTCCCCAACAAATAGACCATGACTCATTCACAATGTTTACAATAATCTCAATAACAACAAGAGTAATACTTAACAAAGAAAGATCTTCCATAATTAACAACTTTACCTCTAATGATAACGACTTTTACAACTTCAATACCAATAACTCAACAAAATGATATTCCATAATTAACAACTTCAAGTAAGAGTAAATAAACAATAAATAGGTAATAAGACAACAAGGAAGTAACAACTTCAACTAAACAGGGCAACTATAGCAAGTAAGAGATAGAACAAGATCTAACAATGTCTAATAAGGCATGTAGGAGTGGATTAACACATGTAAGAGTAGACTATTAATGAAGGAGGTAACATGTTATGACAATTAAGTTGAAGGCACAGAAAGAGTCTAATTAACCTAAATCGCTGAAATACCACATATAGCCCGTGTACACACTCATCACTTCGTGTACACATCTTTCACATAAAATGAATAGCACAATCAACCGAAATACTAAGGGGTAGTCCCCATACAAAGTTAGATACTTACCTTAAAAATAGATTTTCCCAAAAAATGTGCATCCACAGAGCTCAAATCTAACAAAAAATGATTTATTATCATCAAACAATGCAAGGGAAATTGAATACAATAGATAAAATCATGATCTTTACACATTTCTCAAAAGTCGACAAAAGTCAACCTTGGGCCTGCCCAGTCAAACATCGGGTCCAAGGGTAGATTCTACCCATAACTCACGAGTCCATTTACGTGTTTTGTTTTCAAATCCAAGTCCAAATCGACTCTCAAAACTTAATTCTTCATTTTTTAAAAACATGACAAAATTTTCTAATTTTTTCCTCTTTGATTCTCATGAATTTGATATTAAATATAAGATATAACCATGAAATATAGTTGAAAATTGAGTAGAATCACTTACACAATATTTGTAGATGAAAATTCCCTCTCCAAGTCGCTTCTACTAAGTCTAGGGTTCTAACATATGCAAAATGAGACTAAATCCCGACTTTCCAGCTCGTATGTTCAGTTTCAGATGTCGTATTTGAGACACTAGGTTCATATTTGTGAACCCTCGCAATTGCAAATTAGGGATCACAATTGCGAACCGTAACAACCTTCACAGAAGTCGTAATTGCGACAAAGGCTTCGCAATTGTGAAGCTGACTCTCATTGCAAAAGCGACCAAATAGTGTCAAATGCGAACCCAACCCACAATTGTTGACTTCTCAAATGTGAAGAGGTAGTCGCAATTGTGACATCATACCACGTATTGTCCTCTTCGCAATTGCGACTTCAGAGCATCAACACAGCAACAATTACAATTTCAGTCTAAATCACTTCGAATCACGTCCGAAACTCATCGAAGCCCTTGGGGCTCCAAAGCAAACATCCACACAAGTCTAAATACATCATACAAACTTCTCGCGCAATCAAAATACAAAAATAACACCTACAACTACGAATCGAACATCAACATGCATGAATTTTAAAATAAAGTTCAAGAACCTCTAAAATTATAACCAAGTGTCCTAATCCTATCAAATCAACTCCAAATGACACCAAATTTTGTAAACAAGTTCTAAATAGCATAACAGACGTATTCCAAATCCAAAAACAAAATTCTAAACCTGATATCCAAAATTCAACCCGCGGTTAAACTTCTAAACCTCAAATTGCCAATTTTTGGCAAAACAACACAAATCAACCTACGAACTTCCGAATTCAATTTCGGGCAAATTCCCAAGTCCAAAATCACAATACGATCCTATCAAAGCTATCAAAATACTGCTCTAGGGTCGTCTCACAAAATTCAACCATTTGTCAACATAATCGACTTAGGCTTCTAAGCCAAGAATCAAAGGGTCCAATTCACCAAAAATCATCTCGGAACAAAACTAACCAATTACGCAAGTCATAAAATAACAAATGCACATGAGTTAAATATCAAAAAGGGAAACGAAATGCAAATACACAAAATGACCAGTTGGATCGTTATGTTTTCTTGATCTTAAATCAAACGTTCATCCTCGAATGTGCATAAAGACATACCTAAAGTGATGAATAGATGAGGATAACGACTCTACATGTCATGCTCGATCTCCTAGGTCACCTCCATCGAACCTTCACTAAAACAACATTCTTTGATCTCAACTTCCGGACCTACCTGTCCAAGATAGCTTCCGACTCCTCAACATAAGTCAAATCCTTGTTCAATTGGACTGAGCTAAAATTTAATATGTAGGATGGATCTCTATAATACTTTAGGAGCATAAAAACATGAAATATTGGGTGAACCGCTGATAGGTTGGGTGGAAATGCAAGCTTGTTGGACACCTCACCAACTCTCTCAAGGATCTCAAATGGACAGATATACCTGGCATTGTATATACTAAACAGGGCTGAAGGTGATTGATCCAAAGCTAGTTGGACAGGAGTTTATTAGTGTCTTTAGGTCCTTGATGGGTGATGGTGATACTGAATTGCCTTGTGCAAACACAATCATCATCAATGATAGACCATGTTTAACTATGTCACAACAGAAGATCTTAATATAAGAGGTAACTAATGAGAAAATTATTGCAGCAGTGTGGGAAATGCTCAGGTATAAAGCACAAGATGTTGATGGTTTACCTATTGAATTTTTCACTAGGAACTGGAACCTAGTGAAGGAAGATCTTTTTGCTGCGGTAAAAGATTTCTTCACTACAGGTAACTTACCTTTGATGATAATACTACAACCATGTCTTGATACCTAAAGTGCTAGCACCTTTAATAGTCAAGGATTACACGCCTATTGCATGTTGTACCACCTTAAATAAGATCATCTTTAAAGTCACCACTAGAAGAATTAGGACTCTACTTGATTGATTAAATGTGTATTCCCAATCAACATTTATTGAAGGCATATGTATTATAAGCAATATCTTGTTTAGTCATGAACTGTTGAAAGACTACTCCAGGAAGGGAATCTCACCGTGATGTGTATTGAAGGTGGACTTATGGTACTCTTGAATGGGGATTCCTGAGAAGGATGCTCATAGATCTTGGCTTTCCTTTCAAGTTTGTGCAATGGATATGGCTTGTGTTACTATAACTTCTTATTCTTTGATGCTTAATGGAGAACTACCCCTACCTTTCAAAGGAAAGAGGGGGATTAGACAAGGAGACCTAATATCTCCATACTTGTGTGTCACTTAATGGAATACTTGGGGAGAGAATTGAGCCAATTACACAAGAATGGAGATTTCAACTTCCATTTTAGATACATGAAGTGTATATTACCTTCTATATTATATAATATATAATATTTTTTTACCTAGGTATTTTACTCATAATTAAAATAACTTTATATTATTTTATTTATTATTTTTATAAATATTTATACATTTAATTTTCCCACGAAACTTAATTTGTTTAAATCATATTCAAACATGAACATATTTTAATTAAACAAACGACGAAAAATATTTGTTTTTAATATTTATTTAAAATAGTAAAAGTAGAATTGTTTGACAAATAAGTTGTTGTAGTCAGTAGAGCTTTAAAAAACTAAAAAGTATTTGTGTTTAATATTAGGTATTTAAAGCTTTATCTGTTAATAATATTATTTGAAGTATTAGTATGATATGTTAATGTTCTAAATGTAGTATTTTATTTATTAGATTAACGAATATTGCTTGGCTGATAAGTTTGAGAACTTTGATTTTATAATTTTCGTTAAAAATATTTCATTAGGTATGGTTAGGAACGTTAACTTGAGATTTGTCCATAGTACTATTACTGACAAATTTAATAATTTACTTATATATCTTAAAATTAACATTAAGAGAAATTATATGTATGAATATATTATAAAAATAATAAATAAAATTATATAATTTTTTTTAATTATAACTAAAATACTAGGTAAAAATATATTATGTAGTATATAATATAGAAGTTATTATATAAATGGGAGAATTTATATGTCAAGAGGATAACTCACTTTTCAAGTGAAAGTTTTATAAAATTTGGTCAAAGTGATAATTACGATAACAAGAGCGAAATAAAATAATTTTTTTGTAACAAAATAAAAATAACGGAAAAGGTCCAAATATCCCCTATATTTTGCGAAAAGGATCAAATATATCCCTCGTTAAAAGTTTGACTCATATCCAACGTTGCCGTTATATTATTGGCCCGGATACCCCCCTGAACTTTACACGGAGCCAAATACACCCCTGGACTTTACAATATGTTTATATATAACCCTCATTCTTTTAACAAAATATTTTTTTTTGTAAAAACTGAAAATATTTTATTGAAAATAATTTCTTCAGTTCTTAAAAAACGAAAATATTTTGTTAAAAAATATTTTTTTTCTGGTTTTACAAAAATATAAAAGTTTTTACAAATTTGTTTTTCCATTTTTTTCAATTATAAAAAAAAACTTTAAAAAAACTGAAAAATGAAGAAAAAAAATATTGTTCAAGAGTGAAAATAATTTGTTAAAAATATTTTATTCAGTTTTTAAAAAACAAAAATATTTTGTGAAAAACTAAAAATGTTCTAATTCCTCAGTTTTTACATTTTTTCCAGTTTTTACAAAATAAAATATTTTGTTAAAAAATAATTTTTGCAATTTGTTTAAAGTTTCACAAAAAGAAATATCTTTTTCTTTTGGAAATGTTCTAATTTCTTTTTGTAAAACTTTAAAAAAATTGCAAAAATCATTTTTGTTAACAAAATATTTTTTTTTGTAAAAACATATTTGTAAAAAATGCAAAAATAGAGGAATTAGAACATTTTCAATTTTTACAAAAATATTTTTATTTTTTAAAAACTGAATAAAATATTTTCAACAATATTATTTTTGCTTTTGAAAAATATTTTTTCTTCATTATTTTGTTTTTAAATTTTTTTTTTTGTAAAAACTGGAAAAACAAATTTGTAAAAACTATTTTTTTTTGTTGTAAAAAAGGAAAAAAAATATATTTTAATAAAATATTTTTCGTTTTTTAAGAACTAAAGAAATTATTTTCAACAAATAATTTTTCATTTTTAGAAAAAAAATTATTAAAAAACAAGGGTTATATATAGACCTTATCGTAAAGTCTAGGGGGTATCCGGGCCAATAGTACGACAAGGTTGGATATGAGCCAAACTTTTAACGAGGAGTATATTTAGCCCTTTTCGCAAAGTATAGGGAGGTATTTGGACCTTTTCCGTAAAAACAATGACTTTAGAGTAATGACTACAAATTTGAATGACTTTAACATAACCAAAAAAGAAAAGTGACTTTTGTATAATAAACACAAAGTTAAATGACCTACTATAAAATTTACTCTACACGACATAGATACAAGATATATAAATTCTACCGTCAAACCTTATAATCCAGTGATATCGGTAAAAGATTTCACAAAAGTATTTCATATTATAGGTGCAAGTTGTATTCCTACTTTATCCATTGCCTTCTCATTCACAATAACAATAACAATTCAGTAAAATTTTATTCGTGGGGTCTAAGAAGCATAGTATATACATAGACATTATTTTACCATGAGATAGAAAGACTGTTTTTGATAGGTTTTCGATTCTTTTTCCTTCAAAAATTTCCACCTTTCTTTTGGGGTGACTCGAACTAAAAAGCAAAAACAAAAACAACAAAAAAAGAGAGAAAAAAACCACATACAAAACCAAATACTACAAAACACGAAGTCGTGCGTCATAATATAAACCGTCGAACAGTTGAAATTTATCGACAAAATAGAATAAATAAAAAAGTACAGTTAATTCGGAACGCCGTCGTCGCCTCAAAACTGCTCTCTCACGTGCAGCCTCCATGGGCGAATTAGAATTTAATTTTTATTTTTCTTCACGCGGATTAAAATATCGTCAGAAAAATCTCCCCACTCAAACGAGGAAAGAAGATGAAGAAGTTCTACCCAAGTCAATTCTTCGAAGCTTTTCTTTAACTTCATTCAACTAAACCTTCAACTAAATACAACTAAAAACACAAAAATAAGTAGGAATAATTTATCGCCGTGCGAGTAATTTCTCCAGTTCCGGCCGGCGAGAACGACAAGAAGTTTCAGAATGGCCGGAGGAGGATGGAGAGGATCTAGATCGGGACCGATACTTAATCGTATTTCATCTTCTCGAAGCATTCGTCTTGGTGGGGTACAACCTCAAGCACCCGGTCATCGTACTGTCTTCGTTAATGATCGCGAAGCTAATGCCCTTGCCAAATTCAAGGTACTGAAATTTCATACTTAAGTCACTGGATACAGAGTAGTACTGAGTGTGCAGCGACTTAGTATCAATATTTATATATTTAAAAATTTTGCTGAATTTTTTTGTTTTTGTGAGCAAAATGTATAGTGAAGAATAACCCGATAGTGTAGGAGAATCTTAATTTTTGTTAATAAATGCAAGTTAAACTCTTTATATTTGGGTTTAATTTATGTAAACTGACGGAGTAGAAAGATTGCTTACACTATTAATGTAGTTTTACGGGCTAGTATAGTAGCTATAACGTGCATGATTATAATGAAGTAAAGTAGTCCTTGATTTTTTTCTTTTTAATTACTTCCGTGTTTGCTGAAGCTTTGATCATCGTAAGTGTGTTTTGGGTGTGTGCTTATTTCCACACACAAAGAATAAAAAAAGAAGAAATGATATTTCTTAATTTCATTTAATTTCCTTAAATCCCTAGTCATGTGAAGGTGAAACAACAGATTCGGCGCATCCCAGTGTCCAATATAGTCTTAAACTTTTGGTTATGTAAGTTAGCTTTTTGGTCAACTGATTAAGGGAGAAGGAAAAAGGAAAAATAGTAAAGAGAAAGTTCAGTTTCTTTTTCTGTCAATCTATTTAGATGAATTAGTAAAGTGTAATCAAATGTAAATATGCCTTGTGCTGACAAGTTGCAGGTAAATGATTTATTAAGGAAAATGTCAAGTGGTAGCTACAGTCCCTCTTAGATAAATCGTGTACCTCACCAGGTCTGTTCTACAGATATTTTAGCTTTGATCTGATTAGTTGCAATGTTTTTGTTTTCAGGGCAATTCTGTTTCAACTACGAAGTATGATGTCATAACATTCCTGCCAAAGGGGTTGTTTGAACAGGTAAATTGGTTTTGCTCTTATCCTGTGCCTTGTTTAGGCTTGCTTAGTTAAGCTTTCTGTATTTATGCCAACTCAAACAGTTAGTTTTTCTCTTTTCATAAAAAACAGTTAATTTTATTCTTCCATTGGAAAGCAACACAATATTAGCATATAATTTAGAGGACACTCTCTTACCTTTTCATCAAAAAATAATTTGGAGGACACATACACAAGGTTTCTAGTTTCTTTAGTAACTAATGAGAGAGATAAGTTCCTTTAGTAATTAATGAGACTTTTTGAGTGTTTTTTCGATACGCTACTGGGTTCATCAAATAATTTTGTCCCTAATCTTTCTTTCGTTAGGCGGCAACTTAGTACTAGATGCGGGAAGCGAGGTTGAGTTGGTTTGGGCATGTGAAGAGGATAAGTCCAGCCCAGTGAGGAGGTGTGAAGTGAGGAGGTGTGACGGGTTGACTGTGGTGGGTTTTAGGAGAGGTAGAGGTGGATCAAAGAAGTATTGTGAAGAGGTGATTAGGCAGGACATGTCGTATATTCATCTTACGAGGAAAGGTGTGGAGGTCGAGGATTAGAGTAGGAGGATAGTGGGTAATTGAGCGTTCTTCTTTTCAAACTAGTAGTATTAGCACGTAGTCTCGTGTTTTCTTATTTGTAGATTTCAAGTGCTATGTGTTACTCTATTCTCTTCGGTTATTTTATTATTTTGCTGTTGTTATTGCTTCTTTTCATGGCTTCTACATTACTGTATTCCTTTCTCGTTATTGTTTTCTTGAGCCGAGAGTCTAGTGGAAACAACCTCTCTACCCCACATGGGTGGGGGTGAGGTCCGCACACACATTATCTTCCCCAAACCCCACTATGAGAGATTACACGGGGTATGTTGTTGGTGGGCAGCAACTTAGTGTCTTTTTTGGTGGCAAATTGTTGAGTCAATTCCCTTTCATTTCATTCCTTTTTTTTTTTTTTTATATCCTTGTGACTTGTGAAATGGATTTAGACAAAGTTCATATTTTCAACTGCTTCTGTTTGGTAGGAAGGGAGCCACAGGTGATAGCTTTTATATCCTTTTTTAGAAAGGGTAAATAAGACTTTTATTGCGGCAAAATATACCACCACTAGCAAGTCCGTACAGAAATAGTGATTCCATTTACAACTAAATTTCAAGCTGATATAGTGTTAAATATATTCTACCATTTCATCTACTTCATATAAATTTTTTAACCTATACCAGAGTGCTAACAAGTAAAGACATCTAGTATACGTACAGTTTAAGCTTTCCCTTGATAGCACCCACAGTTCCTTTCTATCATGATCCAGCATATGCAGAAATTGTTTTTCACAACTTCTTCAGTTCTTTTCTGGCAGCATTTTGGCTTGGAGATTTAACAGACGTCGGTATCACCCATTTGACCCCGAAATTATTCAACAAAAGCTCCCAAAGTTGCCTTGTGGTTGAGCAATGCAAAACAAGTGTTTATAGTCTTCTGCTTCCTGGTCAAGCTACGACAAAAAGAGGAAAAACATCTACTACATATATGAAGTCACATTCTCTACCTGACAAAAACATGACAGTGTATAGGTGCTTTTAGTTCCCAGATGAACTTCTAAATAACTGGGACCTGTGATCCTAGTCAAGTGACTACCTCAAGTATATCCAAATTTTGTTTCCTCGAGAGTAGGACATTGGGCGTTTCACTTGGAACAAATATTTTAGGTTCAATGTACCCCAAAAGAATCGGATTCCATAAAAAACGTAGTGGAAGAATGAAGGGTATGTCTTATCAAAGTGATCATATTTGTTTTATTAAATATGATCTTCAAGTGCTTGAACGTGCTTGGATGCTTCAAATAGATCTAGATGAATTGTAGGTATAAATAGAAGACATATACGAATGCATTAGCTTGACCGGCTATGCGCTTAGTGGTTGGGTACTCGTTGATGGTGGAAGGTCATGAACCTAAGTTTATAGTTTCCCAGGAAGAATCACAATAGAAGAAAAAATTTCCTAAGAATATACTTGATGTGTTGGTTTGATCATTTGGGAGGCTCTGGTTACGAGGTGGACAAATATTTTGGATATCGAGATAAGAGAAGGGGAGATGATTGTCAATCTAGCTGGGTTGAATATTCATTAGGGTGCCATGATTTGCTGAAAAAATTGGACATTTATGTGGAGATTTTATGAAAGCGTATTGCAGTTCTGTCAACATGACTATGGTGAGAACTGTAGTCAAGAAAGGAAGCAAAAATTTTTGGCAACAATATTAGCAAACGAGGGTGACATGTACTTCAAGATGTGGTCAATGTTGGAGTTCACACTAGTGATGATTGGAGCGGGGAGGAAATGGTGGAGGGAGATAACGGAGAGAAAGGGAAGGTGGAGATCCAGGTGGAGCAGAGAAAGAGAAGAGAGTCCATAATTGCTTGAAATGACAATGCAACCATTACGAGTAGTTGCAGATCAAGTAACAAAAACAAGTTAAAAAAAGGAGATGTTGACACAAAGGAGCTTGTTAGGCCAATTTGTCCATATGTTATGGTTATTGACTTCATCTAGTCAAGCAAAAGAAGGATAATCGTTGCTTAAAGAAAATTGGAAAAAGGGTGCAAACTCTCAGCCTTAAATGGATTTAAAAATAGGCTCAAACTCTCGGCCCTCAGGGTGAAAGATCTTTCTGTTCTAACACGGCTATATTGAGAAACTAGGTATGGAGATTTGGGATCGAGGAGATGCGATAGCAGAAAATTATGGAATTGTGAAGGGAGTTGGAAGATTGAAAATAGTACTTTTCATTTTCGGTACGGCATGGAGAGGAATTATCATGAAGGGATGTAATGAGTTCAGTGGCAATATTGTATTCAGGGTTGGGGTTGGAACAATGTTCCTTTTTTCAGGGCACAATTGGTGTGTGAGAGTACATTGAGGTGTACATTTTTAAATGTCTACTGGAAGAGATGACCGTATAATAGAAAAGGATGATTTTTCGGTTTTGGGGGGGGGGGGTCAGACGGTCAGTGGGATGGATGGGGAGATAACGAAATTTAAAATGTTTAACAAGCATAATATAGTGCTAGCAAATTAAGACTTGTGTAGATGACGGTCTTGTCAAAGGCGAAAAATGTTAAAAATGCTCTAGTTCTATCAGGTAAGAACAGAGCACAATTAAACTGAGGACATCAGTTAAAAAAGGTGTAACGAAGAAAAGAATAAAAACATATATATGTAATGCAAAAAAAGAGTAACAACTTCATTTATAATGATTACAATTAACATATCTTTTGGCCAGTCATATTTATTGTTAAGTACCGCTCTATTCAAAGTAGAACTTATGGGTAATGGCACGCGTTAGTGCCTTGCCTACACTGAAATGCAGCCTAAACGAGGCGAAGCGGAGTTCGGGGCTTAAGTGTGCCTCAAATGAGCCTTTGACAACACTGGTAAATGGGGGTTGGAATGCGATACAATGTTCTCTTTTATGTCATATTACCATGAGCTTTTGGTTGTAGAAGGATCTGCCTTCTCAAACCTTTTTTTGATAAGGAAAATAGTTTTATTAATGACCTGCCCTTTCAAACCTATCAGTCTGGATTTTTGGGGGACAAATGTGTTTTTTTTCCTTGTACGGAGGCAAAGGGAGTGATCTTGACAACAAAAAATTGAGAAAGAGTTGGTGTTGTATGTGTAAAAATTCGGCGAAGACATAGATTCTCCCCTTTTGCGCTGTTAGTAGTATCTCGACTGTAGTGAGATATTTTGAGATGGTTTGGTTTACACTGGACGATGGCAGACTTAGTGATTGGGGAACTATTTAGCTGGACCTTTAAAAGCAGAAGAAATGATGAAGAGCTTAGGATGTTGCTCCACTAGCCTTGATGTGTATCTCTGGAAGGACAAAAATAAGAGAGTTTTTGAAAGGATAGAACACTAGAACATGATTTTATATATGTGAGGAATATATTTTTATCCCTAGTTTCTTTTTGTCCACCCTTGAGGTTTTAGTTTGTATAGAAAATAAGGTGTCTCTTGTAGACAGTCATCCCTTTTTTTTTTTTTTTGTGTTTGTGTAGATTCTCTACCTTTGGTATGCAATTCTTATACGGGAGGTTTTCGCATCAGTAATAACGTTGTTTTACCTTATTGAACAACGACATGAATTGTAGTCTATTAGTGTGTCAGACTGTTAAATCATTTTACATATGGCGAGTAGATTCAATTTGAATTAGGCATGACTTTTTTTTTGGGAGAAGGTATTTGGCATGAAAATTTTTCTTGAGGCCATGCATCCGTATTGTTCAATCTTTGTCTTTCTGTAACCTTCATCTTATTTCTGTGCCCTTCTTATACTGACAGTTCAGGCGGGTGGCTAATCTCTACTTCCTTATGATCTCAATTTTGTCATGCACTCCAATCAGGTATAAATTACTACTATCTAATGTTTTTATGTGGCTTACTCTTAGTATCTCTCTCTCCGTTATGCATTATTTGCGCTGTAAATGAGAGAAGAGTCTAGTTTAGAGAGAGTGAGGGTATTTTTGTTGTTAAGCATCCACACTAGATTAGAGGTCAATGATGCGTGATGCTATTTGAGGTTGTTTGGCCGTTGACATTGAGTAATAAAATTTCCCTTTATTTATTTTTTTGTCTTGGTCTATAAGTCATCTTGCAAACTATTTCAAGAAATTAATTTATATTTTAATGACATTTATGTTTTTTCATGATTTGCACCTGAAAAAAGAATCTTGTTTGAATGCAGTCCCGTAAGTCCAATAACAAATGTGCTTCCTTTGAGCTTGGTGCTTCTTGTTTCTCTAATTAAGGAGGCTTGGGAGGACTGGGTGAGTACTATTTCCTTCACTGCCTTCTTTCTCCTTGGTCCTTAAACTGACTGTTATATTTACGATATTCTTTAAGTAGAGTAATTTTATATTGACACCTTTATCCTTTGCGACTTTTGATTTGGAACTATTTGCTTATGCATTCCTTTCTTGTTCCTCCTTTGTTATTTGTAACAGAAGCGTTTTCAGAATGACATGTCTATCAATAATTCTTCCATAGACATGTTGCAAGACCAGAAATGGGTAAATGTCCCATGGAAGAAGCTGCAGGCTGGAGATATTGTGAGAGTAAGTATAAGTGTGTAATGGGGTCTTTGAACTTTGGTTCTTCTTTTGTATCGTGTCTTGTAAAGTGGATGATCAGGATATGGTTTTGCCATTTCATATCAGTTGTTTTGGTTCTCATTATCAACATCCATTTACATGCTTTGTAACTTTCTCTAGTATCTTTATTTAGCTTGTTATGTCAACTGCTATATGTTATATGAGCAAGGGTGTGAGTATAAGATACCAGAGTGGAAAATGCTTTTTGTATATTTTGGGAAATTCATTTGAAGTATGTCGCTGTCCTCCCCTACTGACACAGTTCCACTGGGCAGTCTTGGTAACTGAGGTAACTGGAACTATTGCATCAGAGCACAAGAAGTTTAGCTCATAGTTCAAATTGGTTATTGTGGAAAATTAGCAAAAATTAAAATACAGAAGTGGCTGTTCTGCGTTTGCTTCTTTGGTTAATTTATATAGAAGCCAAAATTTCCATGGTGTTTTAGGAGCTGGATGTCTGGTCATGACACCAGTTAGTGTGATTATACGTCCTTTTATATGCCTGGCTTTGAGCCCACAACATTGAAGAGGAATAAAAAATGGTAGTTTTCCTATCAAGTATCTGGATGTTTTCTTGTCCCTCAAGAGAATAAAGAGAGAACAGTTGGTGTGGTTATATGTCCTTTTAAATGCTGGCTAGAGTATTTATTTTTACTTTTCCAGTAATTGCACATCCCTGGCAAATCACTACTTGGTGCAGTGCTGTGCTGCAGACCATCTGTTCATTTCATGGGAAAATTCCGAAACTGTGTTAAATAAATAAGAGAATACTTATTCAAGAAGTCCATGCCAGTAATAAAGCAGTGTCGGTGGCTCCTCATGGTATTGAATTGGTAGCAACGACTCAATAAAGCCGTCTTTCTTATTATTAAACAAGGGATAAGCCTGAGCTATTTCATTCCTTTGAACGATGGGTTAAGCTCTAGAATTTGAGGACCATGGACCAGTAGTTATTTAGAATTTTACAGTTTTGAATATTGTTGAATTTAGCCGAGGACCATGGGTTAAGCTCTAGAAGCAGCCTCTCTACCTTCACAAGGTAGGGGTACAGTCTGTGTATACATTACCTTCCCCATACCCCACTTGTGGGATTACACTAGGTTTGTTGTTGTTGTTGTTGAATTTGGAGAGTTGTAAGATCAATACAGTCTGCTTGTTCAGCTTGCATTGTCCTTTCAGCGCGGGGATAGGCCATCACTGATGTGGTTGACGTTTTGGATGCACACTTCACAAATGGAAAATGCTTTCCACCCACTCCCCCTAAATATTGATTTGGGAAGGATTTTAGTTCGGTTCCTCAAAAGTAGTTTTTGCAATTTGAAGGAATTTTTATACAAGCTTCTGAAGAAAATTGTTTGAAGAATGTAAGGTTGTACAAGCTGCCCTTTTTCTTGCAGGTTAAGCAGGATGAGTTCTTCCCTGCAGATCTTATCTTTCTTGCCAGCACAAACCCAGATGGAGTCTGCTACATTGAGGTTGTATTTGATCCTTATCTGATTTCTTTTTACATGTGATAAAAGATTGGCTGCTCTAAATTATTTGGAAAAGAGGTACTTGGATAGTGTCAGAAGTAAATGTATTGGTTTTCATCTCATCCATCATGTTCTCTCCTAACTGGTACATGGATTTCCTCAGACGGCGAATTTGGATGGTGAAACTAATTTAAAGATCAGAAAAGCACTGGAGAAGACCTGGGATTATGTGTTTCCTGAGAAAGTAACTGAATTCAAAGGTTTGGTTTCTCTACTGCTGTTGACCAATCAAACATTTATGCAAGATAATGCATGTAATATCGACATTTGGTTGTACAAGTGCTATGAAATTACTTCAAATCCATTGGAAGATCTAGTTGTACCATATAGCCTGAAATAGACGTGCTGAATTCCTTCTTTCCTGATTTTCCAACGGTTTCTGCTTGATAGATATCCTTCGACGTGTAAGATTTGTGTTCAGTCCATGAAAATTTAGGACTCAAATTATTAGTGGACAAATTCTATAGCTGTCTTTTAAAAAAAAAAGTAAAATGCACTTAATAACACCAGTAATTGCAGTTTAGTTACAACTACTTCACATCTAAGTTCATATATGGTTGATAAATCTTCAGATCTCAGCATGAAGAGCACAAGTCAAGCCATTGTTCACGGACTATTACATTTGATGAAAATGTATATTCACTTATCTGAATATGTTAATGAAGGATGCTGTTTAAACACAATTAAGATGTGCAACCAAGTGTATCATGATGTCTCACAGATGCTTCCCAGAAGAGATGTTATTGCTTATTGTATATCAGAATTATGATGACAAATATCAAATGCTTTTTCTGTAGAGGCCTGACCAATCTGATTGCAACTTTAGGAAGATCTTGCTCTGATAATATTGCGTGCTTGACGTACTCTTACATTTCTCTTTAACCAGGCGAAGTACAATGTGAGCAACCTAATAACTCATTGTACACATTCACTGGCAATTTGATAATTCAAAAGCAAACCTTGCCACTCAGTCCAAATCAACTTCTTTTACGGGTATATTTTTCTTATGTTGTTTCCCCATTTGTTTATTTTATGGTTCTGGTTTTAAAGATTGAATTGGTATATACTGATTAAGAGAAAAAATACTGCATACATTGTGTGGTAGTTATAGTTCACGGTAAATGCATCTTCAAGCAGATATCCTAGCAGACCATGATCTGATCTTCGCCATTTATTCACCTTCTATTCTTGTCCATTCCCTTTTATGACTTATATTTGAACTTTTGTCTGCTAAGTTGTGATATTTCTTCTCTATTTATAGTACATTTGGTGAATTTTTACTTCATCTTTTCTTGATATCGCTGTGTTTCTACCAGGGGTGCAGTCTGAGAAACACGGAGTACATTGTTGGGGCTGTCATTTTCACTGGGCATGAAACAAAGGTATTGAATCTGAATTTAACTTATAAGTTACCATTTTCTCTTCCCTTTCCTTCTTCCTGTTGTTTTCTCTTTGTGTGGGTGCAGCATACATTTATTTATTTATAGCATTCTTGTCAAGAATGTTTCAAAGAAGTAGGTTTAATGTCATCATCTATTCAGTAATGATGTTTTATCGAACCATTTTACTGCATTCTAGTGTTATAAAGTTACAGTAGCAACCTTGTTTAATATGATATTCTATATTGCTGTTTCTACATAGCTTTGCTTTGTGGCCGTTGCTACTTGGTTTTTCACTTTGGTTCTTATTCTCAGTTGCTTCTGCCAACCATGGTTTAACTACAGGTTATGATGAATTCTATGAAAATTCCTTCGAAAAGAAGTACTTTGGAGAAGAAACTTGACAAACTTATTATCGCTCTTTTTAGTGCTCTCCTGTGCATGTGTTTCTTGGGAGCCATAGGCAGGTTCGATCAATTGCTATAACCATCCTGCTATTTTAGAACTTCTGTTACGTTTTCCTCCATACTGAAAATTTTGGATTTGCTTGGAATTTTGCAGTGGTATCTTCATAAACGAGAAGTACTATTATTTGCGGTTTAGAAGTAGCAAAAATTCAGACCCACAATCCAACCCTGACAATAGATTTGTGGTAATCGTGTAGATTCTTACATGTTTATCTTTTCACTTGTCTGTGCAGCGCTTCTGTCTACTTTTGTCTCCAATTACTCTTTTGCTGTCTCCTCAGGTTGCAGTTTTGACCATGTTCACCTTAATCACTCTCTATTCACCGATTATTCCGATCTCTCTCTATGTCTCCGTTGAGGTAGATTAATGGCAATTTCTTTGTTCTTTTATTTTGGTGCTTTGCAGATTTTTATTTTAATGTTCCGTCTGCTTTCATCTTACTTTCTTTTGTCACTTTCAGATGATTAAATTTGTACAGTCCAATAAGTTTATCAACAACGACTTGCACATGTACCATGCTGAGAGCAACACCCCTGCACAGGCTAGGACATCTAATTTGAACGAGGAACTTGGGCAGGTAATTGTTTATGCTATTTGGAAGGGGTTGAAGTTAATTTATTTAGACAATCTCTATGTGCACTAACATAAACAGTGGTTTTGCACAACAAGGAAACGACAATGTTTGCTTCAGTTTTTACCCTCTGCTAGTGTATGCAGTATGTTCTTAACAAATGAGTTCTTGAGCCACTAGCTACTTCTCTATGGTCAGGTGGAATACATATTTTCTGACAAAACTGGAACTCTTACGAGGAATTTGATGGAGTTTTTTAAGTGTTCAATCGGTGGAGAGATATATGGCACCGGTGTTAGCGAAATTGAGATGGGAACTGCTCAGCGAATTGGGCTGAAAGTTGAGGTAAATATACTCTTGGGCAAGATCAAACAGATTCGAGACTCTGTCTTGCATTGATCTAGAGAATTGTTACAGGTTAAGAAATCATCAACTGAAGCACGAGAGAAAGGTTTCAATTTTGATGATGCTCGACTGATGCGAGGTGCCTGGAGAAATGAGCCTAATCCTGATTCATGCAGGGTAAATATAAAATTATATGTTTGGATTTTTTTTTATAATAATAATTGTCACGTTTGAACAATCAAATATCATAGGTTTTTTTTTGAAAAGAAAAAAAGAAAAGAAAATTGCTGTCTTTGAACTATTTTTTTTTTATAAAAAAAATTCAATCATAATTGTTTTCCCTTCATGCTTATGAAGTTTGTGGTGTCAAATTCAGCCAAATCTTTAAGTAATAGTAGACTAGTAGTGAAAAGCTTTTATTGTCTAATTATCTTGCTTTCTTCTCTGCCGTTCTTCTTTTTGAGGTTAGTTATCTCTGTATAGACTTAAAACAGACAGAATAAAATATCCCTCTCTGACTTTAAGCCTTTAGAAGAGGCAGATCACAAAGTTCAACATAATACCAGAGCAAACAAAGGTTCTAGGTTGCTTCTTACCACTGTCCATTGACAAAATATTTGCCACATGCTTGGTACAAGAAAAAAAAATTAGGTCATAGCGTGAGGCGGTGTATACAAATATTAAAGTGTCCCCTTGCTACTGTTAGATGAAGTGGTTCCTACAATTCTAACCTAAAGCCTTCAATTAATAGTCTAGCACTTTGTGGTGTGAACTTCCATTTCTTTCCAAGTTCAGTGTCCATGTTGACTTTGTATGGTTATTAAGAGAAGTTGAAATATGTGTTATTTGGTTTAATTTGGGGGAAAATGTGGGGTCTTACTTACTTTTTTTATTGTTTAGTATCAGAATAGAGAAAATTACTATACAAGAGTTAAAGTGGGTCCAATATAACTTCTTCTATCATAGAACCTATCATAGAACTATCTTTCTTGGGAAAGTGAAATTTATTTGCAAAAGGAAAGGTGAATTTTATGTGGGGGATGAAGGGAGTTTAAACTCGCAGGGTATCTTTTTGTTTGTGAACTATCACCTTCATATTGAGTTGTCCTTGTGAGAAAACTGTCACACACTTGCTTATCTTGCACTTATAGATGGCTAGTTTAATGTGGCTAGGGTTGTTTGTTCAGGAATTTTTCAGATGCCTTGCTATATGCCATACTGTGCTGCCCGAAGGAGAAGAGAACCCAGAAAAAATACGATATCAAGCCGCATCCCCAGATGAGTCTGCTTTGGTTGTAGCAGCAAAAAACTTTGGCTTCTTCTTTTACAAGTGTGTGTCTCTTTGGAATTTCTGTTACATTTACATTGTCTTCTGCCATAAGGTTCCCTTTATTGAAACTTCGTCGATGAAATAAATGTTGAAGGTTACTAACATACACCACTAGGTTGGAATATTTTGGAATATTGTTATTTTTTGATAAGGAATACGGTTATCTACATATTTTAGGTGTGAAAGTAGTCATATTCTGATGGGAGAGCACTCGTCATAGGGACACTGTTGTAATCTGGTTCCTCCTTTTATTTTATTCAGGCATGTGAAAGAGAATAAGCGCCGATATAGTCAGTATCTGATAGGAGAAAAGTTTTCATCAGAAAGCTACTGTAGTGTCCGGTTCCCGTTGTTATTTACTTATTTTATTCAGCAGGATGCCATCCCGGTGCCAGCTCCATGGGAGGTATAAATGGATGGAAGTAATATATTGGATTGATAATTATTGCTGATATTTGAGATATATATAGTCATTCTCATCGACGGCTGAACTTAGTAGGCTTTTTGATGAGTGATTGACAACTTAAAACAACAAAAGAAAAATTAGTTTGTGCAATGGTTAGCAAGAAGGCATTTTCTATCAAAAGGGGCCATTGTGTAATTAGGGCTAGAACTATTCAATAAATATCTGCAAGGTATAAGTTCTGGAAAGAGTTAATCATACTGCTTTTTGGCACTATTTCTGCCATATATTCTATTTTAGCTGGGTTACTGGTAATCATGAGCAAAAATTTTCTGCAGACGTACACCAACTATGATTTATGTGCGTGAGTCACATGTTGAGAAGATGGGGAAGATTCAAGATGTTCCCTATGAGATTCTAAATGTTCTTGAATTCAACAGGTGTCAGCACATTCTAACTTGTATATTAGTTTGGATTACATGCATGATGCTAACGAGGTTGACTATCATCCTTCCGTTTTGTGTTTAGTACGAGAAAGCGCCAGTCTGTTGTATGTCGTTATCCTGAAGGCAGATTGGTTCTCTACTGTAAGGTAGGCACTTAATGTGGAACGATGCATTTGAGGAGATTCCTTTAGTAAGAAATTATCATAAAGCCTACTTATTTCAGGGTGCAGATAATGTAATTTATGAGAGGTTGCAAGATGGAGACAATGATTTGAGGAAAAGAACTAGGGAACACTTGGAGCAATTTGGGGCTGCTGGACTTCGGACACTTTGCTTGGCTTATAGAGATTTAACCCCTGATATATATGAAAAATGGAATGAGAAATTCATTCAAGCAAAATCTTCTCTCCGAGACCGTGAGAAGAAATTGGATGAGGTGAGCATAGTGTGAAATAATGCCCTTAAAGTTTATATCTTCTTTCCAGATTTGCAGCTTTTCAATTGTTCTGATTTTGCTTTCTTTCTGGCATTGACTTTTGTCTTGACTTATTCATCCGTTTTGTTGTGATGTCATTTTAGTTTGAGTGGCAGAGTGCAATTATTTCCATATGCATTTAAGTTCTTATTTACATTGGATTTGCTCGTTCTATCCTTATTATGCTCATCAGTAAAAGATTTTTTTTAAAGAGGGGTGGTTTTCTTTTGTCACTTTGTGATCCCAAACACACTGCTTCTGTGTTGAACTGTCTAGTCCATATTATCCAAAGCTTCTAGGATTCCTGTTCTGGGCCCTGGTTCCTGACTTGAATAATGCATCTAAAATTGATTTGCCAACTGTGATCATTCTAGAGACTGGATGATATAGCTATCACTTGCATAAAACCTGACTATTAAATGATCTACTATACATGGTTTATCCATGTCTTGGATTACAATATTCTTGAATACACCGAATATAAATGGACCAAAGTAGTATATGGGATGATTATTGTTGATATTTCCATAGTTGTGATTACTCTCACTATTATGTGCTTTAATTTGGAAGTCTTCTCTCGTCATTGTTGATGCCGAGATTTTATTGGCGGTGAAAAGAATCTAAGCATTTAGCATCTTACAGGTGGCAGAACTGATAGAAAAGGATCTTGTCTTGATTGGATGCACTGCTATAGAAGATAAGCTTCAAGAAGGTGTACCTGAGTGCATAGAGACGCTTTCAAGGGCTGGAATTAAGATTTGGGTGCTCACTGGTGACAAATTGGAAACAGCAATAAATATAGCTTATGGTTAGCACTTAGCATTGATGATATGCAGTTTATTATTTGTTAACCTTGATTCAGCTTGCACCATCTTATCATAGCCTCGTTTGCATTTGTTGCAGCGTGCAAGTTGATAAGTAACAGCATGAAACAATTTATCATTAGTTCAGAAACTGATGCAATCAGAGAAGTGGAAGATAGAGTGAGCAGTACTTCTCAATCTTCATGGTTGTCAGTTACAAAATATGCATTGTTTAACAATTTTTCCTGTTCATTCGCAGGGTGATCAGGTGGAGCTTGCTCGTTTTATGCAAGAAACAGTGCAGAACGAGCTAAAAAGATGTTATGAGGAAGCGCAAGAGCATCTTAGTTCTGTATCTGGACCAAAATTAGCACTAATAATTGATGGGAAGTGTTTGATGTATGCATTAGACCCGAGTCTTCGTGTAGTGCTGTTGAATTTAAGTTTGAATTGCAGTTCAGTGGTTTGCTGCCGTGTTTCTCCTTTGCAGAAAGCACAGGTGAGGTCATGTAGGTGGTCTTTCTTGAATGGTTACTAACGTAGTAACTTTAATCTTGGACCGTTTTGTGATTTTATAACTGAACATTTCCGTCTGTTGAATATGGGTGACTTAATATGGATGATCACTTCATTTATTCCTGTTGCAGTATCATTAGTCTTGGAATTGTCAAGCTGACTTGTGGTTTCTTCAAATTATCATATTGGTTTACTGAACATATAGGGTGGAGTCATCCATCTTTTTACCTGTTATCCCATCATTGAATTCTTGGCAGAAAACAGAAGTTTTTTGAATCTATGCACCTTTTGGTTTTAGGCTTCATCAAATTGTTTCTTTTTCAAGAGTTGATATAAAATTACCCTATATGTTACCTTTCTCAAATATTGTTGCTATATGACTTCATAGTAAAAGCTCATTATTCTCAGATAACTTATCCAAGAAGTAAGAAGAGAAGAGGTCGTTAATCTCCTGTATTTAATGTTTTGAAATTTCTTTTTTGAGTTTCTGGTCTCATTATGAAAAAATTAGGTTTCTTCAGGTGTCACTGTGATTTTTTCTAAATTCAACAGTGTAATTCTTCATGTTAAAATTCTGTAATTTCTCTTGAAGTTAGGATGGGCTTTTTGATTGTAAATCCTCTAGCTGATACAGTTTTTAGCAACTTCTTCCACTGCTTTTCAGGTGACAAGCTTGGTTAGGAAGGGGGCAAACAGAATAACTCTCAGCATTGGTGATGGAGCTAATGATGTGAGTATGATTCAAGCTGCTCATGTTGGTGTTGGGATAAGCGGACAGGAGGGAATGCAAGCAGTTATGGCTAGCGATTTTGCAGTAGCTCAGTTCCGTTTTCTCGCTGATTTACTGCTTGTCCATGGACGCTGGTCATATCTGAGAATATGCAAGGTTTAAAAGTTTATATTATCTTTGTGCACAAAACTGTATGATCTCTGTTAGGGTAATTAAGTGATCTAGAGCTTTTACATGCAGGTCGTCACATATTTCTACTACAAGAATTTGACATTTACCCTGACTCAGTTTTGGTTTACCTTCCGGACTGGATTCTCCGGTCAAAGGTTCTATGATGATTGGTTCCAGTCTCTTTATAATGTGATGTTCACAGCTCTCCCTGTTATTGTTCTTGGGCTTTTTGAGAAGGTATGTGATGTGTTGTAGTTTGTTAGTTCTCAGCAACATATGATAGCAATCAAGTCAGCATTTTTTCTGATTATTATGTTATTCCTTTTTTGGCTATTGATACACCTTTTTTTTTGTATTTAGGATGTCAGTGCTTCCCTCTCCAAAAAATATCCCGAGTTATACAAGGAAGGAATAAGAAATACTTTCTTCAAATGGAGAGTTGTGGTTATCTGGGCTTTCTTTGCAATATATCAATCATTGGTGTTGTATTATTTTGTAATTGCTTCGAGTACCAAGGGCATGAATTCATCTGGCAAGATGTTTGGCCTGTGGGATGTTAGTACGATGGCTTTCACTTGCGTTGTTGTAACTGTCAATTTGCGTCTGCTTATGATGTGCAACACAATTACAAGATGGCATCACATTACCGTTGGAGGGAGCATATTATTGTGGTTCATATTTGTCTTTATTTATTCGGGTATTTCCTTGCCAAAAGAGCAGGTGAGTTTGGTCAATAATTTACTACATTCTTGTGAGTATACATATACTAATATGTCCGATATTCCTATCTCACCGCAGAAGAATATCTATTTGGTCATCTATGTCTTGATGAGCACATTTTATTTCTACCTCGTTCTGCTTCTCGTACCTGTTGCTGCTCTTTTTGGCGATTTCATTTATCAGGGGTAAGTTTCTTTAGTTAATTTTCAAGTCCTCGTACCTAATATTACGATAGGTATTTTATTTGTCCAAAAAAAAAAAAAAAAATTGTAGGCATTTCAGTATTGTGGATTTGTCTGGACTGTGTTTCAATTTTGTCAAGTCAAGCTAAATATGTTTTGTCTGAAGGAAATATTATTGTCTAGTGAAAATGAAATCCTTTTTTTGGTAAGTAGTGGCCATGAAATCTGTTTGTGCATAAAAACAATAGATCCCATTTGTTGGACCTTCCTGCCAATTTGATTAAGCATGAGTATACATGCAATTGAACCATTTGCAAGTGGCTTGGGCCAACGCTAGCTTTTTATTGATTACTACAAAATTTGTTTTTCACTTGTATTCATCCTGCTGCATAAACTTCTCATTGCTAATTACTTGGATCCAGTGTTATCAAAGGTGAAAATTTAAAAGAAAAGTGCTGAGCTCTGTTGGGGTTTTAAGCGCTAAGCGCTAATAAAGCACAAACTTTAATGAGAAATAAGCGCAAATGAATAGGAAAAAACGTCAGGTTTACTGCATATACACTACTTTTGGCCACATCTATTTTCAAGCCAGAAATAGCTTCAAAAGCCAACAAAATGACCCTTAAGTGTAGAAATTGATCTCTATCAGCTTCACACAACACCAATGTGTCATCTGCATAAAATATATGTGAAACAACCAACCTGTTTACCCCATTTCCTTCCATGGTGAAGCCTTTTATACCCCCATTCGTTTCTGCCCCTTGAAGCATCAAACCAAAGGCTTCCATTACCATGGCAAGTAGGTAGAGTATAATGGATCTCCTCGCTTAGTCCTCTACTGGATTTGAAGAAACCTTCAGAATCTCCAGTAATCAACACACAAAATCTAGCTTTAGAGATGCAAGTGGAAATCCATTGTATCCATTTCTCCCAAACTTCATTTGTCTCATAACCACCAATAGGAAAGTTGAACTTACATGATCGTCTAGTTTGCAAATAACTCCAGCTCTCTCTCTCTCTCTCTCCTCTCTCTCCCTTTCTCTCTCTCCAAGTGATGATCAATGCATTCATTAGCTACAAGTGCTGCATTGAAAATTTGTCTCCCAGTTATAAATACATTGTGATTACTGCATATTAACTTGTTAATCACCTTTTTTTATCTTTCAGCCAAAGTCTTTGAAATGTTTTGTAAAAACTCCCAAGCAAACTTATGGGTCTGAGATCTTTAATTTAAGTGGCACATTTTTTCTTGGAATGAGAGCAATGAAGTTAGCATGGAAGCTCCTTTCAAATGTACCATCATGGTAGAAATGCTCAGTAGCCTTCATAATATCCTTCTTCAGAATATGCCAACACTTCTGATGGAAAAACATATTGAAACCATCCGGCCCTGGGGCCTTATTACCATTAAATTGTTTGACAGAAGCTTCAGTTTCTTCTTAAGAAGGTCTTTGCAGCCTGTCTTGTGTAACTGTAGCCACATTTTCATCATGCCACAAGCGTCTCCATTTCTCCTTTTCTGTAAAAAAGTCTTCATAAAAGCTCAAAATATGATCTCTGATCACCTTTTTACTCTTGCTTCTAATATTATTTATTTGGATTTATTTGTTTATATTGATTGAAAATCGGTACTCTACTCTTGCTGAACACTACTAGCTGCTTTTTTCAGGGTTCAAAGATGGTTCTTCCCTTATGATTATCAGATTGTCCAGGAAATCCACAGGCATGAGATCGACAGTAGGATGGGGTTACTGGAGATTGGAAATGAGCTTACACCAGAAGAAGAAAGGAGCTATGCAATAAGGCAACTGCCTGGACAGAAATCAAAACATACTGGTTTTGCCTTTGATTCACCCGGCTACGAGTCATTTTTTGCATCTCAGGCTGGCGTCTCAATCCCCCAAAAGGCATGGGATGTAGCTCGGAGAGCAAGTATGAAACCACGGTCAAAGATGCCTCGGGATAACTGACGTCCAGATAGTACAATGTTTCTTCCCTTTACACTGTACTTCTCTTTTGACCTCGTCAATTTAGCTAATACTTAGAATTAGCCGTGTAATATATCTCGTCATGTAGTCTTATTCTTTTGCCAACTTCCTCGCCCCTGTATGATTATTTGGTTATAGTTATAATTAGGTTTAGTGAGCATTGTAGCAAATTTAGTTCAGAAGAAAACGATGCGGATGTAACACTGTCTGGAAGTGGGAGCAACTAACATTTAAGCTTGTATCTGTTTATTGATAGTTGGATATTCCCAAGGAACATGATTAATAGATGGTCTTTTTGCAGTGGTAATTCAAATGAGTTGTATTTTGTTATTTCAGCTGATTACAGCAATGTGGCTCAGGGGAGAGCTCTTTTACCTGCCAAATCTTTTTTCCACAGCTGTTCTTTCATTGTGCTACTGTCAAGGTGATTCTGCTGTAAAATGATAACCACTAGATGCTCATCTTCTACTGTGGTAGATTCATTGACTAGTAGTGTCTCAATTTCAGTTCCTTGACTCTTGCTCGTCGTGTCAGCTAAGAATATTCATATGGAAGATGGCTAATCGGACTCCCTTGCTCCCCATGACATCATCCTTAATTTTGGTAGTGTATAAATAACACAGCTATATCTTATTCATTTAGCAATTTTTGGAACCTTTTTATGCTGCAATAGGATTTGGTTCTGGGTCATGTTTTTACAAGTATTGGTTCTGAAATATTTTTAGATAAAACTACATCTATTGTTTATATGATCTGGTTTACATTTGGGAATATTGTTTGGGTTTTCGGAGTAGTTTTAAGCTTAGGATTTATAAACTGCGTAGATGGAAGTATTGTTTATATGATGCCTCCGAAATGAAACATAAGAAATTTCAACCTATGAAATTCTGAAGTGTATTTCAGAGGCAGTGTTGTAGAAGTAGCAGTAAAAGAGACTAAGACAGACTTAATTCATTTTCTTTTCTTGCTTGATTTTGTCAAGTGAGTTCAAATAAAAAAAATAAGAAACTAAGAAGCTTGTAATACAAGCAAAAGAGAATGGAGAAGGGGCCATTCACTATTATGCTTCTTTTAGTAAGAGCCGAAGAGAGTGACTAGAGATAAAAATTCCTACATTTTATTCTTCACTAATTGATATTATTAATTGGTTCAAAAGGCACAGAATCGTGGGTCTAAGACCACCTTTTTCTCACATGTTCTCTTAATATTCCTGCCTTTTAAGCCCTCGACATTTAGTTGTGCTAAAAGTTGTCATGTACGAATCACCCAAAGAAGATAAGATTTCTTAGTATCATGTGATGATTTTCAAGCAATAGAATGGATTCTCCACACTCCTGTTCTCTTAAATAGACTGTGCATGTGGATGCTTAGGCAATTAACGTCATAAAAATGATAACAAACATAATTTCATTAGTTAAAATTAATTAAGTTAGCTGCCGGGACGACACTGTTGCTCAATTTTAGTGTATATTCACTTAAACTATGTGATACAGCTTGACTCGATATGAAGCTTAAGAAAAAAAGAGAATTTTTTTAGCATGTTACTGTGCCTTCAAAATTGAAACTGAAGCCATTGAGAAGCTAGAAGAATTCGATTCTCCGACACAAGTTAATTTTTTTTAAGTATTTGTGTTGGATACTCTATGGCAAAGGACTAAACAAAAATGGGCGATATGGTCATTTCAAATGGAATTAATACAAGTATGTGATATTCCATAATCCATATAGAAGCCTATGTTCCAAGGATCCAACCATTCCTATTTAAGACAACTCTACTTTATATATATTTGATGGATTTGCTCACCTTTATGTTTGTTTGTATGTATATATATTTTAATCTTAAAGAGAGCATATCTCCATTTAAATATTATTAGAACTGCCAACAAGGAGTGGTTCATGTGATTTGAGGCATATACTTCAACCACCAGCAGCCGTAATCACAATAGAAAGTGGTATTGGCACCAAAACATACGAAGCACAATTAAAATATGTTAGAAATTGGCATATATGTCTGCTTTAGGGTGTGTTTGGTATAACGGAAAATGTTTTCCGTGGAAAATATTTTCCAAGAAAACAAGTAGCAATTTTTTTTCATTTTCAGGTGTTTGGTATGCAAATTAAGGAAAATAACTTCTCAAGAGTATTCATAAATAATTTTAATAATAAACATGAACCATAAACTTTCAAATCAACAACCTTCTCTACAAATTTCATAGACTTTGGAACCGCTAAACTTTCGAAATCGCGGAATTTCGAACCCGTAAACTTCCAACTACATAAACCTCCGAACTCATAACTTTAGTACTTATAAAATTTTGAATCTTTAAACCGATAAAAAAACTAAAACTGTAAAAATATATTTTTTCGGGGGGGGGAGGGGAGGCAGAAAAAAAAAAAGCAATAATTTTAAATTACCAAAAAAATTTATTTTTGTGGGGGGGGGGGGGCTGGGATGGGGTAGGGGTAGGGGAGAGTGGGGGTGGATGATGCAAAAAAATGAAAAAAATAGAAATTTAAAATTGTAAAAAATAAAAATAGTAAGGTAAATTTTTTTTTGTGGGACGGGTTTGGGGGGTTGGGTGGGGTGGAGGGTAGTAGGGTGGGTGGTAATAAAAAAATTAAAATTTAAAAAAAAACCTTTTTTTGGAGGGGAGGGGGTTGGTTGCGGGCGGGAAATGTTGAGAAGGAGTTTTGGAAAATGTTTTCCCTTCTCTTGATAAGGAAAATATTTCAATTGGAGGAAAATGAATTAATAAGTAAATTTTTTTATAAAAATATTTAAGCCAACCAAACATGGGAAAAATAAAAAATATTTTCCGAAAAATATTTTCCTTTATACCAAACACACCCTTAATTTAACACAATTTTGAGCTTAAACAAAGACAAAGGTAAATTCATGTTTTCAAGTCAGTGTGTTCACCACACACTCTAATATTTACTCGTAAAATGATACAGTTGAATTTATAATATGATTTTTAGGCACATGAATTAATCTGATCCGAAAATATAATATAACGAAGAACAACGATAAATTAATTAAAAAAACTTGAAAAAAATACAAGCTTTAACTGTCAAATGAGCTTCTCCAGAAGCAAAATAAGAACAATGTATATAACAGAAAGACATAGTATTGTTAATAGAGTAAATTTAGCCTTTTGTGCGTACAGATCTTTCATGTGTACAATGAGTACACATTTTTCTATTTATAGCTCAGATAAGGGAGATAAAATTGCCAAATCAAACTATATTTTAATATAAATAAAGATCTCTCTTGTTATCTGCATAACGGTTGAGCATAAATACAAAGATTCTTTGTAATGATTACTCATTGAATGTTTCTTTTTTCAACCGATATCTTCTTTTTACACGTTCATTCCCGATTTCAGCGCCTTCGGAACTCACTCAGCACCAGTTACATGTTCGTAACTGGTGCCAGCTATTTGCTGATTTATATTTGACTTCACTTGCACATGTCAACTCGACGAGCATCCACCGGCCATTCATCAATTTTACCCCATATAGATAGTTCCCCTACTTTTCGGTGATTAAATTTATGTTATCGGGAAGTAAGATGAAAAGGTTCTGTAAGTTTCTGACAATTGAAAGGACACACGTCTCATTGTATTTAATGAGTCGAACGCGTGTTATCCCACGATTGGGCAATACTATCGCCAATTACCTAGGTGATGATAGACTTGTATTCTTCCGCCTATAAACTTCTCCACTTCTCATCATCATTTTTACTTTTCACTTTTACTAGAGCCGTCAATATGGGCTTGGCCCGTTGGGCCGGCCCAGCGTAGCTCAGTCCATCCCGTGATTTAGTAGGACTAGGCTAGAATTTTTGGAGCCCATTTAAAAATGAGGCTTTTACGCCCGACCCGAATAAGCCCGTGGCCCCTGAAGCATGACTGAGGCTGAGGTTGGCCGGCCCGTGGTCCTAACAAAAATATGTATTTAAATATATAAAATAAAAATTTATATGACAAAAAATAATTAGAAGAGTATCCCAAGCTTAAAGTGTTAAGCTCATCATATTAAAAGATCAAAGTCTTGAAACATTAATTAGTATCAAATTTTTAATATTTAACTAATTAATATGTTACGAATTGTAAATGTAGATGAAAGTGAAGATGTTAAAACAACCTTCTAACAAGCGGATAATGTGTTTGATGAAGATCATGTGTTGGATATCCCATAAGCGTCGTTGACATTCTCTTGAATAGTTTACTTTAAGATTTGACTTTTAGTGAATGAAATGGTCTTGTCTTTTACTTTTTTAGTGTTTATTGTAATATATTAGAACCATATAAAAAGTTATTAAGTTTTGTGAAATTTCTTCAATAAGAGTTTTTTAAGTTTTAAAGAATTATCTTTTTTTTTGTTAGAACTTAAAGAAAATAAACAAAATTATATTTAAAAAAAAATGTTGGGCTGGCCCGTGGGGGCCCGCAGTCCACGTAGAGCTGGGGTGGGCTAACAGTTATAATCCCTATCAAATGATGGGCTAGCCCAACCTAGCTCGTTAATTACTTAAGCCCACATGGGCTGGGCTAGGCTAGCCGAGCCCCGCCCATATTGACAACTCTAACTTTTACGTATTCCTCTTCTTCGAATTTCATTAGAGCTTTTTTTTGCAAACCTCTCTTTCTAAAAAAGATTTCATACTCACATTCTCTATCACCGCGTCTCCAACTATCTCTTCCCCTTCAACGATGGCGGCCCATCCAAGAAGAATTAATCTAAGGTAGCCGATACTAGACCTTTACTACTAGAACAATCATTCCCTGTGAATTAAATTATGACACATATCTCCAGGTTCAACAGGAACCCCCTAACCTTAAAATGACATGAACATGCCCGCCAATAGATATTTTTCTTTCATTCGTCATACTAATATTTTTTTTATGAAAGAAGATTGTGGCTTGAACAATATTGAAGTTTTAGCCCTTAATAAAGTGGAAAGGGTCACCTTCATCAAATCAGGGTATATGTACATTTACACGTACCCTTTAACTTTAAGAATGGACCGAGAAATCGATTCCATCATTTTAGAGTTTTACCACAACTAACTAGTTTGTTTGGCTCTTGTAGGTCCATCGATATGACAAACGGTAGCTTGTCTTCGATTTATGTGCTCCCGGGCTGGTGAAATCCTCACTCTTGCTCATTTGATCTAACCTTTACTCCCGAAAGATTTTCTGTGGAGGCATGATCAAACATAGCATACGCGGTCACCATGCCATCGTCACCAGTGTTGATGTTGATAAAGATCATGATAGGATGTAAGGTTCGTTATCATTGCTACCGTGGATATTTTACCGGCGAAAGCACCTCCTGTCCATGAATCCTAGAACTTCACTCATAAGTTTTTTGATATATTTTTCACTACGTTAAAGAAAAATCTCTCCTTTGCTAACTTTCCCTTCTCTCGTTTCAACTACCCGCTGGGTTCCTCTAATGGTTCAAACCTAACCCAATGGGTACAATATTTTTGTAGATATTTTCACACCGGACTCCTGTAAGTTGAAATAAGTTTCACCCAAATTCAACACGAAGGCCAAGAACCTTGGTTGATAAAACCTCATTTTTTTCTTTCTAATCTTCAACATGATCTAGTATAAATTTGTTGACTTTATTTCAACACATGTAGGATTTCCGAATGTGTCTTCTCTCTACCATGCCATCGAGTTTTCCCATCACTCAAGGGTAGCTTATCAACAAATTCAAGAAGCCATTGACCGAAAGAGGGCTCGTGATGCTTCTGTTGCTTCCGGTGAAGGCCCTTCTTCCCTAAGTCCCCAGCCTAAGGAGAAAACACAAAAAAGAAGACGTACCTCCAAGTATGAGGATTAGGAGAATCCTCCAATAAAAGAAACCAGTAAGACTGGCCACAATGGTACTCGAGGAAGATGAAACTGATGACGATGATGAAGCAATTTCTCTTCAAAGAAGGAGAAGAAAAGGAACTTCTCTAGCTCAACCGGATACACAACTGGATAACATCCAAGGACTCTTTTTGGACTCATAAATAGTTGAAAATGCTTAATCCCATTTTTGAGTCCCATATGTCACTTCGTTCACAGGAGTTCCTCCTATGATATTCTTCCACCTGCAACTTCAACACTAGCTGCTGCACCACCAGCTTCTGCCTCACCACCGGCCCCATTTTAACAATAGAAGATGTTCATTCCCCCTGGTCACCTGATCATGGGAACATTGAGAGCACTTTTTCGGCACCTATCCGAAACCCTGATGGTAGACATAATGTCACTCTTTTAGTTTTGAATGAGTGTGACTTACTTTCTAAGCCGATGGGAGTTGCCAATTACTTAAAGCCTCTGGCTTCGAAGAAGGACCGAGGAAGATGGGGGCTCTTTCTTCAGAATGTCTAATCAATAACAACATGCACTTTGCTGCTCATATATCATCTTACTCACCTCTTTCCTATTTTTCTTACTAACCATTATCTCTATGAACCTTTTTGACTTTTCAGGCTAAACTCATTGCCTCCAAGGGCTTGCAGAAGATGATCCGAGCAAAAGAAGAACTTGCTATCAAGTGGGATCACATTGTTGCTGAATGAGATCAACTCGCTGAATGCCTCCCAAGCTTTAGAGGCAATACTAGCTCAGATGGACAAGCTTGAAGCCCGGTTGGAGAAATACGAGCATGCAAGAATGCTTCATGGCCAGAAGGCCACTCAGCTGCATAAAAAAGTTGAGGAGTTAAAGTTCATGTGGGCTGAGCTGCAGGATATTGTGACTGTAGTGGTGGAATGTGAGTTTGCTTCCATGGAACAAATCAATAACCTGGAAGCAAACTTGTATTCCAAAATCAAGAAAGCTGTTGTAGCTGAGGAAAAGAGAGAAAAAATAGAGGAAAGGCTCAAAGGGATCATGGAGAAAAATCGTGAATACGCAAAGACAAACACTAATCTTTGCCAGACCTATGATAGCCTGAGGACTGAAAATGATTGGGTGCAATATAAAAATAAAAAATATTAAATCAAAACTCTAGGATCAAGACGATTCTTTCCATTTCGAGAAAACTTATGCAATTTATCACATGAGGAGGGAGACTTTTAGAGGATTCCAAAAAAGTCATTCCTAACACAGACGACTGCATTGTTGAAGCTCTTAATTTGGAGAAAACCACCTATGATAACATTCCTTCCCGGCCCACTATTTCAAGCTCTTCGAGCATAGATAAAGCTAAAAAGGAAGAAAACAAAGACAAGGATGAAGGTGTTGGACCAGATACGAAATAACCTTCATCTTCAAAAGATATAGCAGAGACTTTTTGTCCTTTAGAATCTGCTGATAGAACAAATTATTGTAATTTATTTTTGTAATTATGGTGAAACCTCTAGTTAGTTCGAGCAATAAAAGACATCTTTTACATAAATTTTGTGCAAAGATATCTTTCCAGTGGTAAAGTTTGGTAATTTTTTTTCATCCGATAACTTTAATATCGGCCATTCATACTTCTGACTTTTACCCTTTAACTATGAGAATTTCATAAGAGAGGGCCTTGTGTTTAAGGTGCTCTTGAAGAGGACATCTCCTGTTTATTCCGACATTAGCATTTGAAGTTTAACTAACTTTTAAATGAAAAACACCATATTGTATCATTTGGACAAGAAACAAGATAAAAACAAAAGCACTTTAATTTATTCCTTCCATTTCTAAAAGTACATTTACATGAGCGAAGATCCACTTAAGTGAATAAAAATGCCAATATATGTGGCTAACTTGTACTACTTATTCCTACAGAGCTAAACATGTAGTCCAATGTCCTGACAAGATACAACATCCTGTTATTATAGACCCCAATTATAATGGCAATTTTAGTGCTCTAATATACAATAGTTCTGTCACGATCCAAAATCTCACTAAGTCATGATGGAACCTAACCCAATATGCTAGGTAAGTCAACCAATTATAAGTTACAATATAAGTTACAACTAACCTGAAAAATTAATAATATAAATAATAGAAACTATAACAAAATTCAATACAACTACCCTAATTAATGGTAGTACAAGTCATGAGCCACCATGATTTAGATTTACAAAATTGATGTGAGGAATTAATAAAATATATGTTTGAAGTTTACATAAACAGAACTTGAATTCTAAATTTCCATGAATAGCTTGAATATGGAACATGGATACAATTTTAATGCAAGACTTTGTCTTCCGCAACTACACAACTCATAGATTTTCATGCAAGGTACAAATGTGTAGTATGAGTAATACTGACCCCATGTACTCAGTAAATATTGTGGCTAACCTCAGTGAAGAAATGATAAAGTTTTAAATTAAAGATACTCACTTACTAAGTATCTGTGCATATAATACTCAGGGACAATAGGGCAAGATATATGTCGTATAATTTTAAGAGCATCGACTGGGGAGCCATGGAGCAAGTTAACAAACATGGAAACAAGACATAACCTCATAACCATTTCTACAAGGGAAGCCATAACCATGAAGTACACGCAAGGATCATAACCAAACATCACTAAGAAATACCGTTGCGGTGTGCAACCCGATGCCAATCTCAATAAATATTATTGCGACGTGCAACCCGATCTCAATATTAATAAACACTATTGCAGCATGCAACCGTATTCCAATATCAATATATATTATTGCGGCATGCAACCCGAGTCCAATATCAATACACACACATACATATATATATATATATATATATATATATATATATATATATATATATATATATATATATTTCACATGAAATCGTTCAACAATAACCAAGCACGGAAAAGTTTACCACGTAACACCAAAAAGACAAACACAAAGATTTCAACTAAGGGAATAGAAATACAGACCAAGTAAAATAAGATACACAACATCACAGAGCTAGTCACCCATATATAAAGGAAAAGCTTCTACAAATCATAACACACAACCAATCTAAAAGTCACCCAACCCAAGTAAGCAAATAAATGTAGAACACGAAACGAGAAAGATGCATGTCAGGTTAAAACATGTATCAAGTAGATGTGTGTAATAAGTGAAATCATATAACAAGTGGAGGCATGAAATAAGTAAAGGCATATAGCAAGTGAAGGCATGTCGTAAGTGAAGGTATGTAACAAGTCAAGACATCTAATAAGCAAATTACATAATAAATAGAGGCATATAACATGTACGAGTTACAAACAAGTAAAGGCATACATTAGAAGAGAACATGTAGCAGAAGTAAATTAAGTAAAAGCATAGGCGTAACAGTAATAGATAAGGTAAAAGCATAGCTATGACAGTAACATGCCAAATGGGAAACACAGAGGTAACACAAACAGGAAAGTAACATAAAAAACATCAAACATTAATAGAAACCAAGGAAAGAACATGCACGTGTTTAACGAACGAGTAGTTATAACAATAATCCAACTTTCATTGTTCTCACACGGTAACAACCAACCGGCAAAATCTTATTTCACATCGCACGATAATACTCATCGTACCAATGTGATATCAACCGCATGGAAATGCCCATTGTGCCAAATATAGCCCTAAGGACCCAATCATCATCTCTTATAACGAATAAAGAAGCTTAATTAACAAGACAATAACAGTTATATATATAGGTTCGTGATACTACGATCAAATTAAGTATGCAAACAAATCTCAAAACAACACATTAAATCCTCTTTAAGATGTCATATATTGTAGCATGATTTCTAATAAAATTAATTGAGTTTATTAGTGATTGAATAAATGAAGCATAAGTTAAGGGATCACCAAGTTCAACAAAAGGACAAAGAACCATATAATTTCCCTTCTCGAGCATGGAAACTCTGGCACATGCATATATGCTTGTCACCTCGTATATTTACCACTCTCGTGTGTAGCAAACAATATCATTTAGCAGGAAAAATTTCTCCAACAAAGCTAGGCAAGAGACTTACCTCATTCCAGAAATAAGTCGACTATCAACCATAACTTTTCCTATAGAAAAAACTTCTATACCAATAAAATCTATTCAAATATCGTTCAAATAATTCAAAACAAACTTCCATGAATGAAAAATGTTCTCTTTTGATCATAATTGAAAAAGTCAAAAAAAAAAATCAACATGGGCCCATGTGGTTGAACTCTGAGATTTGGACCAAATCTCGATTATCCATTCACCCTCAGAGCTCGGATATGCGATTTGTTTGGAAATCCAACCTTAATTTTAGGTCTAAAGCTCATTTTTATAAAATTTCTAAATTCTACCCATGACCCTCATTTTCTACTTTAAAATTCATAGATTTGATGCCATGCTTCATGAAAAAGTAGTTGAAATTGATTGAAAACTAGCTAAAGAAGCTTACCAATGAATTTTGAAAGAAAATATTCTTAAAAATTTGTCTCTATAGAGTCTAGGGATAAACAATGGTGTAATATGAACTAAGTGCCAAAATTCTCCACTTGTACCCAACTGTAGGTATTGAAATTGCGAAGCCTTGTTGGCAATTCCGACATCCGCAATTGAGGACAACTAATTGCAAATGCGATTAGTGACTCATCTCTTCTGTTATTGCCAATGTTACATCATGATTGCAAATACGAATGGGGGACCATCACAAATGCGTAATTGGATTCGGAAAAGTAAAGTTGTCCCAAGTTTTCCAGGGTCGCAAATGCGACCAAATCTCTGCAAATGCAAAATTCACCCACATTACGGAAAAGTGAACCTGACTTCGCAAATGCGAGCAATATCTCTCAAATGTGAGTCTCTCATTTGCGATCAGAATTTCGCAAATGCGAGATCTGCAGATTCATATGTTGTTATAATAATTATGTGAATGTTCAACAACACCAACAACCTATTAAGTTAAAAATCAGTCTCCTATCCCAAAACTCACCCAAGTTCTTTGGGCTCCAATTTGAACATTCACATAATTATTATAACAACATATGAACTCACTCGCTACCTAAATCGTTTAAATAATATCGAATATCAAGAATCAATCATCAAAACTCAAGATTTTCAAGTTAAAAACTCATTTTCCAACTTTTCACATAATGTGCCAAAACGGCCTCAAGTCACCTAGGACCCCAACCAAACACACGTACAAGTCCAAAATCATCATACTAACATACCGAAATTGTCAAAATACCGTTCCGAGGTCGTTTACCAATAACGTTGACCGTGGTCAACTCAAGCCTCATTTTAAGTTAAAATCACATTTTATTTAAAAATTAATATTTAAAATTTTCAAAAATTTATACGGACCATGCATGCAAGTTATAAATCATCAAATAGAGTTATGAAAAAGTCTCAAAACACAAAAAGGAAAGCTAGCGCTCAAAATGAGCGATTGGGTCGTTACAAGTTCCCTAGTGTTCGAATGCAAAGTATAAGAACTCGAACCAGAGTTCTTGTTGTTGTCGATGATACTTCTTCGTAGTATGCTTCCCGTTGTTGCCTCAATAAAAACCTTGCCACACAAATTCAATTGGGATAAAAGCTGGACGAAGAAGAAAAGAGTGTGGCACATATTAATATCATCAAGGATCTTCAACAGTAATACCATTTTAAGTGAGCCATGTTCCAATTGCTTCATAATTTTACTCCATCTTGGTTTTTAACTGATACGAACCTTTATCGGTTATAGCTGAAATCATGTAAGGTCCCTCCCATGCTGGTCCTAGTTTTCCAACGTTGACTTATCGGGTACTTTGGGTCACCTTTTGCAAAATTAGATCTCCGACTTTAAAATATTGAAAATTTGCTGTGATTATAGAATCTTTCCATCCTTTGCTTCTGTGTCACCATCATCACATATGCCAAATTATAACGCTCCTCAAGTAAATCCAACTTAATCAACATTGCTTCATTATTCTCCTTCTTGTTTGCCTAAGATTACCTTATGGTTGGTTCCCAATCTCTACCATAATCAAAGATTCGGCACCGAACATAAGGGAAAAATCTATTTCACCTATACTTGACGTTGCCATTGTTCGATATAACATAACACTCCCGATAACTCTTCTGGCAAAACTACCTTATCATGGTCAAATTTCTTTTTGATGTTTTAAATTATCACCTTGTTAGTTGACTCGCTTGACCGTTAGCACTTGGATAATATCCTTTTAAAACTTTTATGACTTTAGAACCTATAATTTATTCCCCATTGTCACTAACTTTTTTGATACTCCAAACCGAAAAATGATATGATCCCAAATGAAGTCAATCACTTCTTGATCTTTAATATTTTTAAAAGCACCTGCTTTAACCCACTTAGTTAATACTGAGTTAAAATGAAAATAAACATTACTTGCCCAGGCCCTTGAGGCAAATGACCAACTAATATCCATCTTCAATTTCATGAATTGCCATGGTAACACAATCGAATGTTAAAGTTTTGCTGGCTGATGCACTAATTATGCATAACGCTGACATTTATTATATTTTGTACAAATGCTTTGCATTTTATTCCATCCAGGGCCAATAATAACCAGCCCTTATCAATTTAAGAACCAATGAGTCCGTATCAAAGTGATTTCTGCAAACCCCTTCGTGAACTTCTCTCATCACATAATCAACCTCTAATGTCCCTAAACATCGAGCCATCGGTCCTTGGAAAGATCTTCACTATAATGACCATCCACAAGGCCATAACGAGCAACTTTAATCCATAGTGCTCGGGAGGCTTTAGATTCTCCAGGTAGGTTTTCAAGATTTAAATATTCTATAAATTTGTTTCTCCAATCCTGGATTAGGTTGGTCGAGTTAACTTCGCAATATCCATCCACATCCAATACTGAATACAACAACTGAACAACTGCACCAAAATCAACTCCTTTTATTTTGTGGATGATCCTTAAATGGCCAACGCGTCCGCCTCCATTTCTTTCCCCTGGGATGTGAATTACCGACCACTCCTTGAATCGAAAAAGTAAAACTTGAAATTTATTCAAGTACTTCTCTATGTGCTCTTCTTTGGTGTCAAAGATTCCATATATTTAATTTACTACTAGCTGAGGGTCGTATTTTATTTCAATCACCGTAGAGCCTAGTCCCCGGGCTAATTCAAGTCCTGCCACCAAAGCCTTATACTCAGCTTGATTTTTATTCAAAGGTACTGTTCTAATGACATATCTTAGGGTATCTCCCGAAGAAATGAGTACTAATATCCCAAGACCGGACCCTTTTATGTTGGAAGCTCCATCCATAAAATAAGTCCATAACCGAAGATAGTTCCCGATACCAAAGTGTTTCTTTAGCAATTAAATGCATCATTATTGGAATAAACCCATCCACAAAGTTGGCCAAAACTTATAACTTAATAGTAGTCTGAGGTTTACATTCTATATCAAATTCACCAACTTTAACTGTCCGTTTATATATTCGACTAGATATTTAAGGTTTATGAAGGATATTCCTTTAGATAAATATCATCACAACGACTATAAGGTGAAATTAAAATTAGGGTATAAGTTTTCGAGAGGCAACTACGAGAGCTAGAGCTAGGTTTTTCAGGTGCAGATATTGTGTTTCTGCTCCTAATAGTATTTTACTAACCTAATAAACTGAAAATTGCGCACCTTCTCCCCCTCCCCCCCAGACTAGAATTGTACTCACCACAACTTCCAATACCGCTAAATAAATTAATAATTGATCACTCTCATTTTGTTTAGACATTAGCGGAGGACTGGACAAGTACCTTTTCATGTCTTCCAAAGCTTGTTGGCGTTCCAGATTCCACAAAAAATCATTCTTCTTTTTCAAAAAAGTGAAAAGAAATAATGACATCTTTCTTATGACTATGATATGAATCTTCTAAGGGCCGCCAACCTACCAGACAACCTTTGCACCTCCTTCACTCTTGTCAATTGGTTAAGGATATCTTCTATGGACTTAATCTTGTTGGTATTTTCTTCAATTCCACTTTGAGAAACCAAGAAGCCAAGAAACTTCCCAGACCTAACTCCAAATGCGCATTTTTCAGGGTTGAGCTTCATGTTATATTTTCTCAAAATATTAAATGTCTCTTGTAGATGAGTCAAATGATTTACTGCACTAAGAAACGTAACCAACATGTCATCAATATAAACTTCCATAATTTTACTAGTTTAATGTTCAAACATCTTATTAACGACCATTCGATAAGTGGCTCTCGCATTCTTAAGCCCAAAAGACATCATATTACAATAATAATTTGTGATAAGTGAGGTTTATTATTGATCCTCCCGGGGCATCCAAATTTTATTATACCTAGAATACGCATCAAGAAAGCTCATCAGTTCATGCACAACTGTAGTATTGATCATTTGATCAATGTTTGGCAGCGGGAAAAAATCTTTAAGGCATGCCTTATTTAGATCTTTATAGTCTATGCACATTCTAATCTTATTATTCTTTTTAGGCACAACCACTATATTAGCTAACCAATCAGGGTAATTCACTTCATGAATTGAACCTATATTTAATAACCGATTACCTTATCTTTAACAAAACTATTCCTGACCTCAACTATCATCCGTTTCTTTTGCTTCACTAGAGGGAAGGGCCCAAACTTAACTTATGGAAAACAACATCTTGTGGAATACCTGTCATATCAGAATAAGACAATGCGAAACAATCAAAGTTAGCTTTTAAAAATTCAATACATTTAATACTAGGTTGGGGACTCAATTTCGTTCCCAATTAAACCTTTTTATCGGGGAACTTTGTGGAAAAAAGCGATTTGTTTAACTTCCTCTACAGTCAAATTTGTTGCATTAGCTTCTTCCGTTACTCGGAAGTATCTAGGCACCTGATGATAATCCGATGTCTCCTCATCTCTACCAACTTCAATCGAGTCTACAAAGGCAGTATACATTTGTTCCTGTAGTTGATATTTTCTCGTTCCTTCTGCCTTGCTACTAGATAAGGTGAATGCATTTATTTCTCTCGCAGTAGGTTGATCACCTCTATTTTGCTTGATCCCATCTGGTGTAGGGAATTTCAGCAATTGGTGGTAAGTTGACGGCACAACCTTTATTTCATGGATCCATAGTCTGCCAAGGATTACATTGTAGCCCATACTACTATACATAACTTAGAAAAAGGTGGATTGCAACACTCCTTCGGCATGGGTAGGTAACACGATCTCTCCTCAGGTCGTTATGCTTGTTAGGTTAAACCCGGCCAGAAGCTTTGTTGTTGGAACTATATTTCTAGTTAACTCTGCTTGTTCCAAAATCCTTAATTGGATGATATTTGGCTAAAATATCTAGATCAACCAAGGCATGTTTAATTTTAAATCTAAAACATTAAGTGACATTACCAGAGCATCATTGTGTGATATAATAAGGCCATCACCGTCTTCTTCTGTAAATGTGATTTTATCATCTTCTAATGATATTCAGATTCTCTTGCATAAGTCACTGATAATCTTTTTTGCTGCCGAAAACGTCACCCCATTTACTTTAACTCCATCGAAAATCACATTTATTGTTAAACGAACCCTACGGCTAGTTTTGTTGGTTCTGCTGCATCTCACGATTCCTTCCATATTATTCTTGGCCCGGTAACTTAGAAATTTTGTAAGATGATAATTTTAACAACTTCCAACCTCTCACGAGTATGTCGGTAGACCCCAGTCCCGTGGCCATGCATTTCATGGAATTCACACCACAAACTAGGATCCCTTTGACTAGGATCTGATCGAGTTGGCATAAGCTTGCCTCCTTGGCATTTCTCATTATTGGAAACAATTCTACAAAACTAATGTTGAAGTTATAATCTGACAACTGGGGACACCCTGAATCCTGAAACCCTGATGGTTCTTTATGTTGCAAAGCCTTGCTACTTCAACCATTATCCGTTCTTTTATCCGATTTGAATTTTTCTGATGACTGGAAACTTTTTGATCCACTCACGTTATCTCTTTCATAAGATTGGAAATGACTTTGGGTGACCTCCGATCTATATCAAAATCACTTCTGAACTTTTTCTAATTCCGATCATGATTATGAACTTTTGATGACACCGTAGAACTCAATTGATCATCTTCAATTCTGGTCTTTTATTCATAGTGATTATGCTCATCTACCCACGTGGTTGCCTAATATTCCAACAGTCTTTCCTTCAATTTCTTGGAAGCATCAGGGCTTAAAGGATTGAGACCTTTGGTTGAATGCTTTAGCTACCCACTCATCTGATACTGTTGGCAACAATATCATCACCTTTTAAAACCAGATTACAAAATCTCGCAACAATTCATTCTCCTTGAGTGATACTAAATATATTTGTTTTCTAGATTGGATTTTCCTTTTTAACAAAGGAATCTGCAAGCATTTTAAAAGAGTCAATCAAATACTCAGGTAAAAGAGAGTACCATGTTAAAGCACCCTTTGTTAGGGTTTCGGCAAATTTCTTCAGTAGAATAGATTTGATCTCATTTAAGGCTAAATCATTTCCCTTTACAACCGTAGTGTAAGCTGTGATATGTTCTTGTGGATCCGAAGTTCCATCATACTTTAGAATATCTGGTATCTTAAATCTCTTTGGAATTGACATTGGGTTCACACTTGGTTTGAATGGAAACTATATATACTTCTTTGAATCTGACCCCTTCAATACAGTGGTACCCCCGAGATTGAACCATCAGAGTATGGAAATCTTAGTATTTTCATCCATCCGACCATTCATGCCCATCGTGAATCTCATGAGCTATATTTTAAAGGATTATTTGTATTTTTGTCATTCTTAGATCCACTACCTGCACCGCCTACTTGATTTTCATTAAATCCAGAATCCTCCCTCGAAGCAATGTTATCAGTTCTTTGCGCTGATTGATTTGCAGGAACACTGGAAGGGGCTCGAACTCCTTAATTGGGATTATTGGAGGAAACTGGAAGTGCAAGTCGGAGCTCAGTCATTATCCAATCCTGACTTAAGAGAAAATTTAAGATTTTCATTTGTTGCGCTCTCAAAAGTAAATATTTTGACAACAAGTTCATCTTCCATATCATCAGGATTTGGACTTCTCAGACACCGAGGATTCTGTTCTTCGTGAACTAAAATTATCTCATCTCCGTCGTTGTGAGTTTCACTGGTTGAATCATCATGTTGATCCCTTTCATGGAAATACCCTCACGCTCGTTGTTTGTTACAATATTGAAGTAGCCGTTCACATCATTAGTTGCCATATCTGTTTTTATTTTACTAAAGAAAAATATCAAATGCCTTAAAAATAAATGAATGGATAAAAGTAATAGCACAATTGTTATGTCCCACAATGGGTGACAGTCCATTTATCCGTAACATAGTGTGGTTGAATTTGTAACATGATTTATAGATATAGACGTAAATTAATTTGATCCGAATGTATAAAATAATGAAGAACAAAGATAAATTAATTAAAGAAACTTGAAGAAAGTACAAACGTGACTATCAAATGAGCTTCTTTCCGAAAGTAGGAATAAGAACAATGTATAGAACAGAAAGAGAGAATATTGTTAATAGAGTAACCATAACCTTTTACGCTTACAATTATTTCATGTGTACAATGAGTATAAATTCTTCTATTTGTAACTCAGTTAAGGGAGACAAGATCCTCAAATCAAGCTCCTTCTTACTATGAATAAAGACCCCTATTGATGAATTCATAACGGTTGAGTATAAATATAAAGATTCTATGTAACAACTACTCATTGAATGCTACTTTTTCCAACTGATTTATTCCTTTCAAACTTTCGTCCCCAGTTCCAGCGCCTCTAGAACTTGCTCAGCAGTGGTCACATATTCGTAATAGTTGCCAGCTATTTGTTCGCTCGTATTCTATTTGTCTTTACTGCCACGTGTCAACTCGACGAGCATCCACATGTAATTCATCAATTATATCCCATACATTTGATTTGGTGATAATGATTCTAACTTAAGGTGTATTTGGTATAAACGAAAAATATTTTCCTGAAAAATAAGTTATTTAATTTTTTATTTAATTTCTAGTTTGGTTAGTAAGTAGAAAATATTATACCATGAGCACTTATATGTATAGGGGAGCAGTAGGGGGGGGGGGTGTTTAGGGGTCTAGGGTTGGGGATCGTGATTTAGGATTCGACGATTAGGGGTTCGGGGATCAGAGGTTGGGGTCGAGGTTCGAGGGGTAGGCTGAGTTGTCAAGGGAGGGGGGAAGGGGGAGGGGGAGGGTTTGGGGTTGGGTGGAGGTGGGTCAGATTGTCAGAGGTGGGAGGTGAGGTCAGGGGTGGGGGTAATGTAGAGGTCAAGGTCAAATTCCGGAGGTTGGGTCGGAGGTGAAATAAAAATAAAGATGAAAGGATTGAAACTGTTAATTGAATTGTTATAAAAAACATTTTCTCTTCTCTTGGTAGGAAAATCAATTTTCATCATACCAAACACACTTAAGTGTACAATTCTATTTAAAAAAAAGTTATTTACTATGTCTGGTCTAATTTGAATGCAATAGATGCACCACCTATAACGTCGCGACTATAAATCGTGTAAGTGAGGAGGACATATGTTTTATTGGATATTTAATTTTGACAAGCTGCAAACAAATGGGTTTCATGGTCAAGCTTTGTATGAGTTGTTTTTTTAACTAGACAAGATTATGAGAAATTACAAACAATATAAGGTTTTTTGAAAAGGTTTAAATTTACTCATTTATTGAAGGAATATTTTAGAAAAAAAAAAAAGAAAAAAAACTATCTTTTATTATTATTATTATTATTATTATTATTATTATTATTATTATTATACATATCATTAGAAAATCGTCTCGTATTTTCCCTTGATCTTAGCAAAGTTATGTCGTGGATCGGATGGATTTCACAATTAAAATAGTTAAAGAAAAGGATGCAAATTTATCCATCTATTTTTTACTATGTTTAAAATTATCCTTCAATTAAGGTCCATGTTGGATCAAACATGAATAACTCCAAAGTCACGGTAAACTTAAGATATTTCCTATGGATATCTTTGACCATTTTTCCGAAGGTTTATAATACCTTTATGTAATTTAGTAATAGCCTACTAAACCCACTTACAAACTAGTCTTAAGATATGGCGAGAGATGAAAAAAGGTATACATGAAACCAAGGAATTAGGTAAATGATCAAAACTAGTAAAGAGTGTTTTATGTAATTTTCGGATTGTTATCCCCTACCTTACCTCAATAGGTCGAGGTTTCCCCTTACTGTTCATAGACGACTCAAATTTCTAACCTATTAGTTTGATATTCTTTGTTCCATACCATGTATATACAAATAATTAAATTGGTTGAATTGTTGTTGAGTGTTCTATTCAAAATGGATATTTATCATATATTAGATTATATAATTGGTCAATTTCTTGGAAATGGTGTGATGACCTAATAGGACATTTAGAGTAGACTTTATTTTTGTATTTTCGGGATCTCAATTAGCTCTATTTAGCATTTCTCGATTTACATACACAGTCTTCTCTTGTTCTGGAAAATTTTTGTGTGAAAAACTAAAGAAAATATATGCCTTAAAAATATTTGAGTTGACTATGGTTAATATTTTTGTGTAGATAAATCCGGATCGGCATTTTGACGATTCCGATGAGTCCGTTTTTTGGACTTGAGCATAGACCGAAATTGAATTCAGAACTTCCTAGCTTGTTTTGACATGATTTGTTAAAAACTCGTAATTTGAAGGTTTAAAGAATTTTGAAGGTTCCGAATTTTGGTTTCGGACCTTGGTATATGTTCATTGTACTATTTAAGACATGTCTGCAAAATTTGATGCAAAACAGAATTGATTTGATGTGATCTGAACTTCAAATTTCTTAAATTTCTTTAAAAAAATTGATGCATTTTGACGTGCGATTAATAGTTTTATGTGTTATTTTGGTATTTTGATTGCGCGAGCGAGTTTGTATGATGTTATTACATTTGTGTGCATATTTGGTTTGGATCCTAAGGGGCTCGGTCGAGCTTCGGATAGGCTACAAATCAATTTTAGACTTAAAAGGTTGCTAGTTTTTTACTATTGCAATTTCTGGTATTTTGTTCTGCACGATCGCGAAGCTACTCTCATGATCGAGAAGGGTAACTTGGGATGGAGTGGTTTTTCTTTTATGCGAACGTAGAGAAGTAGTCGCGAACATGAAGCATCGGAGGAATTACCCATCCCGAACACGATACTTCACTTGTGAATGCGATGGGTTAGGTGAGGATCTGGGGAGGCAAGGGATGTACTACGCGAAAGCAAACCCAAGCTACCAAACGCGAAGGCCAGGGGGGACAAGCCATCGCGGACACGTGCAATTGCTCATGAATGTGTACGCCACAAAGGCTGCTATTCTTCTCGATCGCGTCAGGCCCTTTGCGAACACAAAGAAGACCTGATGGCCAGTGATTAAAGGGTCCCAAAGTAGGGATTTATCCCATTTTCCACTATTTTTCAAGTTTGCGGTCGGCCTAGAGGCGATTTTGAAAGGTTTTTCATTCCAACTTCATAATGTAGTAGATTTTAACTTGTTTCCTTCCATTTTCATAAACACCCATTGATTTTAACCTTCAATATATGTTTTTTCATGGTGAAAATTAGGGATTTAAGTTGAAATTGAGGATTTTGAGAAATTGAGATTTAGACCTCAAAGAGGTCGAATTTCGAAACTATTCACATAACCGGGCTCGAGTTGAATGTATAATCGGGTTTTGGTCCGAATCTCGGATTTTGACCAAGCAGGCCCGGGGTTAACTTTTGTGAGTTTTTCCAAAATCACTAAGTATTGAATCTTTTTCACTCGTGGGTAGTTTCTAAAGCTTATTTTAAATTATTTAAACTATATTTGGTTGGTGTGGAGGATAATTCTAGAGAAAAAGTCGATGTTGAGAATTCGATTGCGGAGTGAGGTAAGTGTCATGGTTAACTTTGACTTGAGGGATTAAAACTTGTTAGTATATTTGCTATGTATTTTATGTGTGAGAACAATGTATACGTGAGTTGACGAGTTCTTACATGTTATTGGGTTAGAGCATACGGGTGCAACTTGTTTCTTTTTACTTTATTGCTTTTTAATTATGATATGTATGATTAGGTTAGATTATTACTTCTTTGGTTATTTGTTTAGTAATTATTGCTTATTTCATAGTTGTTAAATATTTTTGGATGTTGAAGTTTGGTATCATGGAACCATACTTGACGTTAAATTTATTCTCCACATTATTTATTACTCGGATTTATATTACCATTACTATATGGTGAGTAAGAGAGTAAAAGAATAGGGTGACGTCGTGACATTGCATTTACATTATCATTATTACATGGTGAGGAAGAGAATAAACGCACGAAGAGTGATGCTATGTTATTTAATTTACATTATCATTATTACACGGTGAGGATGAGAGTAAAAGCATGAAAGGCGATGATGTGCCATTTGATTCATATTATTATTACGTGGTGAGGATGAGAGTAAAAGCACAAAGGGTGATTCCGTGCCATTTCATTCATATTATTATTACATGGTGAGGATGAGAGTAAAAGCACGAAGGTGTAACGATCCGGGCGGTCGTTTTTGGAATTTATGCCCCGATCCCCCAGTAACTGCTTTCCCTAAGTCCATTTCTGCTATTTTGGTTTGCCGGGATGTTTGATTGTAGAATTCGGACTATTTTGGGATAATTAGTCCCTAAATGAGAGCTTAATAGTTGAAAAATTATCTATATTCGGAGTAGTGTGAATACAACCTAGGAATGAAAATCCGATGGTTCCGTTAGCTCTGTTAGGTGATTTCGGGCTTGGGAGCGTGTTCAGAATGTTATTTGGAGGTCCATAGTTCATTTAGGCTTGAAATGCCGAAGTTTGAAATTTTTAAAATTCCGATTCGATACTGAATTTTTGATTCGAGGGTCGGTTTGGGATTTCGGAAGTTGATGTAGCTTCATCTAGTCATTTTGGATGTGCGTGCAAAATTTCAGGTCATTCAAACAAGTTTTGAATAGGTTTTTGGTCGAAAATGTGTTTAGTTAGAATTCGAAGTTCATAGGCTTGAATCTTGGGTTAATTCGTATTTCCGGTGTTGTTTTAGGAGGTTTAAGGATTTGAACAAGTTTGAATGATGTTATGGGTCATGTCTGTAGGTTTGGTTGAGGTCCCGAGGGCCTCGGGTGTGTTTCGGATGCCCAATAGGTGGTTTTTGGAACTTCACGGTTTGCTGAATTGCTGGTATCTGGTGTTATTCTATGCGACCACATCCTTCCGTCCGCGATCGCATAGAGTAATTCTGGAGGGGGCGGATTCCTTCATCATGATCGCATGATTCATCCCGCGATCACGTAGCTTTGGGCCTTTCTCTTACACGATTGCATGACTCCTAGTCGCGATTGCATTGTATTAATTTCCCCTCTTACGCGATCGCATGGCACCCTGCCGCAATCGTATAGACCTATTTCAGACCGCAAAATTTTTCTTCTTCGCGATCGCATCTCACTTCATGTGATCACAGTGAACAAAAGACCTGGTTAGATTATATCTATTCAAAAACGAGGGTTCTTCCATTTTTACAAAAAACTCAAGCTAGAGAGCTCTGTTTAGGGAGATTTTTCGAGGGATTTTCAGAGGCAATTATTGGGTAACGATTCCTTATCCTCTTATGATTAATATCCACTAATCTGAACTCAAATTTCTCCATTAATTTCGGATTTTGGATAAAATTTGGGGTAAATTTCTTAGAACTAATTTTGATGATTTGAGGGGGCCATTGACCTCCGATTTCAGAGATTTTTATATGGTTAGACTCGTGTGAGTACGAGGGTTTTGAAAAACGTATAAATATTTCAATTTCGAGATGATGAATGAAGGGGTATTTTGGTCATTTTACATATTTCGTGCCTTAGCTTTAATTTTAACAGTGTAATTAGTTATTTGCGATGTTATTTACATTGTGTAATTGGTTTGAATAGATTTGGGCCACTCGGAGTCGGATACTCGTGGCAAGGGCATTATTTCTTAGCGGTTTTGTACCGGGTTGAGGTAAGTGGCTTGTCTACCTTGTGGGGTGGGGGGGACCTCTCCCCTTAGGATATATTATGTGTTGATTTAAATGCCTTATACACAAGGTAACATACGTGTACTTGTGCAAATTATTAAAAATCCACTTTACTTGAATTTCTCAAACTATGTTATCTATGTTATTTGACTTTATTAAATGCGAGATTTATCCTATGTTAGTTAGAGGAGTATGATTAGATAGGATTAATTGCCTAAATGCTTAATTGTCCTAAGTGAAATTATATGGAACATATTGGGATATAATTTAATTGTTAATTGTAGTTGTGTATTCCATATTTTTGAGTATTTTCCTTGATTGATTGTGTTTTGTATTGTGGACTGCGGGTTCAATTCCCAGAGATCTTGGTTACTGATAAATGGACTGCGGGTTCAATTCTCGGAGATCCTGGTTACTGATAAATAGACTGCGGGTTTAATTTCCAGAGATCCTGGTTACTGATAAATGGACTGCAGGTTCAATTCCCGGATCTCCTTGTTACTGATAAATGGACTACAAGTTCAATTCCCGGAGATCCTGGTTACTAATAAATGGAATGTGGGTTCAATTCCTGGATATCCTAGTTACTGGTAAATGGACTGCGGGTTCAATTCTCAGAGATCCTGGTTACTAATAAATGGACTGCGGGTTCAATTCTCGGAGATCCTGGTTACTAATAAATGGACTGCAGGTTCAATTCACGGAGATCCTGGTCACTAATATAAATGGACTGCAGGTTCAATTCTCGGAGATCCTATGCTACTGTGTTAAATGGACTGCGGGATCAATTCCCGGAGATCCTGTGCTACTCAGTTAAATGGACTGCGGGTTCAATTCCTGGAGATCCTGTGCTATTGATCTTGTACTTGTTATGTTATTTTCCTTGTTTAGCTTAACTGTCAATGACTTGTAGTTTCTATCTTATTTTGCTGTCATTTCAGATTTTCTCCTGCTTTACACTGTTTGATATTGTTATTATGGTTATTCTCCGTAGGGCCCTGACCTTTCTCGTCACTACTCCATCGAGGTTAGGCTTGGCTCTTACCGAGTACCGCCGTGGTGTACTCATGCTAATCTTCTGCACACTTTTATGGGGCCTTACATCTAATCAAGCACACTATCGGTGATCGCGAAGCTATTTCGGGAGACTTAAGGTATGCATCTGCTGCATCCGCAGATCCGGAGAGTCTCCATCTGTTCTTTCTTAGCGACATTAGTTCATTTCCCTTTTGTTTTGTTGTATAGATACTCTTGGAGGATAGAGCTACAGTTTTACACTTCTTAGCCTGTGTTTGCCCGTGAGTTTCCGGGTATTGGAGGTTATATTTCACTAATTGTGATAAAGTATATGTGCCAAGCGGCACCTATTACATTTTCTATGTTATTCCGCTTTTATTTTTAGGTTGTTCGTAAAGGCTATAAATCTCGCAATTGTGTTAGGCTTACCTAGTTACGAAGACTGGGTGCCATCATGACAGGTTCACGATTGGTAAACCAGGGTCGTGACAAGTTGGTATCAAAGCTCTAGGTTCATAGGAGTCACGGGACACAGGCCTGATCAATACAGAGACGTCTGTACTTATCTACGAGAGGTTATGTAACTGTTAGGAAAATTCCACTTTATTTGATTTCCTTGTCTTGCGAGATTTTGATATCACAACTAAACTTTTGTCTTTCTATTCTCTCATAGATGGTGAGGACACGTGCTACTCGTGATGATCGGGCACCCACACTCCCTACTGCGACCGTTTAAGTCCGAGGCTAGGGTAGAGGTCGAGGACGCGCACGTGGTGCAGTTTGATCACCTGCGCGATCCGCCGAGGTATCACCAAAAGATCCAACCGGAGCCCAGACACTTGACGCGCCTACAACAACTACTACTACATCCCTTTAGGAGACTTTGGCACAATTTCTGAGCATGTTTGGTACATTGATTCATGCCGGATTAATTCAGGTAGTATCGAATACTACACAGATCAGGGAAGGGACCCAGAATCCCACATCCCCCACTCCAGAGCAGCGAGCTCCCATTGGTCAGGTTCCAGGTGTCATGGCGACCTAGCCTGTGGTCCCAGTTCAGCAGGTAGTGAGGACCTCTTGCCGAGTAGAGGACAGGTGGGTTCCAGAGGAAGAGTATCGAAGAGTGAGTAGACCTCGCGGACCGGGGAGGTATACTGGTCCTTATTTCAGAGGCAGGGTGAATCATGGTAGAGGTTTTGTGGGTCAGCCAACTCAGTTTGCATCTCTGAGTTCCCACAGAGTTTCAGGTATTCAGGGGTCTTAAAGCACCCGTACTGCACAGTTCCCACTGATGCGCTATCCCAAAATTTGTTTCAAGTGTGGAGACACCCGTAGTATGGTAAGGGATTACCCTAGACTTGGGAGAAGTGCACCTCCACAGACTTCTCAGCCACAACATGCCCCGCGGAGTCCTCGAGCTATGGTTGCAGCCCCAGTTGCCACCCCACCTACCCTTACCAAGACTGTTGCCCCCGATTCTATCATCACATGTATTGTCATGGTTTGCTATTAAAGTGTATCGGTTCTATTCTATCTTGGTTCTACTTTTTCATATGTGTCCTCTTATTTTGCTTCACATATGGGTGTGCCTCGGGATTCTTTGAGTGCCCCCGTTTATGTTTCTACTCATGTGGGAGATACTCTAGTTGTAGACCGTGTGTATCAGTCGTGTTTGGTCACTATTTGTGGTTTTGAGACCAGAGGGGATCTTTTATTGCTTGGTATGGTTGACTTCGATATTATTTTGGGCATGGACTGGTAGTTGTCTCATCATGCTATTCTTGGTTGTCACGCCAAGAAAGTGACGCTAGCTATGCCAGGCATTCCACGTATTGAGTGGAGTGGTACTCTAGATCATACCCCCGTCGGGTTATTTCTTTCCTTAAAGCTCAACGTATGGTTGAGAAGGGGTGTGCTGCTTATCTAGCTTGTGTGAGGGATGTCAGTGTTGACACCCCTCCCAGTGGTACGAGACTTCCCTGATGTGTTTCCAACTGATCTTCCGGGCGTGACGCCCGATAGAGATATCGATTTTGGTATCGACTTGTTGCTGGGAACTCAGCCCATTTCTATTCCCACATATCGCATGGCTCCTCCTAAGTTGAAGGATTTGAGGGATTAGCTACAGGAGTTGTTGGGTAAGGGTTTCATTCGACCCGGTGTTTCGCCTTGGGGTGCTCCTGTGTTGTTTGTGAAGAAGAAGAACGGTTCTGTGTGTATGTGCATTGACTATCGCCAGTTGAACAAAGTGACCATGAAGAACCAGTATCTTTTGCCACGTATTGATGACTTGTATGATCAGCTACAGGGTGCATGGGTGTTCTCTAGGATTGATTAATGCTCTTGTTATCATCAGTTGAAGATTCGGGAACCCGATATCCCGAAGACTACCTTCAGGACTCGGTATGGTCATTACGAGTTCCTCGTTATGTCTTTTGGGCTGATTGATGCCCCAGCAACTTTCATGCACTTGATGCACAGCGTATTCAGGCCATATCTTGATCCATTCGTGATTGTTTTTATTGATGATATTTTGGTATATTCTCGGAGTCGGGAAGAGCATGAGCAGCACCTGAGGATAGTGCTTCAGACTCTGAGGGAGAAGCGATTATATGCAAAGTTCTCTAAATGTGAGTTCTGGCTGAGTTCTGTGGCATTCCTAGGCCACATGGTGTCGAGTGAGGGTATTCAAGTGGATCCGAGGAAGGAGGCCCTGCAGGGTTCGCCCAGTCCCTCCTCAGCTACTGAGATCCGTAGTTTCCTTAGTTTGGCGAGTTATTACTGTCGCTTTGTGGAGGGGTTCTCTTCGATCGCAACACCTATGACTAGATTGATCCAAAATGGTGCCCATTTCAAGTGGACAGAGGAGTGTGAGGCAAACTTCCAAAGCTCAAGATAGCTTTGACTTCGGCCCCAATCTTGATGTTGCCTATCGGTTCGGGGTCCTATACAGTATATTGTGATGCCTCACAAATTGGACTTGGAGCGGTATTGATGCACGATGGTAGGGTGATTGCCTACGCGTCCCGAGAGCTGAAGGTGCATGAAAAGAACTACCCCGTTCATGATCTTGAGTTGGCTGCAATTGTTCACGCCTTGAAAATCTGGCGTCACTATTTGTATGGGGTTCCTTATGAGATTTACACTGATCATCAGAGTTTGCAGCACTTGCTTTAAGGACCTGAATATGCGTTAGAGGAGATGGTTAGAGTTGTTGAAGGATTATGATATTGCTATTCATTATCATTCGAGCAAGGCCAATGTGGTTGACGATGCCTTGAGTTGTCGGGCGGAGAGTTTGGGGAGTTTGTCCTATCTACCAGCCTCAGAGAGACCTGTGGCGATGGATGTTCAGGCCTTGGCCAGGCAGTTGGTTAGACTGGATCTTTCAGAGCACAGCCGGGTTCTGGCCTGTGTGGTTTCTCGGCCTTCTCTATTTGATCTCATCAGGGAGTGGCAATTTGATAACCATCATTTGCTTGTTCTTCAGGATAGAGTTCGGCGTGGTGATGCTCGAGATGTTACCATTGGGGATGATGGAGTGATGAGGATGCATGGGAGTATTTGTGTGCCCAATATGGATGATCTTCAAGAGTTGATTCTGGCTGAGGCCCATAGCTCGCGGTATCATTCCATCCGGGTGCCGCGAAGGTGTATCAGGACTTGAGGCAGCACTATTGGTGGAGGCGGATGAAGAAGGATATAGTTGACTATGTTTCTAGGTGCCTCAACTGCCAGTAGGTGAAGTGTGAGCACCAGCGTCTGGGTGGGTTGTTATAGCATATTGAGATCCCAGATGTGGAAGTGGGAGTCCATCACCATGGACTTCGTATCTGGACTTCCACGGATGTGAGGAAGTTTGATTCTATTTGGGTCATTGTGGATTGGCTGATCAAGTCCGCCCATTTTATACTTGTGTGCACTACTTATTCATCGGAGCGATTAGCGGAGATCTATATCAGGGAGGTAGTCCGGTTGCATGGTATTCCAGTTTCTATCATTTTAGACAGAGGCACTCGGTTTACTTCACGGTTCTAGAGAGATGTGCAGTAGGAGTTAGGTACTTCGGTGGATCTGAGCACAACATTTCACCCCCAGATGGATGGACAGTCTGAGCGCACTATTCAGATTTTAGAGGATATGCTCCATGCATGCGTGATTGAGTTTAGAGGGTCATGGGATCACTTCTTGCCACTGGCGAAGTTTGCTTATAACAACAGCTATCAGTCCAGCATATAGATGGTGATGTATGAGGCCTTATATGGTAGGAGATGCAGATCCCCGGTGGGTTGGTTCGAGCCGGGCGAGGTCAGGTTATTTGGTAAAGAGATGGTCCAGGATGTGATGGACAAGGTCAAGGTGATTCAGGATAGACTCCGTGTAGCCCAGCCCAGACATAAAAGTTATGCGGACAAGAAGGTTCGCGATGTGGCATTTATGGTCGGCGAGCGGGTTCTACTTCGGGTCTCGCCCATGAAGGGCATCATGTGATTTGGAAAGAAAGGGAAGCTGAGTCCAAGATTTATTGGGCCTTTTGAGATTTTGAGGCGAGTTGGGGAGGTTGCATATGAGCTTGCCTTACCTCCTAGCCTAGCGGGAGTCCATCAGGTATTTCATGTTTCTATGCTTCGGAGATATCATGGTGACCTGTCGCACGTGTTGGATTTCAGTTCAATCCAGTTGGAAAAGGATCTATCTTATATTGAAGAGCCAGTGGCCATTTTGGACAGGTAAATTAGAAAGTTGAGGTCAAAGAACATCATTTCAGTGAAGGTCCAGTTGCGGGGTCAACCGGCCGAGGAGGCGACTTGGGAGACCGAGCAGGATATGGGCAGCCAATACCCTCATCTCTTTGCTACCTCAGATATGTTTTCTATGCTCGTTCGAGGACGAACGAATGTTAAGTGTAAGAGGATGTAACAACCCGGCCGATTGTTTTTGGAATTTATGCCCCGATCCCCCATTAACTGCTTTTCCTAAGTCAATTTCTGCTATTTTGGTTTACTGGGATGTTCGATTCTAGAATTCGGAGTGTTTTGGGACACTTAGTCCCTAAATGAGAGTAATAGTTGAAAAATAGTCCATATTTGGAGCAGTGTGAAGACAACCTCGGAATGGAAATCCGATGGTTCCATTAGCTCCGTTAGGTGATTTTGGGGTTGGAAGCGTGTTAAGAATGTAATTTGGAGGTCTGTAGTTTATTTAGGCTTGAAATGCCAAAGTTTGATCCGAGGGTCGGTTTGGGCTTCCGGAAGTTGTTGTAGCTTCGTCTTGTCATTTTGCATGTGCGTGCAAAATTTCAGGTCATTCGGACAAGTTTTGGATAGCTTTTTGATCGTAAATGTGTTTGGTTAGAATTAAAAGTTCATAGGCTTGAATCTTGGGTTAATTCATGTTTCCGGCGTTGTTTTAGGAGGTTTAAGGATTAGAACAAGTTTGAATGATGTTATGGATCATGTCTGTAGGTTTGGTTGAGGTCCCGGGGGCCTCGAGTGTGTTTCGGACTCCCAACGGGTGGTTTTTGGAACTTCATGGTTTGCTGAATTGCTGGTATCTGGTGTTCTTCTATGCGATCGTATCCTTCCGTCCGCGATCGCATAGAGTAATTCTGGAGGGGGTCAGATTCCTTCATTACGATCGCATGATTCAGCCCGCGATCACGTATCACATGACGTATTGTATTAATATCCCCTCTTACGCGATCGCATGATTCCTTCTTACGCGATCACATGACTCCTAGTCGCGATCGTATTGTATTAATATCCTCTCTTACGCGATCGCATGGCACCCTGCCGCGATCGCATCGACCAATTTCAGGCCCCAAAATTTTTCTTCTTCGCAATCGCATCTCACTTCATGCGATCGCAGTGAACAAAAGACCTGGGCAGATTATATCTTTTCAAAAGCGAGGATTCTTCCATATTTACAAAAAACTCAAGCTAGGGAGCTCGGTTTTGGGAGATATTTCGAGTGATTTTCAGAGGAAATTATTGGGTAAGGATTCCTTACTCCCTTATGATTAATATCCACTAATCTAAACTCGAATTCCTCAATTAATTTCGGATTTTGGATAAAACTTGGGGTAAAATTTCTTAGAACTATTATATGGTTAGACTCGTGTAGTACGAGGTTTCTGAAAACGTACAAATATTTCGATTTTGAGATGATGGTTGGAGGGTTATTTTGGTCATTTTACCCATTTTCACGCCTTAGCTTTAATTTTAACAGTGTAATTAGTTAGTTGCGATGTTATTTACACTATATAATTGGTTTGAATAGATTTGGGCCACTCGGAGTCGGATACTCGTGGCAAGGGCATTATTTCTTAGCGGTTTTGTACCGGGTTGAGGTAAGTGGCTTGTCTAACCTTGTGTGGGGGACCTCTCCCCTTAGGATATATTATGTGTTGATTTAAATGCCTTATACACGAGGTGCCAGGAGTGCACTTGTGCAAATTGTTGAAAATCCACTTTACTTAAATTTCTCAAACTGTGTTATCTATGTTATTTGACTATGTTAAATGCGAGATTTATCTTGCGTTAGTTAGAGGAGTATGATTAGATAGGATTAACTTCCTAAATGCTTAATTGTCTTAAGTGAAGTTACGTGGAACATGTTGGGATAAAATTTAGTTGTTAATTTTAGTTGTGTATTCCATTTTTCTGAGTATTTTCATTGTTTGATTGTGTTTTGTATTGTGTACTGTGGGTTCAATTCCCGAAGATCTTGGTTACTGATAAATGGAATGCGGGTTCAATTTTCGGAGATCCTGGTTAATGATAAATGGACTATGGGTTCAATTCCCGGAGATTCTGGTTACTGAAAATAGATTGCGGGTTCAATTCCCGGAGATCCTGGTTACTGGTAAATGGACTGTGGGTTCAATTTCCGGAGATCCTGGTTACTGATAAATGAACTGCGGGTTCAATTCCTGGAGATCTTGGTTACTGATAAATGGGCTGCGGGTTCAATTCTCGGAGATCCTGCTTACTAATATAAATGGAATGCGGGTTCAATTCCCGGAGATCCTGCGCTACTGAGTTAAATGGACTGCGGGTTAAATTCCCGGAGATCCCGTGCTATTGATCCTGTACTTGTTATGTTATTTTCCTTGTTTAACTTAACTGTCAATGACTTGTCATTTCTATCTTATTTTGCTGTCATTTCAGATTTTCTCTTGCTTTACACTGTTCGATATTGTTATTATGGTTATTCTCTGTAGGGCCCTGACCTTCCTCGTCACTACTCCATCGAGGTTAGGCTTGGCACTTATTGAGTACCGCCGTGGTGTACTCATGCTACTCTTCCGCACACTTTTATTGTGCAGATCCAAGTACATCTTATCAGGCACACTATCGGTGATCGCGGAGCTATTTCGGGAGACTTGAAGTATGCATCGACGCAGATCCGGAGAGTCTCTTTCTGTTCTTCCTTAGCGACATTAGTTCATTTCCCTTTTGTTTCGGTTGTATAGATACTTTAGGAGGATAGAGCTACAGTTTTACACTCTTTAGCCCGTGTTTGCCTGTGAGTTTCCGGGTCTTGGAGGTTATATTTCAGTAATTGTGATAAAGTGTATATGCCAAGTGGCACCTATTACATTTTCTATGTTATTCCGCTTTTATTTTTAGTTTGTTCGTAAAGGCTATAAATTCTGCAATTGTGTTAGGCTTACCTAGTCGCGAAGACTGGGTGCCGTCATGACAGGTTCACGATTGGTGAACCAGGGTCGTGACAGAAGGGTGATGCCATGCCATTTTCATATCATTGGTTTGACTGATTTTACAGATTTTGATTATCTACTTGATTATTTCATGATTTCTTACCTCTTGTAGTTGATATATTTTCCCATTTTTGCACGTCCCTTCCCAGTTTATATGTTATCATTCTCTGTTATTATTGCTGCTTTTTATACACTTGTATCGGTTTGTTTATATAGGCGTCTTGTCATAGCCTCGTCACTACTCATTGAGGTTAGGCTCGACATTTCTGGGGTATATTGGGTCTGTTGTTCTCATACTATACTTCTGCACTTTTTGTGCAAATACTGGTATTGGTTCCAGCTGTGCGTGAGGTGTGTCACCTCGGATCATTGCATATAAAGACTTGAGGTGGATCTTCTGGCATCCACAGACCTTGAAGGCCCATTTCTTTTCCTAATTTTACTGTTCATTTCTTTCGAAACAATTGTATTGATTTCACAGTTTGTTTTGTAGACTTCTAGTTGCTCCTGTACTCGTGACCCCAGATTTGTGGGAGTAGATATTATCACGTGATTTATATCGGTACTATGTTACATTGGGTTTCTATTTCTCTTTGTAGATCACCATTATGTTTTTAATTGTTAAATTATTTAATAAATTCACACCGGCTTGCCTAGTAAGTAGATGTTAGGCACTGTTACGACTAGAGTCTGGAGGATCGGTACGGAGACATCTGTACTTATCTTCTACAGGCTATGGAGTTTTAGGAAAACTTCACTTCTTTCTTTCTGCATCATGCGATTTTATTCTATCATTATGTTTGAATTATTCAATTCTTGTTCTATCACAGATGGTGAGAACACGTACAACATTTATAGTTGGACAAGAGCCGAAGCCCCATGTTGCAGCTACTACTAGAGATAGAGGCCGAGGTCGAGGCGGGGGCAGGGCTCGGCCTAGAGCCCGAGCAACAGCACCCACAGTGGAACCTCAGATTAATAATGTGAAGAAGATCCCAACTCATACCGCACCAGTTGGACCAACTTAAGTCCCGAAGGAATTTATAGCCACTCTAGTACTTCAGGACACTCTAGTCCGTTTTATGGGCCTTATGGAAAGTGTGGCCCAGACTGGTGCATTTTCGGTAGCACTAGCCATCTCTCAGGCTGGGGTAGAAGCATAGACTCCCGATACTCACACTCCGAAGCAGATGGCTCCCCTATATCAGACTCCAGCAGTCCAATAAGTTGGTGTAGTTTATCCGATTATTGTTGCAGAGACTGAGGAGAGTCCCGCGATGTCTATCGAAGAATTGATGAGGCAAGACAAGTTCACAAAGCTCTTCCGTATTCACTTTATTGGTTCACCTTCTAAGGACCTACATGATTACTTGGACCATTGCCATGAGGTGTTAAACAAAATGGGTATTGTTGAGACCAATGGTGTCAAATTTGCAGTATTCCAGATGACCAGTTCTACCAAGAGATTGTGGAGAGATTATGTGTTAACCAGACTAGATGGTTCACCTTCACTTACTTGGGATCAGTTTTCACAACTATTTCTAGAGAAGTTTATTCCTTTCACTCTGGGAGAGGAGTATCGTAAATAGTTTGAGAACCTTCAGCAGGGTAGCATGACTGTTACCTAGTATGAGACCCGATTTGTGGACCTAACTCACTATGCACAGTGGCGGAGCCACCCTTGTCCGAGGGGTGTCAACCGACATCCCTTCACCGGAAAATAACACTACATAAATTGTTTTTTTAAAATTGAATATATACAAGGGGTTGACACCCATTTACACAAGACAAACTCTTAGTGCAATGGTCAAGGGGTGTCAAAATTTATAGAAGGTTGAAGTTCCATTCCCGATAGCAGCAATTTTTTTTTATTTTGACACCTCTTTATATAATTCCTGGCTCCGCCACTAGCTATGAAATTATCTTACTACCTACAGAGAGGGAGAGAGTGATGAGGTTCATTGCTGGACCCACTCTCAATATCAGGCTACAGATGGATAAGGAGACCGGAGATGATATTTCTTTCCAAAGGACGGTAGAGATTACTAGACGAATCGTGATGGTTTGTGGTCAAGAGAGGGGGTCGGTATCTAATAAGAGGCCTCGTCATTTAGGTGGTTTCAGTGTTTTCTCATCTAGAGGTAGGGGTACTTTTGGTAAAGTCTATCCTCTTAGGACATTTCAATTAGCTCTTCGGGTATCCCATAGTGCTTCGGGTAGTCGTGGTCCTTATGTATCTCATCCTGAGCAGCTAGCCTACAATGCACCATCAGCTCGTATTAGTACACCTTTGATCTAGAGTTATCAGAGTAGTTATCCATGTTGATAGAGCTAGTTCCAGGTTAATAGTCACGTCAGCTGAACACTTATTATAATTGGGGAGATCCGAGGCACTTTTATAGATTTTTCTCCATGTCACAGGGCGGAATGCCAAAATATGTTCTTGTGCCATGGTTTTTGCACCGGTTGCTTCAATGCCCGCTCAACCAACTAGAGGCAAATGTTAGGCTACCATAGGTGGAGGTCAATCCATTAGAGGTGGATATAAGAAGTTAGAAGTAGAGGCCAGCAAGCTAGAGGCCGTTCGAGAAGCAAAGGTCAGAGTGGTGGGGCCTAGCCCCATTTTTATGCATACCTAGCTAAACCTGAAATCGAGTCATATGACGCCGTTATCACAAGCATTATTCTAGTATGTCATAGTGATGCTTCAGTTCTATTTGATTTGGGCTTTACTTATTCCTACATGTCATCTTATTTTACTTCATATTTGGTTATGCCTCATGATTCTTTGAGTGATCCTGTATATATATCCATACCTGTGGGAGATTCTATTATTGTAGATCGTGTTTATTGCGTGTGTGTGATTATTATTGGGAGTCTTGAGACTAGTATAGATACGTCTTGATATGGTAGACTTGGATATTATTTTGGTCATAGATTTCCTGTCATCGAATCATGCTATATTGGACCATCATTCCAAGATGGTGAATTTAACCATGCCTGGGTTACCTCGATTAGAGGTGAGAGGGACTCCTAGAATTTCTATCAAAATGGTTATTTCTTATGTGAAGGCTCGACGTATGGTCTAGAAGGGGTGTCTAGCTTATCTTGTTTATATTCGCGATTCTAGTGTGGAGGTTCCTTCCATGGATTTGGTCAATTGTGTGCAAGTTTTAGAGGTGTTCCAGCAGATCTCCTAAAGATGCCACCCGATATAGATATTGAGTTCTATATTGACTTGACTCCGAGCGCTCAACCCATTTCTATTCCACCATATCGTATGGCCCTGCCTGAGTTGAAAGGAATCAAAGGAGTAGTTGCAAGATTTTCTTGATAAGGAATTCATTAGACCTAGTGTCTCACCTTGGGGTGCACTCCTGTTATTCGTGAAGAAGAATGATGATTCGATAAAGATGTGCATAGACTATCAATAATTGAACAAAGTCACTATCAAGAAAATGTATCTGTTACAGAGGATTGATGACTTATTTGATCATTTTCCAATGTGTTCTCAAAGATTGATTTGAGATTTGGCTACCATCAGCTGAAGATCAGGGCATCAAATGTCCCTAAGATAGTTTTCCGAACTCGGTATGGGTATAATGAGTTCCTAATGATGTCATTTGGGTTGAAAATTCCAAGAAGCATTTGTGGATTTGATGAACTGGGTATTTAATCTCTATTTGGATTCTTTTATGATCTTATTCATTGATGATATCTTGATCTACTCTCGCAGTCGATAGGAGCATAAGCAACATCTTCGAGTTGTACTTCAGACTTAGAGAGATAGTTAATTATATCCCAACTTTTCAAAGCTTGAGTTTTGGTCGGATTTTGTTTTCTTTTTAGGGCATTTTGTATCGGCCGAGGGCATTAAAATGGATCTTAAGAAGATTGAAGCGGTTCAAAACTGGCCTATAGCTACTTCGGCTACATGAGATTTAGAGTTTCCTAGGCTTGGCGGGTTATTATCGCTGGTTCTTGGATAGATTTTCATCCATATTAGCCCTATTGACTAGATTGACCCAGAAGAGTGCCCCATTAAGGTGTTACGATGAGTATGATTTGAGCTTTCAAAAGCTCAAGACTTCTTTGACTACAACCCAGTGTTGGTGTTGCCTACAGGTTCAGGATCTTACATGGTGTATTTTGATGCATCGTGTATTGGGATTGCTTTAGTATTGATGCAGGATGGCAGGGTGATTGAATACCTGTCGCGTCAGTTGAAGGTTTATGAGAAGAATTACCCTATTACCGACTTAGTGTTGGCATCCATTATTCATGCACTGAAGATTTGGATGCATTACCTTTACGACGTATCGTGTGAGGTATTCACCGATCATCGAAGTCTACAGTATTTGTTCAAGAAAAAGAACTCAATTTGAGGTAGCGGAGGTGGTTGGAGCTGTTGAAAGACTATCATATCAGCATTTTGAATCATCTTGGGAAGGTCAGTATGGTAGACGATGCCTTGATTTAGAAAGGCTGTGAGTATCAGTAGCCTTGCATATATTCCAGTTGGTGAGAGATTGCTAACATCAGATGTTTAGGCTTTGGCCAATCAATTCATAAGGTTAGATATTTCGAAGCCTAGTCGGGTTCTAGATTGCACGGTCTCTCGGTCTTCTATGTATGACTACATCAGCGAGTGTTAGTATGATGACCCATATTTGCTTGTCCTCAAGGACCCGGCGACACGGTAGTGCCAAGAAGGTTACTATTAGAGATGATATGGTGTTGCGAATGGAGGGTCGGATTTGCATACCCAATGTGTATGGGCTTCACGAGTTGATTCTTGAGGATTGTAGAGTTTGTGATGTTGATTCATGGTTGCATAGAGGGTTTTGCGATGGGTCACACCCATGAATGGTGTGATGGGGTTTGGAAAGAAGGGTAAATTTAGCCCTAGGTATATCAGAACCTTTTAGGTTCTTGAGAGAGTTGGTGAGGTGGTCTACAAACTTGCTTTGCCACCTAGATTATCAGCAGTTCACCTAGTGTTCCACGTATGCATGCTCAGAAAGTATCATGGTGATTCATTCCATTTATTGTATTTTAGCTCAGTGTGATTGGACACGTATTTGACTTTTGAGGAGGAGCTGGTGGACATTTTACCATGGCAGGTATGAAAGTTGAGGTCTTAGAGTTATCCTTCTGTTAGAGAGTAGTGGAGAGGTCAATCGATTGCGGCAGCCACATAGGAGTCCGAATCTGACATGCGGTGTAGATACCCATTCCTTTTTACCATTCTAGTTACCTTTCTATGTTTGTTTGAGGATGATCATTTGTTTTAGATGTAGAGAATGTGATGACCCGATAGGTCACTCTAAGTTTTAACCTTTAATTTCATGTTCTAAAACCTCGATTAGCTTCGTTTAGCATTTCTAGATTTGCATACATAGTCTGTGTCTTATTCTAGAAAATTTTATGTGAAAACTAAAGAAAATATGAATATTAGCCTTAACAAATTTGCATTGACTAGGATTAATATTTTGTGTAGCTGACCCGGATCAGTATTTTCAAGATTGCCGTCATGACGGTTTACGAAGAGAGAACTTGGGTCGTAAAAAGTTGGTATCAGAGCTCTAGATTCATAGGAGTCGCGGGTTACAAGCCGGTTTATTAGAGTCTTGCGGATCGGTACAGAGAAATTTGTACTTATCTTCTAGAGGCTACGAAAATGTTAGGAAAATTACACATCATTTGATTCCTTGTTGTGTGAGATTATTGACTTTGAAAATCTAAACTTCTATCATCTATTCTCTTACAGATAGTGAGGACACGTGCAGCCGGAGATGACCAGGCACCCACGCCCCCTACTAGAGCCGCCCGAGGCCAGGAATGGGGTAGGCGCTGATGACGTCTACTTGGTGCAGCCAGAGCACCCGACCAAACTGTTATTGATGAGTCACTAGTAGCTCCACTCAGAATACGGGCACCTGAGATGCCTACCACTACTACTCCAACTCTTCATGAGACCCTTGCACAGTTCATGAGCATGTACAACACTCTTCATGACGCCTATCAGTGTTGCGTGCTTATGAGATAGAAAGTCTTGTTGAGGCATCTTCCCTTATATGGAGTCAGTTCTCGGACATGTTTTTGAGAGAGTATGCCCCTGATAGCCCCAGGGATGCATCTCGCGCGGAATTTGAGAAGTTGCACCAGGGTACCATGACTGTTTCCGAGTATGCGGTCCATTTCAGTGACCTGACTAGACATTCATTGGCCTTGGTTTCTACAGTTTGAGAGAGGGTCCGTCGGCTTATTGAGGGACTCATTCCCAGCATCCGGACTAGCATGACCTGAGAGTTAGAGATGGATATATTGTATTACAAGGTGGTGAGTATTGCTAGGAAAGTAGAGGGTATGATTGCTCAGGATAGGGAGGAGAGAGAAGCCAAGAGGTCTCGAGATTCTAACCATTATCCTGGTGCCCGTACCCCAACTACAGTTCGTCATAGTAGGGGCTATGTAAGTCACCCCGTTCATTCAACTCTTCCAGCCGCCAGTGGTATTCCAGATCCTCCTAGACCTCATGAGCCTTATTATGCACCACAAGGTAGTGTCTCCCTGCACGGGGTGCTTTCAGCGGTTAGCCTAGAAGACCTGGCCCAAGCCAGCCACAACTGCCACATCCTCTAGAGCTTGTTTTGATTTTGGCGACACTCGTTATATGGTGAGGGATTGCCCCATACTTAATAAGGGTGCACCTCCATAAACTTCTCAGCTAAAGCGTGCTCCACAGGGTTCTTAGGCTATGATTACAGCACTAGCTGCCACTCCACCTTCTCAGCCAGCCTGAGGTGGAGGTCGGGGAGGTAGAGGTCGACTTAGAGGGGGAGGCCAGGCCAGATACTATGCCTTTCCTACTTGTATATAGGTTGTTGCTTTCGATTATGTCTTTATAATTATTGTTCCGATCTGTCATAGATAGGCAACGATTCTATTTGATCCAGGCTCCACTTATTCTTATGTGTCATCTTACTTTGCCCCGCATTTGGGCGTATCTCGGGATTCTTTAAGTTTCCATGTTTATGTATCTACTCCTGTGTGAGATTCTCTTGTTGTAGACCACATATATCAGTCATGCTTGATTGTTATTATTGGTTTTGAGACCAGAGTCGACTTATTATTGCTCAACATGGTAGACTTTGATATTGTTTTGGGTATGGACTGGTTGTCGCCCCATTATGATATTATTGATTGTTATGCCAAGATTGTGATGATGGATATGCCAGGTTTATCGCGATTAGAGTGGAGGGCTACCTTAGATTACACTCCCATCAGAGTTATTTCATTTCTTAAAGCTCAACGAATGGTTGAGAAGGGGTGTGACGCGTATCTAGCCTATGTGAGAGATGTCAGTATTAATACCCTTACAGTTGAGTCAGTACTAACAGTGAGGGATTTTCTTGATATGTTTCCATTTGATCTTCTGGGCATGCCACCCGAAAAATACATTGATTTGTTGCCAGGCACATAACCCATCTCCATTCCTCCTTATCGTATGGCCCCTCCTGAGTTGAAGGAAAATTTATAGGAATTAGTTGATAAGGGCTTCATTCTGCCTAGTGTGTCACCTTGGGGTGATCCTGCCTTGTTTGTGAAGAAAAAGGTTCTATGCGTATGTGCATTGATTATTGCTAATTGAAACAAGTTATACTGAATAACTGGTATACTTTGCCTCGTATTGATGACCTAATTGATTAGTTACAGGACACCATGGTGTTCTCCAAGATTGACTTGCATTTAGGTTATCATCAGTTGAAGATTCGAGAGCCAGATATCCCGAAGACTGCTTTTAGGACTCGGTATAGTCATTACGAGCTCCTTGTCATGTCATTTGGACTGACCAATGCCCCTTCAATATTTATGCATTTGATGCATAGTGGATTTCGGCCTAATATTGACTCATTCATCATTGTCTTTATTGACAACATTCTGGTGACTCCCGGAGTAGGGAGGATCATGAGTAGAACCTGAGGACAGTGCTTCAAGCCTTGAGAGAAAAGAAATTATGTGCAAAGTTCTCAAAATCTGAGTTCTTGTTGGATTCTTTGGCATTCTTGGGTCATGTAGTGTCGAGTGAAGGGATCAAGGTGAACTTGAAGAAGGTGGAAGTAGTGTAGAGTTTGCCCAGACCATCCCTTAACCACAGATCCCCAGAGCTTTCTTGGTTTGATGGGGTATTATCGTCGAGTTGAGGGATTCTCGTCTATTGCAGCGCCTATGACCAAGCTGACCCAGAAGGGTGCTCCGTTAAGATGGACAGAGGAGTGTGAGAAGAGTTTTCAGAAGCTCAAGACAGCTTTGACTACAACCCCAATATTGATATTGCCTTCAGGTTCAGGCTCTTATACAATTTATTGTGATGCATCGCGAGTTGGACTCGGCGCTGTGTTGTTGCAGGACCGTAGCTCAAGACATCTGAAGGTGCATGAGAAGAACTATCATTTCCACGAACCTGAGTTAGTTGCTATTGTTCATGCCTTGAAGATTCGGAAGCACTATTTATACGATGTCCCTTGTGAGATCTACACTTATCACTAGAGTTTACAACATCTGTTCAAGTAGAAGGATCATAATTTGCGTCAGAGGAGGTGGTTAGAGTTTCTTAAGGATTATGATATCACCATTTTGTACCATCCGGGGAAGACCAATGTGGTAGCCAATGCTTTGAGTCGCCGGGCAGAGAGTTTGGGTATTTTAGCTTACCTACCAGCAATAGAGAGGCCCATGGCATTGTATGTTCAAGCCTTAAGCAGAGAGTTTGTGAGATTGGATATTTTTGAGCCTAGTTGAGTATTGGTTTGTGTGGTTTCTTGGTCTTTTCTTTATTATTATATGGAGAGTCAGTATGATAACCCCCATCTTCTTGTATTTAGGGACACGGTTCAGCACGATGATGCTAAGAAGGTCACTATTGGGGATGTTGGTGCATTAAGGATGCAAATAGGCTATGTGTGCCTAATGTATTTGGGTTGCGTGAGTTAATTCTTCAGGAGGCTCATTGCTTGTGTTACTCCCTTCATTCGAGTGCTGTGAAGATGTACCAGGTCTTGAGGCAACATTATTGGTGGAGGAGGATGAAGGACATAGTGGAGTATGTTGCTCGGTGCCTGAATTGCCAGCAAGTGAAGTATGAGCATCATCGACCAGGTGGATTGCTTTAGAAGTTAGGATTCCAGAGTGGAAATGGGAGCGGATCACTATGGATTTCATTGTTGGACTCCCACGAACTTAGCGGAAGTTTGATTCAGTTTGGGTGACTGTGGATAGGCTAACCAAGTCAGCTCACTTCCTTCATGTTATGACTACCTATTCTTCTGAGCAGCTGTCTCTAGTTAATATCTATGAGATTGTCCGACTTCATAGCATGCCGATATCTATCATCTCTGACGAGGGTATGCAGTTTACACTACGGTTTTGGAGAACCGTACAATAGGAGTTGGGTACTTAGGGTGGAGTTAAGCATAATATTTCACCCTTAAACGGACGGACAATCGGATCACACTATTCAGAGATATTCTTCTTGCGTGTGTGATGGAGTTTGGAGGTTCTTGGGATCAGTTCTTTCCATTTGTGGAGTTTGCCTACAACAACAAATATCAGTCCAACATTCAAATGGCACCATATGAAGCTTTGTATGGTAGGTGGTGTCGGTCCCCAGTAGGTTGGTTCGAGCTGGGCAAGGCCAAACTATCGGGTACAGATTTGATTTAGGATGCCTTAGAGAAGGTTAAGGAAATTCAGGATAGACTTTGCACAACCTAGTCTAGAGAGAAGAGTTATGCGGACCGGAAGGTTCGCGATATTGCATTTGTGTCTTGAGAGAGGGTTTTACTCCCGGTTTCACCTATAAAGGGTGTTATGAGGTTTAGAAAGAGGGGGAAACTGAGCCCAAGGTTTATTGGTCCCTTTGAGGTGTTGCAGCGAGTTGGGGAGATTGCTTATGATCTTGCCTTACCTTCTAGCCAAGCAGGAGTTCATCCGATATTTTATGTTTCGATGCTTCGGAGGTATCACGACGATCCGTCTCATGTGTTTGATTTCAGCTCAATCTGGTTGGATAAGGATCAATCTTATATTGAGGAGCTAGTGGCTATTTTGGATAGGCAGGTTCTAAATCTGAGGTCAAAGAACATTGCATTAGTTAAGGTTTAGTGGCGGGGTCAGCCGGTCAAGGAGGCGACTTGGGAGACCGAGCATGATATGCGCAATTGTTACCCTCATTTTTCACCACTTCAAGTAAATCTCTATGCTCGTTCGCGAACAAATGACGTTTTAAGAGGGGGATGATGTAACTTACCCGGCTGGTCATTTTGAGAGTTAGAGCCCCGAGCTCCTATTAACTGCCTCCCCGTATCTATTTCTACTATTGTGACTTGCTGGGAGGTTTCATTTTGGTTTATGGGGTGTTTTGGGACACTTAGTCCCTAAATAGAGGCTTAAGTCTTAGAATTTGGACCATAGTCAGAACTATGTGAATACGACTCCAGAATGGAGTTCCTCGATTCCATTAGTTTCTTTAGGTAATTTTGGGCTTAAGGGTGTGTCCGGATTATGTTTTGGAGATCCATATCATTTAGTCTTAAAATGGTGAAAGTCGAATTTTTGGAGATTCGGACCGGTGGTCGAATTTTTTATATCGCAGTTGGATTCTAATTCTAGAAGTTGGAGTAGGTCCGTAGTATTTATTATGACTTGCGTGCAAAATTTGGGGTCAATCGGACGTGGTTTCATAGGTTTCGACACCGGTTGTACAATTTTGAAGTTTCAAGTTCTTTAAGTTTGAATTGGAGGGAGATTCGTGATTTTAGCATTATTTGATGTGATTTGAGGTCTTGACTAAGTTTGTATAGTGTTTTAGGATTGTTTGGTATGTTTGATTGAGGTCTCGAGGGTCTCGAGTGTGTTTCGAATGCTTAACAGATTATTTTTGGACTTAAGAGTTGGCAGATTTTCTGGTGTTTTGTTCCAGAAAAATCCTTCATTGCGTTCGCGAGAGGATAATCGCATTCGCGAAGAAGACTATGTAGCAGGCGAGGTTTTGTGCTTCGCGTTCGCGAAGGATGTCCCGCATTTGCAAAGCACTAGTAAGGTTAGCCTATACGTTCACGATGTAGTTCCATCGTTCGCGTAGAAGGAATAGCCAGCAGGGTCCCCATGCCCTTATGTATACGCATTCGCGAGGTTGGTCCCGCATTCGCGTACGGTTGAGATGAGTTGTCTTCGCATTCACAACAGAGTCATCATGTTCGTGATGAAAAAATTCTAAGCTAAGGTAAGTTGTGCTTTGCAAACGCGAGGGGCTTTCCGCATTCACGAAGAAGGAATCACTAGGTAATACTTAAACATGTCATAAATGAGGGTTGGCCATTTTTATCAAAACATGAGTTTGGGAGCTCAGATTTGGATGAGATTTTGAGGGATTTTTAGATATATCAATTGGGTAATGGTTCATAACTTGATTGTGGTTATATCCCATTAATGTATCTTTAATTTTATCATTTAATTTCGGATTTGGGGTAAAAATTGGAAAAATTGAGAAGCATTTTTAGACCGAGTATTGGGTTTTTGATTGAGATTTTGGTATCAAATTAGAGTAAATTTGGTATGGTTAGACTCGTGAGTGAATGGATGTTCGTATTTTGTGACTTTTACCTGATTCTGAGACGTGACCCTTTGGAGGCTTTTTGGGCGATTTTCCAATTTCTTGCCTTAGCTTTGATTTCGTTTGTTAGATTTTTTTCTTGTAGCTATATTTATGTTATGTAATTTATTTGGCAAGATTTGGGCTATCCGGAAGTAGAAATTCGTGGAAAGAGCATTATGACAGATTGATTTGAGCTTGGTTCAAGGTAAATGGCTTGCCTAACCTTGTGTGCGTGGAATTCCCCTTAGGATTTGATACTGCTTTGATATGTGAGCGCCGTGTACGTGAGGTGACGAGTACATACACATGCTATTTGTTGTAAAACTCCATATTTCACTAAGTTATAACCTGTTCCTCCTTATTTGAACTACATTAGCATATGTAGCTGTCCTATTTAGTTTAGAATAGCTTGCTTACGTATTTTAACTACCTATTTGAACATTGTGCAACATGTTTAGTGGAATTACCTGCTTCCCTTGATTTGAACTTAGTCTAAGCTGTAGGTTTCTTGCTATAACTGTTATTTCTGTTGGTTAAGATGCATATTTACTTTTGAACTACAGAACGGTATTCCGGGAGATCCCCCTGTACTGCATATTTTCTTTGGGACTGTAAAACGATATTCCAGGAGATCCCCCTATTCTGCATATTTACTTTGGGACTACAAAACAGTATACCATTACACATTTACATTTGAGACTACGAGATGGTATCTCGGGAGATCCCCTGTTTTTATCTCTATGTTCTGAGCGGTCGCCTTTCTATGATTTCATTCTTATTAAATTTTCGTATTTATTTTTACTGAGATATGTCACCTGTCTTATTCATTATATTTATACCAGTAGGGCCCTAACCTAATCTCGTCACTACTCGATCGAGGTTAGGATTGGCACTTACTGGGTACCATTGTGGTGTACTCATGCCATTTCCCTGCACATGTTTTTGTGTGGAGATCCAGGCATGGCTTAACAACTGCATTACTATTGAGGGGAGCCAGCTATAGAGATTTTAAGGTATATCTGCCGTGTTCGCAGATCTCGGAGTCCCTATTTAGTCCTCCCCATGTCAAACACTTGTATTCTTTCTTCTTTTATTTGACTTTGGAGTATAGAAATACTATTTCTTTTGGTAGCTTGTGACTTATGACATTTTGGATTTTGGGAGAGTTTATGTACTTTTTAAAAGAGATTATTGTATATGCCGAGCAACATCTCATTTCCTTGTTTAAATTTACGTGTTAGTTGATAGTTTTTATGTTTTATTCCTTTTTTCGCAAATGTTAGGCTTACCTAGTCGTAGAGACTAGGTGCCGTCATGACGGTTCATGGATGAAGAACTTGGGTCGTGACACATTAACCAAGAACATTCCATTTAAATCCATCCAGAACGACATCACCACATGCAATGCACCTTCTATACATGTAGAATACATCAACCTCGAGCTGTGGCCATAACCATAGTGAATTCTTTAGAACTCGTTAACACATAATCAAGTCATGAGAACTGATCTCCTCTAACTCAACCGAGTCACGTGGACTTCCAAACCCAAAAGTAACTAAGTCTGATATGCTCGCTCGGAAGGAACCTTCTGCGAATATGAAGTCGTTTCTTGCATCTCTCGAATACTGCCATGTAGAATCATTCTTGATATATAAGTACCGCTGATCCGGTCACCATTCACTACCGATCTCGAGCTTTAATCATGCACAAATCAAAAAATCCTCAAATGGCACATATGAATATTGAGATCATCAAAACCTTTTCGATAGTAACCCACCTTACTCTTATCTCTACTACACAGCCGATACGCACCAAATAACCTGTGCCTTGCCAGCACCTGAATAACTAGAAGAAGCAACCTAGCAAATATTTTTCCGTGCACATCGCATCCACGATGAGCATCAAACCTGAATCGTTCCTAAAACATCTATATACCTGTAAGGCCTATTACATTATACATCCATCAATTCCTTTCTCTAAATCATCCTCGGTGAAACCTTTCTCAAATCATAGCCAATATTAAAACACATCCTAGTCAAGGAACTAATATAACGCATGACCATGCAATCCAATTGCCGATAGCAACTCTCCTACTTAGCTCGAAGCCATCAAATAAATCGTTGGTAATATCCACAATGCAATTTCTTCATACCCGCTCCGCCCCGTGATGTTATTCAGCGGAATACTTCATAAACTTATGTGGTGCATCACAAAACACTCCAAAAACTCTGCATCATTTGATTATTTTGAAGCAACATTTGATTATTTTTGTTTATTTGATCAAGCGAATTGATAGCGGATCATAGGGAGTGTAATATGGCATCTTCTATTCGGGTCGGTGCCGAACTCCTTTGTATTCAAGAGTTGGGTTAGCTGATCGATAAAGTAGTAGGACCTTAAAGCTTAGTCTTGAGTTGGACTGCGGTCTCGCAAAGCTGGTATCTTCAAACTGCCAACAAGACTTTCCACATGTAGATTATAGTAGACTATTACTCTATTCAAAAAATCAAAATTATTATGATAGTTATATTATGGAGGTTCCAAATAACCCCCGCAAAATATAATAAAAAATGGCATTTTACCAGCCGCCAGATTAATTTTTCCTTTATAGCTGCGATTATTTCATATTGTGTCGGTTAGAAATAATGTAATAATTTAACCAAATTTTTTTAACTATTCCCTCAATAAGTTTTAATATTTTCCTCACATTTTGAGACTCCCTCCAGAATTTCTCCTTTTCCTCCATAGGTCTCGTTTACCTTTCCCCCAATTATCCCACGATTCAATCTTATTGAAGGCGCTTGGAATGTAGAACTCACAATTTCCAAATAATTGCAGCTAAGGTAATGTGTTCCCCTCTAATAACGTCAACATTGCTAACACCAAAAAATTGAAGCTTCTGATTTAATGTATATCCCGTTGCTCTGGCGGCTGTCATGCTTAATACGGCGTGGAAAGATAGTGGAGAGAATAATATGTTAATATACTTAGATTAATCTCTTTTTTTATTTACCTCCATTAGAAGAATTAGACCAGCAACATATGCACAAGAATCAATCTTCTCTTCGGGATTTCATTGGTCCATGTTTTTGTGTTACTTGAAAGATATTCCTGAAACTTAGTATTCTTCTATTTCTCCCAATCTGTTTCTTCGGCTAGGAGAGTCCATAAAATTTATTTAGCAGCTTCAATAATCTCAGCTAATTAGTACCAAAACTTCTTTTTCTCTTTGTTAGGGTTGATGAATGTAATGATTTTCCCAAATTTTGTGCTAATTATTTTCCCACATCCAAAATAGTAATCTTTTACTAGAAAGACATTAATATTCTAATGGTTTCAGTTATTTTTTTTGAGTCCATGTTTTGTTATTTTTGTGTTCAATTAGTTTAGTACTTCTTTAAATGTTTGCTGCATTGTTTGGTATCTTGATATGTAGCCGAGAGATCAAAATCTATTGGTATTTCTATTGGGATCGACGTCGGCAGTCGAACATTTGAGAGGTATCAGTTTAATTTTGTCCTTTCTTTTGAGCAGATTTCTTTTTATTAAAATGTAGACTGATTATTTCTTTTGTCACTAGCGTATTAGCAGAGCTTTCTGCTATATTAGGTTCAACTAATCTATCAAACGGTTACCAACAGTATAGGTAAATAGTTATGATATCTAACTGTAAGAATCTGAAGTAGTAAGTTAACAGTTTGACACTGTGTATGAAAAAAAAATTTTAGCGAAAAACTTAGTTCAGATTACGTGGATATATTCACTAATTATTGCAGGTTATGTTTTGCCTTAAGCTTTATGGATTTTGAAAATAAAAGCAAAATGCAGGAATAATCTAAAGTTAACCTTTAACTGTAGAATAAATTAAAATAGTACTTTCATTTCAAGTACCAATAGACCATTTCGTAATTTATTTACCATTTAAAGAGCTGTATTTGACATTCAACAATTCTGTAGTTGAAGAGATTACAATATGAGTTTGCGTTCAAAATTAATTAATGTCGAAGTGATGTCACGTTTCATGTTAATTAAGTTGGCAATGGAGTTTCAAATTAAGTGGATATATTCAGAGGTTATGTTTGTAACATAGAAGCTTTTGAAATATCTTTTTAGTTTTAACATTGTGATATTATCTTATGTCTTCCTTTCTAGCCATGTTAATTGATAAATTTTGGATTAACAAATCACAAAATACACCTGAATATGCAGATGGTCTAACAAACGGCAAAGAAGAGATGTAGTTGATGAGCACCTAATTCTTAAATCTTTCCCAAAAAACTACAAATTTTGGTATTGACATGGTGAAGAATCAAATGCAACCGTGCAACAGACTTCTCAGAGCACCCATATCATAGAAGATAATTTACAATCCCAAGATCCATTAGAAATTATGATTAATGATGCGTTTGGGTTCACCCGGAACAATGTCAACGAGCTCGGTGCATCTTCTAATCATATAAATAGAGAGAAATATTTGATGAAGGACACGTTGAGGGGTATAATGAAGATTATATAAAGTTTTATGAATTGGTCGAAGATAGAAATCAACCATTATACGAAGGGTATACGAAGTATTCCAAATTGTCATTTCTAATCAAAATATATCAAATAAAGTATCTTTGTTGAATGACTGACAAGGCGATGAGTATGATATCAGAACTGTTAAAAGATGCCTTTGATGCCAAGATTCCTGGTTCTTTTTATGAGGCCAAGAAAATCATCAACAAACTTGGTCTTAATTATACCAAGATGCATGCCTGTCCAAATGTTTGTATGTTATATTTTGGCGAAGATGAAGGTTTGCAAGAATGCAAAAGATGCAAGTCATCTAGGTGGAAGAATAACAAGAAGAAGCACCTACAAAGATATTGCGGTACTTTCCACCAAAGTCAAGGTTGCAAAGATTGTTCATGTGATCTAAAACTGCCCAGTCTATGAGATGGCATTCTTTGGAGGGTAGCCAAGATGGATTGACGAGGCATCCCAGGGATTCTCAGGCTTGAAAAACTTTTGACTTGCTTCATCCTGAATTTGCTGCAGATCCTCGAAATATACGGCTAGGCCTAGCTAGTGACGGTTTCAATCCTTTTGGAGCAATAACAACTAACTATAGTATCTAGCCAGTGGTACTTATTTCATACAACCGTCCTTGGGAGTGCATGAAACAAACTTCATTTATATCCTCAATAATCATTCCAGCGAAACAAATGTCAGGCAATGACATAGATGTGTATTTACAACCTCTCATCAAAGAGTTAAGGGAATTGTGGTATGATGGACTGCAGACATTAGGACTCTAAATGTAAAAAAAATATGATTGTGAATAGGCTGAAGAAGAAAAAAAAATTTACGACAGTTTAAAACTGCCTTAACATGAAAAAATAAAAGCCATATTAAAACTGTTAAAATACGGCGGTTTTTAAATGTACTTACGATAGTTTGCCCAGAAACACCATAATATAATTTTGGCGGACGGGATTGTGGCGCTTTTAAAAGCTCCGTTAATGTGTATTACGGCGGTTTAAATCCGTCATTATATGCTAAAATAATCGCCGTAATAACCATGTTTTCTTGCAGTGATTACTCTATTCAAATTATAATATCAAGCTTGGTATAAAGAATTATATGCTATTGTAAGTTAACTTATTTTGAGAATTTTAACTCTAGGAGACTTGATGGCATCAATTCAAGGAAAGGAGAAAAAACAACAAAAAACGAATTTGACATTATCTACTCGATGACTAAGATTCTTTGTAATAGACTGGTGATAGGGAAAGTTGCATTGCACTTATGAACTCATAATGAGGTGCACAAGGAGCACCTGTCAAACAAAGATTATTCTTGTATTCCAACATCCTTTCCCTTTTCTACTTTTCAGATACTCCAACTAAACCAAACTCTACTTCCTCCTCTCCCCGAAATAAATTCATTAAATCCCACTTTTCCTCCTGTGAGAAAGAAGGTTATACTCTCTTTGTTTTAAATTATCGAAAAGGTCATATATGGCACTAAACTATGCGAATTAGGACAGATATATTAAATTATTAATGACGGGTATATCTGTCCTAATTCGCATAGTTCAATGGTATATTGACCCTTTTCCGTTTAAATTATGTGTGAAGTTTGATTATTTGAAAGTTAAAAAGCAATTTTTTCTTCAAATTTGTGATATATATATATATATATATATATATATATATATATATATATATATATATATATATATATATATATATATATATATATATATGATAGCTTGATTTGGTGGCCTAAAGCCAAATATTAACATGAGGCCTTAGACATATTTAATAAAATTTTCATATTTTCTTTTTGATATTTATTTTATTTGCCTTTGTTGCTAATTATTTATTTTATGATCAATTTTTATAGAGCAATTTTTATGAGGTTCGGTTAATTTTGCTACTTTCTCGGACAGAACCAATATTTTATTCTACTCCAAAAATATAAGTGAAATAATACTAAAGAAAGAAGATACAAATGCCTTAAAAAGATAAAAAAGCAAATGAGAAATGTGATTAAATCTTGAATATTAGGCTTTCTTTTATAGGATAAATTCTCCCCCAAAATGAAGTACCCCACCGATGTGGGATTAACTTTTGACATATTTAACAATAGTTTATAAACATATAAAAAAAGGGTAAATTTTGGGGCCTCCTATTTTTGGGGGCCTAAAGCTTTGGCCTTAGTGGCCTGGGGGTTGAGCCGGCACTGTATATATATCATGAGATTTATGCGGCTATAAAAGACATAATTATTAAGGATACAAATTAGAAATTTAAAATTAAATGAGTAAATGTGTCATTCTTTTTAACATGTACCACTACCACATGAAATAGAGTGAATGGAGTATACAATAAATTTTGGTACTGGACAGGTTTCAAGTTCAAATTTTTCGGAGATAAAATATAGTATTAGGTAATTTTTTGATTTGGTCAAGCTTTAATGGACAGAGTTACCCGATATCTATTTTAATAGAAGATCACAGCTTTACAGGTATCTCGTAAATTTAGCCGAAATACATCCAAGCTGACTCGGACCATATAAAAAAAATTGATGTACGTAATAGTTTGCGGCAGAATCAAGTAATTATCATTTAACGTACGTAAAGAGTTGTAGTAAGGCATGCTGCCGCTAGTCATTATCGTATAGTGCATGAAAATACACAAAGCAAAGCAGAGAAAAGAAAGAAAGAAAGATTTCACTTTGTGTACATACAAGCATATAAAAAGCTTCGAGAAATTAAAGTAGCAGAATCACTCCAACCTATAAAGAAAAACCAAGCATCCTTAGCTCATGTGGTAAAACAACCAAAGCGAAACAACAACTCAAATACTTGAGCTTTCTCTTTGCCTAAGTACCCAAACCTAATTTCTTCAGTATTTTTAACTTTCATGTCTTCTCTTGTGAGGTAAAAACCTCCATTGTAAAACACAAGTTCTGCTTGTTTTTCTTCTTACATGAACTAGAGAAAATAGTGAGAGATAAATTAAAGAGATTATATCAATGGAAAGTAGTAGTAGAATTAGGTTGTATAAGGGCTTCTGGGGTTCACTTGTAGTGGTAGCTGTTATTTGGTTAATGTTAGCTGGAGTCGTAGAAAGTGGAAGAACAAATATGAAGAACAACAAAGTGATGCAAAATAAGGTTCATTCTCATATGGATCTCAACTTCAAGAGTATTAAAAGAAGAGTTCCTAATGGTCCTGACCCTATCCATAACAGGTATTGCATCTTTTAATTTCTTCCTCCCGTATATATATATATATGGCTTTAAGTTACAGACAATATTATTGTATTTTAGCATCTTATAGCATGTTAATTACTCTCTTCGTTCCAATTTATGTGAACCTGTTTGACTGGGAAGTTTAAGAAAAAATGAATACTTTTGGAATTTGTGGTCCTAAACAAGTTAAAAAGGGCCCAGAGTATTTGTGTAGTTATAAAAGCTTCTCATTGAGGGTAGAATTGTAAGTTTAACCTAAATTGTTACCAGATTTAGAAAGGGATCATTTTTTTTTGGAACGGACCAAAAAGGAAATAGCTAGGTTCAGATAAACTAGAACAAAGACAGTATTATTTTTCCCGTTTTAGTTTATCTGGGATATTTAATTCGACATAAAATTTAAGAAAAAAACTTCTAAAACTTGTCGTTTTAGGCATGCCATGACATTATGTGTCGAACTTATGTCATGTCAAGCTTCCTGACCTACTCGGTGGTATTTTGTGTACTTTGGGGCGTTGACTAGTCCTGCATAACGCCAAGGATAAAATGAGAAAACTAGACTAAAAAAACATGAGAATTATATAGTTTTACTATTTCTCACTTATTACTACTTATCTCAATCAATAGAGATTTACTTATGATTATCTTAACTTCAAATTTTGAACTACATCAAAATCTCTCTTTTTCTTACCTTCCTTTCGTCCTATATCTTTGATTCTTCTTCTTCTTCTTTATTTTATTTTTTTGGTAGTAGCCAATTATCCAACTACTGCAACCTAATAGAATTTTAGTAAATGATTGTTTTTGTCCAATTCCTTTATTATCCATAACAAGTATCAGTATAAATTTCAATTTATGGATACGTGACCAATTTAAATATTTTTGGTTATTAATTCTAAATTTTGAACTTCAAGGTACCTAAATATTTTTGGATATCTATTCTTTTTTTTTTCCTTCCCCTCTTTTATGTCTTCTTTAAATTTAATTTTTGATATTAAACTAATTGTTAAAGAAAAGAAAAAGTTCAACTAAAGTTTGTAGGGGCTTGCATGCTTTTTACCGAAAAAGAAAAAAACAAACCGTACTTTCAGATTCTGTTATATATCAAATCTTTAGTTTAAGTTTTAAGTTAAGTATAAAATTAGACACAGTAAATTAAAGCATTTGTGTCTGTCGTCTTTATTCTCTTCTTAAAAAAGCTTATTAAAGCTGCTAATTAACCTTTCATTTTGTTCTCTGCATTTACAAGGCCTTTTACCTTTTAATGCTATCTTTCTTTTCTCATTTTTTTCCTTTTCTTCTTTATCAATACTTTCATCCAATTATATCATCATAAAACATTATCCGTAGATGGTATTTTATATGCAAAGACCTCAAGTCCTCAACCACAACCAATTTTAAATTTTTTTTTTATCAAAGAGTTCAATTTCTTGTCCATCGTGCTTCATTGCGTGTTCATTTCATTTAAACGCTTAATAGTCTCTCATATCCATAATAAGTAATTAATTTTCTTTTAGCGTGACCATTACGATAATATTAAATTCTGTACAAAAATGCCTAGTATGATTACACTATTCTTAGTTAAAATTTAATGTGAGGAGTAACAAAGCTTTTTAGGGATATATACATAAAGGTAAACAAATTGAATTCTTTCTTGATTATGTAAATAAACACTTATTTTGAAGCAAAATAAAAAAGTAAATTGGTCACTTATTGTGGACCTGGGGGAGTATATTATAAATAATATATATTTATTTACTTAATTATATTTGTAAATGTCCCTTCAAATGGGGACTAGTTCTTTCTCATTGGCCAAAACATTTGAAAATCACTTATTTTTAAATAATGGATGGCAGCCAGAGATTATACCCAGAAACTTCTATTTACCGTTTCAATACCACCATATCGCATTATTCGTCATCTCATTTGAATCTTAAGTTATTAGGAAGGTATATTTTTATTTACATAATTATATCTTCAACACATCATTTGCGTATAGATAAGAATCACAATATATCCTATAATTTTATGAAATTAAAATGGATGTTGTATTTTTTTTTTCTTAATAATTAGAACAAAATACACTAGCCTAAAAATTATTTATGTTTGTCTCTATAACAGAAGAGCGGGAAATTCTCGTCAGCCACATGGTCAAGTTTCAAAGGGACAACTTGGCAAGCCATGAACAGAAGGACCTCTAGTCAGGATTGTGGAAAATTTGCTTTCTTGTATGTAGTTATTTAAAATGGGAATTCTATAAATACTGTGAAATATTGATGAAATCTCAGAAAACCCACTTTAATTTGTTAGATATTTTTCTTAAATGCTGAAAATATTCTTTAGAATCTTTGGAGATGGAATGAAAAGATAGTTAATTTTGTCTTACACAAGAAACAAAAGATGATTGGTCATTATATTGGGCAGAGAATCCCAAATTTACATCCAACACCCCAGGGTTGAGAATATTAGAGTGTTTGTATCGATTTGTTTGGTGGGGAAGATATAGAGACATAAAGTTTTGCATGGTGAGGAGGAAAAAAGAAGAACAAAGAATTAAGTTAATGGAGAATGTGTAACGGGAATTAATGCATGTCTCAGCAGCCATGCATTTGTATAATATATATTGTTCGAATCTCTGTCACCTGTCTTGTCAATTACTAGCAGCTTTGGCTTTGTGACAAAAAATATAAAATAGCTTTTATCTTTTTTAACTTATCATCTAAAATTCACTAGTGTGACAAATTCAAATTCGCATCGGGATAAAGGGTAGTTAAGGGCGAAAAACGTTCCTTACTGCGCATGGGCAGGGGCGAATTTAGGGGCCGGAAAGGAGTTTACCCCAAACATAGCTTAGTGCTTAAGGGGATTCAAAACCTTTATCATGTCATTGGTTCAATTTCCATTAGCCAAAATTTCTTTTAATTTTTAAACTTTTTTTTAATCCCCTTAAAAAAAAATTATGCCTCCACCACTGTTACAAGGATTGATCTCTATTCATGGGTCAAACCCAATATTTCTAGTTAAGAAAATAAAGGAATCTCATTTATTTCACAATATTGTTGATGGTTAGCTAGCTTTATTGTTTATGCTTCTCTATCACGAATCCTGTCAATCTTGTGATAGAAAAAGTACATAGCTCTAATTTTTTTTTGGATGTAATCATATGGTATTTAGTCTACTGATTCAACTAATGATTACTCGTGAACTCATTTGACTGGGCATGAAGTTTAAGAAAAGAGAGAAGACTTTTTGAATTTGTGGTATAAATGAGACACATATATTTTGTGTGGTTATAAATTATTGCACAAAAGTAAAATATTTCTAAATAAGGAAAGTAGTCATTCTTTTTTGTACGGACAAAAAATAAAATAGATTAACATAAATTAAAACGGAGGAATAACTTTGATTTGCATAGTATAGTGTCCATTAGAGAGGAAAGTGTTCCTTATAAGGAATTTCTCTATTTTGCGTTCGCAGTAGACACATCTAAGAAATGGCATGTGTGTTAACTAAAGCAAATCCACCATTTAAAAGTGTCTTGGCAGGGTTAAAAAAGAAAAGGGAAAAAGGTAGGGATTGCCTCCTTGTGTTAGTCCTTTTCATTAGATTCTTTGGTGTGAGAACTGTTTTGGTCTTTGGTCCGTTCAAACTTGCTGTAAAACCAAGTGGAGATATTCCCTAATTCTCAAGCATGGCAATCAAAATTTTAAAGAAAAAGAGAAACAGAAAATTATTATTAAAAAAAAAAGAAATTAAAGGCAACTGAAAATCAAGATGGTACTCTCTTCAAAGTTCAAAGAGAAAGACAAAGTAGGCTCTCTGTCCTGCTTTTTTCATCCCCCTCTCTTGCTTTCCCCTTTACCATTTGTTGGACTCAGAAGCAAAGACTTGGTCTAAAGTTTTGTAGTTTCAAATGCCCCAATTAATTGACTAAAAGGGCAAAAAGTGAAAAAAGAATCACATAGGATATTTGGGCTTTAGCTTACATTTACCATGTAACACTATACATGAATGCTTCTCTTGTTGAGTAGTGAAGTCTAAAGAAAACTGTCACGCCCCAAACCTGAAGAGGCATGGTCGGCATCCGGTGCCATATTTCGCCTGAGCGTACCACTCAGTAACTATGAACTATGAATGGGTAACCTTCAACTTAGGCCGATGAGCTATATTCTGAATCGTTCGAAAATAACGTCTCTCTCATTTGAGGGGTAAACATACCCAAAAGCCGATATATATAATTGTGCAGGCTGATGAAGCCGTCGTGTACATCTATTGCTATACAATATGTACAAGACTCATCTACAAGCCTCTATAGATAACAGAACTGTACCATGATCGGCATAAGGCCTCGACCTATCCATCAAACCTGTATATATAAAATGGACTCCAAGGTTTAGACCTAGCAACTCTGAGGAAGTGGAGCTTACAAACCAAGATGATGTTTGACTCTGTTTGCTGGGAGGGACTGTCCAACTATCAATCAGGACCTGCAGGCATGAAATGCACCATCCCCGACAAAATGGACTTTAGTACGAAATAATGTATCGGGTAATGTAAGGCAACAAAATAACTAAAAGCTGAAAGTGAACTGATAATATAATAACTGAAGTAACTGGGAGTCAAAAATAATCTGAAGATATGCTTACCTGCTGATAGTGACTCAAATCTCTCAATATAGTAAGTAAAATAGTTGTCTACCTTTATAAGGCTCGGTATGTGTAGCTGCTCTACTGTAGTAGGTTCGTTTATAGGATCTCACCCATAGTAGACTCGGTATATAACTTACCATCTGATCAAAAATTTTCCAATAGGATCCTGCCCACCGATTATAGCCCGGTGATGGTTAAAATACTGTATGTATGTATATATATATATATATATATATATATATATATATATATATATATATATATATATATATATATATATATATATATATATATATATATATATATATATATATATATATATATATATATATATATATATATATTTACTCTCTTTACTAAAAGAAGGACAATACTTAACTGAATAGAAAGTCCCAATAAGAGAGAATTATGTTAACTTATGAGACTATGATAATGTGAATGAATTCAGAAATACAAACTTCCTTTTATGTCTCGTTATCAAACATATGTTGTTGGTGGATCATGCAAAAATGAAGGAAGGGTTTAGCCTTAACATATCTTATCACAATCTGTCCAATAACCAAGTTAAACACGTCTCGTTACACCTTAATCTACAACAACGATAACAATACTATGATCAAGTTTTGGAAGGTACAACTATCACACAATGTACAACAAGCTTATTTTATAACAAAACGGGGAGCATCTTCCCTATAATCTTTATTTCCTCCCAATTCTACATAACAACACCAACAACAAGAACAAAACAATAACAACGTGTATATATTATTTTTCAACCTTATATCCATCACAAAATACTACAAAACAGCCCACATACCCCAATTAGTTTATATACAAAATGACAACCCTAGTAGTGTCATACAGCCCGAAAATGTTATGATGAACAATCAGCCAACCATCTTGCCATTATGTGGTGTTTCTCCAGACCTTTCTCCTCTAAAACTACATAAAGACAGTAGCAAAAGAGACAACCCAACAATAACATGAAATATCCCACAAAATAGTCCACTACAAGTTTAACAACTCGAACTCGCAGCTTGAGATTACCATCTTGTGAGTTCTTATAATTAGTGAACCAATTTCTCTACTTTTACAGAAGAATAATTGGATGAAAGAGGGCAGTATACTTACCTTTTGGGGAATATATCATCCTTATCTTGGTTCTTTAACCATTAGGTTTTTCTCCAACTAGAACTTGACAAGAAGAGAAAATCATTTAGGGTTTTGTATTGAATTTTAGGCAGAATTTTGTTGGGGTGTACCTCTGATATTTTTGCTCTATATGAGTTTAATATCTGAAGGAAATCACCTCTTAAAATTTTTCTTTGGCCGACCCAAACTAGCTCCTTTTTGGACATGTTTCGTCTTTTCATTGAAGCAAGTAGGTGACACACCTACTTGTCACATATGCAGTTTGTGCAGTCTTGACAAAATGAAAATATTTCTTTACTCCAATATCATATTGAAAAATGATTTAATGCGTCAAAACTTATACTCGTATATCTTCATTTTCGTAGGCGGATCATCGTGTAATTCCAAGTATATTGGGAGAAAAGCTCTGATACATTTGACCTAAATTTCAGAACATTTATTAATGTAACTTTTGAAGACCCTTGCAAAATTTTGTTCCACAACTCGCTTGACTTCAAAACATAACATACGACTATCTTACAACTAAAATAATATATTACATAAACTCCTTCATCTTGTTATGAACGTTAGTCTCACCCCAATAGTACATGTTATAGCATTCCTAACTTGTCGACTTTTGATGAAACCTATTTTCTTCAATTCGTTCAACTTCTAAGCCTTTCAACCCTCTTGATGCTTGTAGTTAATGATCTTAATGTTATAACCTTCAAGTTAACATCATTAACTTACTTTATATACTTCAAATATGATCTCATTTCTGAGCTTACATCATTTAATTTACGACGTACTCTCACATATGAAAATATGGGGTGTAATATCATCCCCCCCCTTTGGAGCATTCTTCCTCGAATGTTGATAGATGTGCTTATCACTCTCATAAGTTATATCTCATAAGAATTCTTTAGTATTGTCCTTGACATCTAGGCAGCTATTCTAATTGTAAATCCAAAGGTCAGGGCATTCCTTCCTTTAGGCCTCTTTCTCTCATTACTGTTGCTACTTTCTATGTGCAGCATGTACGACTTTATCTATGTAAGTGTACCTATGTGACTCTTCTTTCCTTCTTCCTCTATATTTGTGATGATCCGACCCGTTGTCTCATGAGTTTATGCTCTGTTTCCCTTATTTTATGCTTCTTAATGTTTCACTATATGTATTTGGTGTGTTAGAGTTGATTTGGATCGGTTTTGGTAGGAAATGAGGCACTTAATTTCTTTTGAAAAAGCTTAAGTTAAAAAAGTCAACCAGATTTTGACTTATGAGTTAGAAGGCTCGGATGTGATTTTTGATGATTTGGTTAGCTTCAGGAAGTGATTTGTGACTTATGAGTGTGATCGGAATTGATTTTAGAGGTCCGGTGAAGAATTAGGCTTGAATTGGCGAAGTTAGAATTTTGGCGAATTCCGATTAATAGGTAAGATTTTGATACGAGGGTCGAAATGAAATTTTGAGAGTTTTGGTAGCTTCGTTATGTGATTTGTGATGTGTGTGCAAAATTTCAGGTCATTTGGAGGTGTTTCAGTTGAGTTTTTGATCGAATACGTGTTTTGGAAGTTTTGAAGAAACTTAGGCTTGAATCCAATGTGAATTGATGATTTTAGTGTTGTTTGATATGTTTTGATGATTGGAACAAGTTCGTATGATGTTTAGGGATATGTGGGAGCTTTTGGTTGAGGTCTCAGGGGTCTCGGGGTGATTTCGGATAGCTAAACGGAAGATTTTTGGACTTAGGATATGGTAGAAAATGCACAGCTATTGCAGGCCAAATTTGGCCTTCATGTTTGTGGGAAGGACCCTGCGTTCGCGTAGTAGAGTTTCCTGGGCCATCGCATTCATGTAGAAAGGGCCTGGAGCCCTGCCTGGTTTGTTCAACGCGTTCGCGATGAGGGGTTCGCATTTGCGTAGGTTGATGACCCTGTACATCACGTTCGCGCAGTGGGGATCGCGTTCACGTAGTTGGAAGACTCAGAGCATCGCGTTCGCATTTAGGTTGACGCGTTCGTGAAGGGCACTTTTGGGCTGATGAAATTTGAGCATCGTGAATGTGAGAAAGGCCTCGCGTTCGCATAGAAGAAAAGGTCACCTGGTCAGACCTATTTTATAATATTTTATCCACGAGTTTTAGTCATTTTTCCATCATTGTTGAGTATTTTGAGAGCTCTTTGGGACAAATTGAAGAGGGATTCAAGGAGGATTGATTGGAGGTAAGTTCTTTGGCCTAAATACACGAGATTATGATATATTTAACATAGAAATTGGTTGAAATTCACCAAAAAGGGGCAAAGCTAGGGCTTGAGTTTTTGATATTTCAAATTGGGATTTGATAGGTCATTTGAGCTCAATCTTGAAGTTTTTGATATGTATGGACTCGTGGCGAGACGAAGAATCCGGTAATATGAGTTTTGTAATTTTTTGAGAAGTGGCCCCGGGGCTTGGGTTTTGCTAGTTTCGAGATTTTTGCTATTTTTCGATTGTTTTCAATTGGGTATTGTTCCCTTAGCATATTGTGATGTATTCGCTCTGTTTTTGGTTAGATGCAGCGCGTGTGGAGGCCGATTTGAGGGGCAAAGGCATCACGAGCTAGAGATTTCGTCGGTTCGAGGTGAGTAATACTTGTAAATGCTATTCTGAGGGTTTGAAACCCCAGATTTTCACATGATAGTGATATATTGAGGTGACTTGCACATCGGATATGAGCGTGGGGTAGAGCACCATTGGGGATTGTGACTTGGTCCATCCCGGTTGTTAATTTTTACCGCGTATCTGACTGAAACTACTTGTTATCGTCATAGTTTGGGCTGATTACCATGTTTGTGCTTCGTGCCAACTATGTGAATCCTTCAGGGATTGATATTACTGTTTTAACATATTTTGCATATCATTTGGTTTCAGTCCAAGGTTTAAAATACAGTTTTACAAACTCAGCCATAATCCCAAGTTTTGAAAACTCAAGTGATATTTTAAATGATAATTCGGGTTGAAAACTATTGTTTTATAAAAGCCCAGGGGGCTTATGATGATTTCCTAAACTGAGCATGGAGCGGGCTGCGCGTTGCACCAGTGATTTTGAAACAGTGGTAACAATGACACTGCATGATGTGACTTAAAACAGTGGTAACAATGACACTGTATGATAAAATTGGTCAAGTAACAATGACTGACCGGTCAGGTAACAATGACTGACCAGGAATTAATTGATGCCACGAGATGGCTTGATATTATGCTTGGGCTGTAGGAGCCCCTCCGGAGTCTGTACACACCCTCAGTGAGCGTCGTTGATAATAAATAAATATGGATGGATCGGGCTCCATGCCGCAGTGGATACTGGAATGTACCATCATATGCATTGCATTGCATTCATGCATTTGTTTATTATTTGTTGCTTGTGATATTTCTTGAGATATCCATCTGCTGTTATGGCATTATCTAATCACTCATAAAGGGGATAACCTTCAGACAGTGGTAACAATGATATTGTACTATGCGTTTGGTCAGGTAACAACGACTGACCAGGAATAACACCGTGCGATCAAGTAACAATGAATGACCATGAACGAGAATAAGCTCGAGGGGCGAGGTTTTGTGTATAGCAACACTAATTGTTTGAGATTATTTTTGAAACTGTTGAAAAGATTATTTTCAAAAGAGGTTTAAACTGAGCCAAGATATTTTCAAAGATTTCACAGTTTCACTAATTTATAAAGGAGTTTTACATTGTTTCTATACATCATGATGATCTATTGTACGTGTTTTCTTGATGCTCAGTTATTATTTACCTTTATTACTCACTGAGTTGGAGTACTCGCTTTACTCCCTACACCTTGCATGCAGTTGTAGGTATTGTTCACCCAGTAGCGGGTTATCAGCAGATTGAAGGTATTACTATTGAAACTGAGCAAGGTGACCGCCAGCATTCGCGGCACCGGACATTGTCTTTAGAATTCTAGAATTTCATTTTTGTATATTATTGGCCCTATAGTTATGTCCAGGTTTCTTTAGATGCTCGTGACTTGTGACACCCCGGTCGGGTTGTGTTGGGTCATAAATATTAGATATTATTGTCGTTAAGCTATATTTATCTATTCATCTAAGTTTAATAATTCATAATGAGACGATTTAGGTTAGTTGGCTGGCCTTGTCTTCACGAGGGGCGCCATCGTGATCGGGTTTGAAAATTTGGTCGTGACAAGTTGGTATCAGAACCTAGGTTACTAGGTCTCACGAGTCATAAATTGTTTTAATAGAGTCTAGGGGATTCCTCACGGAGACGTCTGTATTTATCCTCGAGAGGCTGTAGAACCTTTAGGAAAACTTCCCATTCTTGGAATTCTTATCGTGTGTACTTGATTCATCTTGGAATATAACTCTTGAAATTCCTTCCACGTGTCTTTATACGCACGTGAGCGCTTAGTTTCAAATGTTCCTCGATGGTCTGCGATTCCCCGATCAAGGGGTGAGATGTGATCTTCGTGAGTATGTTGAGCCAGTTTGGAGGACTTGAGGCCGGATCTTTGCAGATGGCTTGAGCACTAAGGTACTGATTGTGTGAGCAAGTGTTTAGAACTTATATGTTCGATATTGTCCTTATTAGCCAGAATGGGGGTTGGATATCTATGTGTCAAGTATGTTAGTACTGCGAGATGTATTTATATGACTGAGTAGCAACAAAGAAGTCTGTTGGATAATAGATGAACTGCTAAGTGATTCAATTCCTATTGTGATTTGATGTGTAGTCTGAATATGGGCGTGTGAAGAATATTATTGTGTCTCCTAGTTGGGGAGTGAAGTGCATTACATGTGGCAGAATGAGCTCAAACCCAGGAAGACTAAATGACTGTGTAACGTATATGATGGTGGAAGGTATACTGAAGTAATAAATTGAGGCGAAGAAGGTGGATTATATCACGCGAAGTGTTCTTAAGTGGTATGATCCTTATGTGTATGTTAGAAGATCTCATGTGTAATTGAAGGGTATGTGTTGAAATTCAATAATTCGGGTCACTCAAGAGAGTGGACTCAACTGATGCAGAGATGGATGCGGGAAATGTAGAGGATTACAGTACTAGATGATCTGTGTTTTCACAAACATGTAAATAATTTGAGTTTAATCTCACTATGGTGTTGTGGCATCATTAGAGTAAAAATGTTATGAGTTGTTGAGTCTGTCTTGATATATGGCTTCGAGCCAAGTTCGGGAGGTTGTTGTTGATTAATTGATTACACGTTTATATGCTGTGTTGGTTTCGATTTGAGGCATGTTGGCGAATCAGTTCTGGTCGTGGAAATTGAGACAAGGATGGCACGAGTGAAGCAAAATTTTGACAAAGGTTATATGGTGCTTCGTAGATGTGAGAAAATAATAGGATGTCTTTAGTTGTTGTTGATAAAGAATGCGCAGTGCATAGAGAAGGAAGATGGTTATTTGTATTGGAATATGATCATATTTTGTGATGTCAGAGTGCTAATAAGGCACGAGCGATTCTGTTCGTTAATTCAGGTAATTTGTAGTTTGAATAAGAGTGAATGACTCTCGAGAATAGTTTTAATGTGCTCAAGATTCTACATGTAACAATCAGGTGTCTTAAGGTTGTGTATGTGGGTATAGGATGTGTTTTCATTGGAAAAGGGACAAGACTTGTGGCATCTTTACGTTGATTATGGGATCTTATGTATCGGTGTCTGGAAAGTAATGGTAACGAATTCAGATTCGCGGGAAGTTGTTCAAGTGAAGTATTCTGGAATGTGGTATTTTTGGGAACATTTGAGAGAGTATTCTATGGCTTATGGTCTTGGGCAGTGAGGTCTTGTGCTTGGGTCTCGTGTAGTGAGCCTGGGTTGAGGAACTGTGGTACTACAACAAGAGGGAATATTAAGTTGATGATGAATCAGAAAGGAAAAAAGATAGATGGAATAGATTGATAGTGGACCAAATCGGCATGGTAAGGATATGATTAATTCTTCGTATGTGTTCGAGGTAATGAGCCCTTATAGGTATTGTGCAAATTTCATGAGTCCTGATAACTTGCTTAACTCGGTTGGGATAGAAGGATCCAGTCCTGGCAGTTTAGCTCGTGAAAATGGAATTGGGAGAGAGTTCTTGTTGGGATTTACCGGGGTTTTGAGCTGTATATATCTTTCTATGGGCATGGGATGTGTAATGATTTTCTTCCAAATGGGATCATCGGGAGTTCTTAACTAGCTGAGTTATAGTCCAGTTCTGAAAAGAAGTTCATAAAATTCTTAGGCAACGGGTAGCCTCAGTTAATCAAGAAAATGGTACTGCTAATTGGAAGTGATTTGACTAGAGTATATGTCTCGGAAGAAGAGTAATATGATTGGACTGATGATACTTCGGTAGTATTGTGGCACTTTCTGGCCAGATTGACTGCGGATATCTGAGTTTATTTGATGGCACATGGGAGTTTTAGAATATCCTTCGTAGAATGATTGAGTACTCGAGGTGTAATATGTATTCATACGGTAGAATTTGTGATCAGGTACCGTGATTCGTATGCTATATGGAGTTGGAGACTGGGAGTTCTCAGGTACAGATTATGTAGTAGTTGTGGATCGTATGTATTGGTACTGTTAGCGGCTATAGGGATTTGGAGGCCCGAGTGGATCTTTCTTTGCTCGGTAATTCGATTTTGGATAGGATATTGGGGTGTAGACTCGTTGTCTCAGTATTGGGTTATTCTAGACTATTATGATGTGGGCTATGTCGAAAAATGCGGTTGCATGGCGAGGTGCATCAGATTATGTTCTAGCAGAGTGGTTTGTATTTCAAAGACCAGCGGACGGCTGGGAATGATTGCTTTTCTTAATTGGGTCTTCGTGGCAGATGTTAGAGCAAAGGGTTCTACCATTAATTCAGTTCCGATATTGAGGGACTTTTTCGGATACGTTCTTGTGGTCGGGCATGTCGTCGGGTGAGGTTGTGGATTTTGATATTGATTTGGTGATGAGCACTATATCTTACAGCTCTGGCAAGAGATATAGTAGTGGAAGGAGCACTTTAGGCTTCTTGATATTGAGTTCGTTGGCAAGGCGATGTGGCTACGTATTTAGCTTGAGTTAGCTTGGTTGACCCCGAGTTGTATTGTTGAGGGATAGGTTAATTTGATCATTATTGAACTTATTAGTGATTTGGGGAGGATCTATCAGTTGCTTTCTATGTTGTGAGACGTCATGATTTGTTGGTTATGGGCGCATATGGTGCGGTTCTATTGGGATTTTCATAGTGAAAGTCGAGTGGGAAGAGTAATTGGATGTTGCTTGGAAAATGGAGTATTGGTTATGACCTACCAGGTTGTGTGTCGTATGTTATTTGTTTCATCGTGAGTTTAATAAATTGCTTTAGTTTCAGACATCAATTATGCGTGGTTGTTGATTGTGAGCATAATTACTTGAGGTGCTTCAGGTGTAACAGTGTTTGGATCGGATCGCGCATTAGCGAGACTACGTGGAATTATGACCTTTCGAGGTAGATTTAGGTATTATATATTTCCATGATGTGAGAGTTGGTCTCCGCCTTGTGTTGTAATGGTATTGATGAACTTGAGGTACAACTCTTTCATTTGAGTCATTTGTAATTATTTGAGTATGTTCAGGCCGTTTCTTATCGGTGCATGTATTATGCAAGTTGCGGCTTGGGCCTGTGTTGAGGTGTCATATCACCGAAGGGGTGTGTTGGATTTGAGGTAATCGTTGGAGTCAGTAATGAATATTAACATATTTGATTTTAGCTTGTTAGAAGGATAATATCGAGGTTCGACTCGGAAATCTATTGTGGTAATAGTCAAAGAGAAGTGGCTTCATGAATGGTTGATCTGAGAAATGGTTATGGTTTGCTGCATGTTTCATTTATTGTTGGTAGTATATGAAAGCGTTGGAATAAGACTTTAGCTAATAAGAGATTTTCTATCGGTATTTGGTTATTGTGGGCAACTGCTGTGAATAGAGGTTATCATTTCGAGTGTTTGGATTATGTGGTATATCATATGATTTCACTTGAGGTTGCAGGTATGGGTTATTATAGCTGGTTTGGGATTATCCAAAGTATAGGTGTGAGGTTTTGATCGTATTGATGGTTTCAGATGTGAAAAGGTAGTTCAATGATTTATGAGCTAGACTTAATTAGGTAATTTCAGCTATGTTGTGCTATCAGACCTATACGAGATAGGGTGACGGGGGATCACCCCCTGGTATATTCTTGGTAATGTTATTCAGCTGTTGGTTGGCTTCTAGGACAACTCTGGGTACGCTCGAGGACGAGCGTTGGTTTAAGTTGGGGAGTATATGATGACCCAACCCGTCATCTAATGAGTTTCCCCTCTGTTTCCCCCATTTTATGCTTCTTAATGTTTCACTATCTGTATTTGGTGTGTTAGAGTTGATTTGGATCGGTTTTGGTAGGAAATGAGGTACTTAGTCTCTTTTAAGAAAGCTTAAGTTGGAAAAGTCAACCGGACATTGACTTATGAGTTAGAAGTCTCAGATGTGATTTCCGGTGATTCGGTTAGCTTCGGGAAGTGATTTTTGACTTAGGAGTGTGACCGGAATTGATTTTGGAGGTTCGGTGAAGAATTAGGCTTCAATTGGCGAAGTTAGAATTTTGGCGAATTCTAGTTAATAGGTGAGATTTGATCCGAGGGTCAGAATAGAATTTTGAGAGTTGTGGTAGCTTCGTTATGTGATTTGTGACGTGTGTGCAAAATTTCAGGTCATTTGGAGGTGTTTTTTGTTGGGTTTTGATCTAATGCATGTTTTGGAAGTTTTGAAGAAACTTAGGCTTGAATCCGATGTGAATTGATGATTTTAGTGTCGCTTGATGTGTTTTGATGATTGGAACAAGTTCGTATGATGTTTATGTTGGTGTTTTTGGTTGAGGTCCCGGGGGCCTCAGGGTGATTTCAGATGGCTAAACGGAAGATTTTTGGACTTAGGATATTGCAAAAAATGCACAGCTGTTGCAGGACAAATTTGGCTTTCGCATTCACGGAGGGACCCTCGCGTTCGCGTAGTAACGTTTCCTGGGCCATCGCGTTCGCGTGGTTGGCCTCGCATTCGCGTAGAAGGGGCATGGGGCCCTGCCTGGTTTGTTCAACGCATTCGCGATGAGGGGTTCACGTTCGCATAGGTTGAGGACCCTGTGCATCGCGTTCGCGTAGTGGGGATCGCGTTCACATAGTTGGAGAACTCAGAGCATCACATTCACGTTTGGGTTGACGCTTTCGCAGAGGGCATTTTTGGGCTGATGGAAATTTGAGCATCGCGAACGCGAGAAAGGCCTCGCGTTCGCATAGAAGAAAAGGTCACTTGGCAAACCCGTTTTATAATATTTCATCCGCGAGGTTTAGTCATTTTTCAACTATTGTTGAGTATTTTGAGAGCTCTTTGGGACAAATTGAAGAGGGATTCAAGGAGGATTGATTGGAGGTAAGTTCCTTGGCTTAAATATACGAGAATATGATAGATTTAACATGAAAATTGGTAAATTGTCTCTTTTAGGCTCTTAGACTTTTGAAATTTATAGAGTAGAAGGATAATATTGATACGATTGAGTCCCCTGTTATTAGTTTAACCTCTACATGTCTTGCTTGATATTTGTTGCTCTTCTTGATTTATTTCTATTGTTAAATGGGTTTTACGTGAATTAACTAAAGACAAGTACCCTTCTATATTCATAATGCCTGCCCTAACTACTCGCCTTTAATTGGAAATCATAAATATTATATCACATATAATTAATCGATCTTAATTGGAATGAATATAGATATCTCATAATTAATTGATATTTCTTAAATGGAAATTATTTGATTCATGTTAACTTCCTTACCGATGAATACTCCTTGATTGTAAGTTTATCTGTAACCTTGTGCAATTATATTATAAGTCCAACTATTCAGGTATCAATGTAGTTGTTATGTGTTGTTACGTATCGATTGCCATTGAGGTTATCGTGTTTTTCATTGGTGTTCAGTGACTTTATTAGTATTTGTTGAATCCCTTGCTGGGACGTTATTATTTCTGTTGTTGATTCTCCCTTGCTGGGATGCTATCATTACTGTGTGGCTGTTGGTACCATGATGCACGAGGTCTCTGCCGTGCGGTTATTGTTGGGGATTTACACGAGGTATTTGCCATGTTGTTGTCGCTATTGATGTTTTGCACATGCGGCGTAATAAGGCGGGATACGTTATATACTTATATGTGGGTTGCGCATGTGGCGGAATAAGGTGGGAATATTGTGATGCACGTGTGGCGAAATAAAGCGATTTGCTATGTTGTTATTTGCACACGTGGAAAAATAAGAAGGGCTATGTCAGGGGCTGATTTTGATGGACTACGGGTTCAATTCCCGGGAGATCCTCTGTTGTTATATGATGGACTACGGGTTCAATTCCTGGGAGATCCCCTGTTGTTGTATGATGGACTACGGGTTCAATTCTCGGGAGATCCTCTGTTGTTATATGATGGACTACGGGTTCAATTCCTGGGAGATCATCTATTGTTGTATGATGGACTAGGTGTTCGATTCCCGGAAGATCCTCTGTTGTTGTTATGATGGACTACGGGTTCAATTCCCGAAAGTTCCCCTTAAACTCACTGTGTTATGACTGATAGTTTTATTGTTTCTATCCGGGGTGAATGAGCCGGGTGCTAGTCATTTTCATTTCTTATACTTACTAGATGGCAAGATTCCCATTAGATACACTTGCACAAGCATATACGTAGTTGGACCCTTCTATTTGAGATGAATCCCTTCTGATTTGACTAAGGGTAGAGATATGACGTCGTTTATCCATTATTTATGTGAGAGTGACTCTAGTTGACTAGATAGTTGCCAGCATTACCGTGTTACTGATGGGACGCAAGATGCCAAGTGTTAGATTTCAAATTCTGAGTTTTCCCATGAGTTGTGGCTAGTCTGAGAGTGTGTTAGGATTGTGGAATGAGTTGGAAAGGCCTTATGTAAGCATCGTTTCAGAATAGCGACTTAGTGATTTGTTTGGTCTCATTATGTTGTGATTTCAGGATTTGGGTTGTGATTTCTGCCGCTATTTTTGTATTATCATTTATTGTATCTTCGATTTTACTTATTGCCTATTATCCTTATTGTAAATTGTAGTGTTCTTATTTATCCGGACAATATTTAAACATTCACATAGCATCTCTACCATCTCTGTTATACTGTTTATTGTCCGGTAGGTGTCATGATTGTTCCTCTTCGCTACCCCATCGACGTTAGTCTTGATACTTACTGGGCACCGCCGTGGTGTGCTCATACTACCCTTCTGCACATTTTTGTTGTGCAAACACAGGTACTCCCATTCAGTTGCCAGCCTTGGAAGGAGGCATACCGGTAGAGACTTCAAGGTATATCTGCTACATCCGCAGATCGAGGAGTCCCTTTCCAGCTTTCTGTAAAAAGTATAACTGTTTTAGTATTTTCTTCTTGTATAGATATTCTTGAGTTAGAGCCTCTTATGTATCCTCTTAGCTTGTGATTTGTGAGTTTCCGGGTTTTGGGAAAAGTTGTCTGTTTTGAGATTGTTATGGTACGTGCCAAGCGGCACCTTAAGCACCATTTTATTTTACTAATTTAGTTTATTTTTCTTTTTTCCGAAATTTTGTTTATCTTCCGCATTGTTAGGCTTACCTAGTCATAGGGACTAGGTGCCATCACGACATGTTCGTGGAGGGTGGATTGGGGTCGTGACAATATGGGCCTTTCTGCCTGAGTCAGGCACATGTTACTAACGTGAATCCAAAAATGGGCACAAATGTGATCACTGATCTAGTAATGGATTTACAGGGTTATTATAGTTTCTATATATTACCAGAAATTAATCAATGCAATAGCACTGAATTCCTATTTGATCATTACTGTTTTGACCTATTCAAATTAACTACATCTGTTATTAAACTATTCACATATTAACTATCATTATAAATAGATTTCTACTATTATTATCAATTGAAATTCTACATGTTCAAATGCAGAATTGAATTACTGCTTTTTGTTCAATTGGAAATACTAAAGCTAAACTACAGAAAACATACTCAAGTTGAAGTACAAATTTCGTTCATATTGAAGTAGTTATTTTATATTCGTTATTGAAAACTTATTACAATTTTTATAGCATGAATTAATCTGAGCAAATCATATTAATTAACAAAATTCGAACCTGACAAATACATTTTTTTACGTATTAAAACTGGCTAACACAAATTAAGGATAACAAATGAATTTTTTAAAATTTCATTGCATTTTACTGGTTCGTAACCACTGAAGATTCAAAAATCTTAACCAAAACAAATTTTAACATTGTTTTCAATTTTTCTAATCCCTAATCTAATGTAACTGTTTTACTACTAATCTATTTCACATGTAATTTTCATATGGTAATTAAACTAGGCTACTAAAAAAATCAATAGTCCGAGTCCAACATTCCAACAATCCAATTATACATATGATTCACACCTAATGAATACAAATGAATCTAAATAATTCTACATTGACAAAATAAGCAGAATCAATAGACTAATGGCATCAATCGAACACTTCATATATTCACACTTTATGACTACATCTTCGAGTTTTTAGAAGTGTACCTGGAAGTAGAAAATCAATGAGAAAACTAGGCAGAAATAAGGATCAATAACCACAGCAACACACAACAACTTGTTAACACATCTTCAAGACCCAAATCCAGATCAAATAAAGCACGGATCAAAAGACAAAATGCCAAAATGCAGGAGAATTTCAGCTTGAACTCGAGCCGGAAACAATGGAATAGAAATATTATAGGATTTAGAGAATTTTTTAAGGATGAAACTATGAAATTCGAATTTGCAGAGATTAGAAGGATTTTCAGAATATTAGACCTTCTAAACTTATTAAAAGTGGCCTAATGGGGCCTATTTATAGAACAAAAATGGGAGAGAATTTTGAATTAAATATTCCAAGTTTTTACCCCTCCTCTTATGATTCATTTTCATAGAACTACACTAATTTTATTTGAAAATACACTAGAACCCCTTCTAGAAGGTTCTTGTGGCATCTACCCTATTCCATAACCTTTAATTGTCTAAACTGCCCTGACTTGCTTTCAATTTTCACCCAATTGCCCTTTTGTTATGCCCATACTACCCTTTATCCTTTACCTAATACCCGTGAACCAGGCAGAATTTCCAAATGTACCCTCACCCCTTTAGATTTATTATAGCATACCTATTAGCCTTCCCCAATTAACCCTGCCATTTATTTTTATTTACCTTTTAACCCATATCATAATTAGGTACCCAGAAGTCAAAGTCAAAATTGATTCACAAAATTAACCAAATAATAGACAGTTTCACAGATAAAATCAAATCAGAATCTAAGTAATCAATTAATGAGATTCAAGAGGGCATTTAAACAGAGGTAGAATCTAATTAACAGAAAACATAGTTACTAATTAGATTTTAACAAGTAAAACCCTAAAAATCTAAGTGTGACAATATGAACAACAAAAACATACGATTTTGACCAAGAACGTATTCAGAGAAAGGAGATTATAGCCATGAAATCATAAGTAAGAAGAATCAGAAAGCTAAGGGTTCACAATACATAGCGTTTCCTTCTTTTATTTCTCTTTTCTTTCTTTCTTTCTTTCTTCTGTTTTCCTTTTATTAAATTTTCTTGATTATTCGGATCCTTCGAAGTTCTGGATATGATTTTCTTGGTTCTTCTGTTCTCCGCCAGATTTGTCGAGTCTCTTTTTGTAGAAAAGACTCTTAAAACACGAGGCTAGGTGTTCTGGGGATGTACGAAGTGATTTTGGGACAAAGGTGTTCGCCGGAGTAGGGTTCCAGCGACACCTTTTGAAAGATTCGGCAATTTTTGGGCTTATTCGAAGGAAACCAATCATATGGGGTAAAAGAGGAGGCAAAGGAGGCTATGTGGTGTTAAGGATGGGTTCTGGTTCAAAGGTGGTGTTCGCCGGAGTAGGGTTCCGACGATACCTTTTGGGTTATTCGATGGTTTCTAAGGGTTTTCAGGGGAAACTAACTGGATGAGGTGAAAGAGGAGACGGAAGAGGTTGTAGGGTGTTAATGGAGGCTCTATCAGAGACAGTGGTGTTCCCCTGCAGTAGGTTTCCGGCGGGTAGTTGAGAGTATCCTAAGCGGTTAGGGTTTCAGATTGGGGACGAAGGGTGTGAGAATGAGAGAGATATGTAACGTTTGTGTATTTATAACCCTTAATGATCTGAGACAGTTGGATCAAATGAACCAACGGCTCAGATTCATTACCCCCCAGATGACGTTGTTCCATTTAATTGGTCTCTTAATCGTGGCCATTGGATTAGTTATATCAACGGCTTAAATTAGTTTCAATAGACGACGTCGTTTTATTTATTAGGTGACTGTTACTCTAAGCCATTTTGATCAAAGCTTCAACGGTCCAGATCTATTGTCCCTGAACGCTATCGTTTGGCATAGCCTCGGCAGACCGGGTTCCTTTCTTTTGGGCATGGGTGGTGTTATACAATTTGGGCTACTAGTTTTTCTATTTTTGTATTTAGCCCAAGATTTTTTTTGTACTGTATTATTTTATTTTTTGCATTATACTTTTCTTTGTACTTTTTTTGTATTTTTGTATTTATTTACTTTCTGCATTTTTTGTATTTTACTCTTGTATTTTATTTTATTTTCTTTTCTATTTTCCTTGTATTTTTTTCCTCTAATTTTTTTCTGATGTTTTACTAAAATTAAGAAAAAGTAATTAATTTCTATTATTTTTAGTATTTTCTAATTAAAAACAAATAGATGTGTATTTTGATTTTCTTTGATTTGTTTCCAAAAATCATAAAAATAAAATCCTGGTACTTCTACCTATTTTATGAATTATTATTATTATGCACACAATTATCAAAAATTGCCACAAAAATTCAAAAATTATTTTTCATATATTTGGGAATAATTTGCTTAGGGCAAAAATCGCGTGCTCACAGCCGCCCCTCTTTGCTCGGGAACATGCAGAGTTTCAGTGCAAAGATAAGTAAGCAGTAATAAGGCATTTTTGCCCGTTCGCATATTCCGTGTGAAGCATTTTTGAATGTTTTGACCGCATCCTGCTTCAGAGATTGCCTACATATCCTAGGCTAAATAGGAATCAGGTCAGTGTAGTTCAGGAATGTCTGGTAGTTGGGACTACCGTGAAGCTGTGATCTCATTACTGTTGTTGTTGTTGTTGCTTGTTGATCCCCTTATTACACCGTTGTAAAGATAAAAGAAGATAGCCTAAGCTATGCTCTATGATTTACAAAATCCTATCTACTGTCTACTATCTTATTCTTAAATTGCCTTGATCTTGTATCTTCATAACTTTTCACTGTTTCCATTCTTCAGGTAAACTCCTGCTTACTATTGCTCGAAAAAGTATTTCCTTGTTCTTTAGGTGGGTGCCTACTTGCAACTGCTTGAAATATATTCCTTTATTTTTCAAGTGGGCGCCTGCTTGTTGAAATTGAAATGTATTCCCTTGTTCTTCAGGTGGGTGGCTGCTTACAACTACTTGAAATATATTCCCTTGTTTTTCAGGTGGGCGCCTGCTTGTTGAAATTGAAATGTATTCCCTTGTTCTTCAGGTGGGTGCCTACTTACAACTTAAAAACAAAGAAAATTTTTCTTCCACGAGTATGGTGCTTGGGTATACCATGTTATTAAATATCAAGATTTAAAGCTAAATTTCAAATGATACTTCCATTATTCTTCAGATGGGCGCCTGATTGCTAAGCTTGAAAGGATTCCCTTGTTTTTCATGTGGGTGCCTGCTTATAACATGCTTGAAATATATTCCCTTATTTTTCAGATGGGCGCCTGCTTGTTGAAATTAAAATGTATTCCCTTGTTCTTCATATGGGTGTCTGCTTACAACTGGTTGAAATATATTCCCTTGTTTTTCAGGTGGGTGCCTACCTGCGATTGCTTGAAAAAGATATTCCCTCGTTCTTCAGGTGGGCGTCTGCTTGGTAACTTTGAAAAAGATATTCCCATATTCTTCAGTTGGGCGCCTGTTTGCTAAGCTTTGAAAAAGATATTCCCTTATTCTTCAGGTGGGCGCTTGCTTACGTCATACAAAACAAAGAAAATTTCTGCCCTGGTTTGATAACTGGGCACATGATATTACTGAATATTAACTTGTGATGAAATTGTGCTATACTTCCCTTTTCTTCAGGTGAGCGCTTGATTGTTAAGCTTGAAAAAAATATATTCCCTTATTCTTCAGGTGGGAACCTGCTTATGTTATACAAAACAAAGAAATCCCCAGTATGATAACTGGGTGCAACATATTATCATACATGCGATTAGAAAATTAAAGATTATACTTCCATTATTCTTCAGGTGGGCGCCTGATTACTGAGATTGAAATGGATTCCTTCGCATATTGTTGCTTTATTTTAAACTGTCTTCCCTTATTTTCCAGGTGGGTGCCTGATTGAAACAAAATTTGCGCTCCTTTGTTATCCACATTGGTCATACTCACTTTAAAGTGGTTAGTAAGAACTTGAATCTTTTGTCCATGTTCTAATCAAAGAACAATTTGTTAGTATAAAATGGTGGTTAGCTGCTGGCATTATTGTTGGCCTTGCTCCCACCTTTGAACTTGCTTCGTCCTGCTCTTTTGAACTTGTATAGCCTCACCATAATTTTTGGCTGTCTTTCAAAATTTCCTGATCTCGATGACCCAACTATTTTCCTTGTGTCTCTCTTGTTGTTTCCTTTTATTTCTTTTGCTTTTTCCTCCAAATATCTAATTACCATATATCTTCTTGTTTTAACTGTTCTTTGAAGAATCCCAATCTTATTGTGCCATATAACTGAGCAGCTGGTCGTTAGCTTTGACTGACAATGTCTTATAGATAGATTCCAAAAAATGAAATGAAATGACCTCGAAGTTTTGAGGGTAGAATTATTTAAAACATAAAAGGATGAGACTTATCTAGGTGGGAAGGCTGATTCTTTGATCATGCCATGCATTTGGATTACTCGATCCAGTCTGTCCAACCAATCAACTGTCAATTGCCATTTTTACCAACTTCATTCCACCGCCCGATTTTCAACTAGACCCGAGCTTTGCTTACTTTGCCGCTTTTCCACCACAAACTTCTTTCTCACCATCACCTTATGGTACCTGTGAGGGTTTTCACCAATAAGACTCTCTCATTTTATTTCCCTCAGCTCACATCGCCTTACGGTGCCCATGAGGGTTTTCACCAATAAGACTCTCTCATTTTATCTCTCTCAACTCACATCGCCTTACGGTGCCCGTGAGGGTTTTCACCAATAAGACTCTCTCATTTTATATTTTCTTTCATTTCTAGGATTAGAGTGTTGTCCATAACATGTTTCACTTCACCTACTTGTACCGACATTCCTTGGAATTGATTAGAAGGTCTTTCTTTGGACCGTAATGTGGCTTTGGATGGGTTTAGAAAGAAAGGTATAAAGGCTCAAAATTTCCAACGTGGGTTCAAAAAATTACAACTTTCGGAATCATATTTTCCATAACAAACATAACTTCCGCCTCAGTTTCAATCTTTAGGGGATTCTTGGATTTTTTTTCTGTTATGACTGAACCTCAGTGAGTCTGCCTACATACCCTTTCGGGATCAAGTCAAAACATAGTTCAGATCATAAGAATCGCTTCATGGTTGAGATGTTTCCTTCCTCCCATTCTTCTTCTTTGCATTTTTCGTCTTCTTCTTTTTCTTCTTCTCTTTTTTTTTCTTTTTCTTTTCTTTTCTTTTTTTTTCTTTTCCATCTTTTTTTTTTTATTTTCCATCTTTCCCTTTTCTTTGACATTTCATCATTCAATCTTTGACTTTGTTGTTGATTCCGAAAGAGGGATATGAAGGAATAATGTAATAAGGCTCAAAGGGATAGCAATGGGTAAAGTGTTTGGATAGAGAAATAAAATGCCTTCATCATTTCAATTTCAAAAAATATGACAAGTACAATTAGATACATGAAGATAAAGAAATCATACATAATATCTTTTGACTGTGTCCGAATTGATGGCCATTTCTATGCATTTCCCTTCCACATCTGTTAGATATAATGTTCCATTAGACAACACTCGTGATGCAAGAAATGGCCCTTGCCAGTTGGGCGCGAACTTTCCTTTGGCTTCTGCCCAATAGGGTAGTATACGCCTTAATATCAATTGTCCAACTTCAAATTTTCGTGGACGCACTTTCTTATTATAAGCTCTGGCCATTCTTTGTTGATACAATAGCCTATAACATACTGCTACAAGTCTTTTCTCATCGATCAAGCTTAATTGTTCTAATCGGGTTTTGACACATTCATTATCACCAATTCCTGCCTCCGCAATGATTCGAAGGGAGGTTGTTTCAACTTCTGCGGGTATTACTACTTCAGTGCCATACACTAATGAATAAAAGGTTTCACCTACCGAAGTGCGAACGGTAGTGCGATATCCCAACAAAGCAAATGGTAATTTCTCATGCCATTGTCTCGATCCTTCCACCATTTTTCGAAGAATTTTCTTAATATTCTTATTGGCTACTTCAACTGCTCCATTCGCCTTGGGAAGATATGGTGTGGAATTGCGGTGCATAATTTTAAACTTCTGACATGTCTCTACCATCAAGTGACTGTTAATATTGGCACCATTATCTATACTAATCACCTTCGGAATTCTGAATCGATAGATGATGTTTGCATGCACAAAATCAACCACTACTTTCTTGGTTACCGCCTTGAATGTTTTTGCCTCAACCCATTTAGTAAAATAGTCAATGGCAATCAGAATAAACATGTGCCCATTAGATGTTGTTGGCTCTATTGGCCCAATGACATCCATACCCCAAGTAATGAAAGGCCATGGTGCCGACATTGTATGCATTTCATATGGTAGAGAATAAATCAAATCTCCATGTACCTAGCATTGATGACATTTTCGCACAAAGTTGATACAGTCCCACTCTATAGTAAGCCAGTAATATCCTGCTTTGAGTATTTTCTTTGCTAGCACATACCCACTCATGTGTGGTCCACAGACTCCTGTATGTACTTCAACCATAATTATTGTAGCCTACTTTGCATCTATACATCTCAACAATCCAAGATCCGGGGTTCTTTTGTATAAAATCCCTCCGCTAAAGAAGAATCCATTTGCCAATCATCTGATAGCTCTCTACAGATACCCTGTGGCCTATGCCGGGTACACCCCCATTTTGAGATACTCTTTAATATCATGGAACCACGGCTCGCCATCGAGTTCCTCTTCTACTGTATTACAATAAGCATTCTGATCACGAACCTAGATTTGCAATGGGTCCACATAAGCTTTATCTGAATGATGTAACATAGATGCCAGAGTGGCCAGAGCATCAGCAACTTCATTATGCATTCTCGGGATATGCTTGAATTTTATGGACTAAAACCGTTGGCATAGTTCATATAGATATTGCCGGTATGGTATGTGTTTTAAATCTCGTGTTTCCCATTCTCCTTGAATCTGATGTACCAAGAGATCCGAGTCACCCATGACCAAAATCTCTTGAACACCCATATCTATAGGCATTCCCAATCACAGTATACATGCTTCATATTCAGCCATATTGTTGGTATAAAAGAAATGAAGCTGAGCGGTGACAGGATAATGCTGACCTGTCTCTGAAATAAGCACGGCTCCAATCCCGACGCCTTTGTTGTTAGCAGCTCCATCAAAGTATAACTTCCAGCCAGGCTTTTCATGTTGTTCCAATTCTTCAATACTCATTGCTTATTCATCATGAAAATGTGTTTTCAATAGTTCATATTCGTCATCAACTAGATTCTCTGCTAAGTAATCGGCAACTGCTTCTGCTTTCATCGCAGTGCGAGTTACATAAACAATCAAATTCTGTAAGTAGGATTTGCAATTTAGCAAGCCTCCCTGTGGGCATGGGCTTCTGAAAGATGTACTTCAATGGGTCCAACCGGGAGATGAGATAAGTGGTATAAGCTGACAAATAGTGCTTCAATTTCTGTGCCACCCAGGTCAAAGCATAGCACGTTCTTTCCAATTGAGTGTATTTTACCTCGTAAGATGTGAATTTCTTGCTGAGATAATAAATTGATTGTTCCTTCTTTCTTGTTTCATCATGCTGCCATAATACACAGCCGAAGGAATTATCTAATACCCTCAAATAAAGGATTAGAGGTCTTTCTGGCTCTAGCGGAACCAATACAGGTGGGTTGGCCAGGTATTCCTTGATTTTATCAAATGCGGCTTGACATTCATCAGTCCATTTAACTGCAACATCTTCTTCAGCAATCTAAAGATAGGCTCACAAGTTGATGTAAGCTGAGCGATAAATCTGCTAATGTAATTCAAACTGGCGAGCAAACTCATCACATATTTCTTGCTCTTTGGCGGAGGAAATTCTTGGATGGCTTTGATTTTAGATAGGTCCAATTCAATACCCCGTCGACTTACCACAAACCCCAACAATTTTCCTGACGACACCCCAAAAGCACATTTTGCTGGATTGAGCTTGAGATTATACCTACAAAGCCTCTGAAAAAAATTCCTCAGGTCTTTAACATGGTCATATTGCTTTCTAGACTTGATAATGACATCATCCACATAAGATTTGATTTCTCGATGTATCATATCATGGAACATGGTAGTCATTGCCCTCATATATGTTGCTCCGGTATTTTTTAGTCCAAATGGCATCACCCTATAACAGTATGTTCCCCAAGGTGTGATGAATGCCGTCTTTTCAGCATTTTCCTCATCCATCAGGATCTGGTGGTAACCCGCATAACAATTCACAAAAGAACCAATCTCATGTTTGGCACAATTGTCAATTAATATGTGGATGTTTGGCAATGAAAAATTGTCTTTTGGACTTGCTTTGTTGAGGTCTCAATAATCAACACGCACCCTGGTTTTCCCATCTTTCTTCGAAACTGGCACAACATTGGCTAGCCATGTGGGATATTTGGTAACCCGTATAACCTTTGCTTCAAACTGCTTATTGACTTCTTCTTTTATTTTCACGCCGATATCTATCTTGAATTTCCTCAACTTCTGTTTGATAGGCGGGCATTCTGAGTAAGTGGGCAATTTATGGACTACCAAATCGGTGCTCAGTCCCGACATGTCATCGTATGACCATGCAAATATATCTTTGTATTCATGCAGAAATTTTATCAATTCTTCCCTGAGTGAGGAATCCAAATGAATGCTTATCTTTATTTCGCGAATATATTCTTGATCCCCCGGATTAATGGCCTCTGTCTCATTTAAGTTTGGTTTGGATTTTTCCTCATATTGACTCAACTCCTTACTAATTTCTTCCAAAGCTTCCTTGTCATCATACTCCGCCTTATTATCATATTCAATTTCTTATATTACTATTTGATTATCAAGACTGGGCCGGGAATTCCTTACGCATGACACATCATTAAAATCAGCATAAAATGGACTGTACAAGAAAAGAAAATAAAATAAGGCTATCAGGAATGGAGGAAGAAAGAAATTGCATTTCATTAAAATTTTGAAAGATAACAAGGTTTGACACATCCGATTGGATGGAACATAGAAATCTGTATTACAACCTTGAAATAAAACAGATTTGAAATGAAACAACAAAAGCAAACTACCACAACTCCATTCTAGTCGGAAGAGGAGTAGCTTCCTAGTTATTCAACTTGGCTTGGGATCCAACAAATTGGAAATCCATTTTACTTGTGCCCTCAGCTTCTTCTACCATATTCACCTCTTCAAATAGCTTTTCAAATCTTTCAAGTAGCTCCCTGTTTGGCTTTATATCTGTTAAGTTGGGTATTACCGTCGTCGGATGCCTTTTTGTACCAGACCTGACAAATGAATGGGAGAGGCGAGGGATAGGCTTAGGGAGGGTCCAACCTTTCTTCTTCAGTTTTCAGGCTCTCTTTAGCAATTTTTGGTTTAAAGCCCAACCCAAAAGTGTCAATGCTACCGGGAAGAGATACCGGCTGTGTAATTCCCTGTAATGCAGCTCCCAATCCTTTTCCAGGGAGAAACCCATTTTTCAACATCTCCGTAGCAACCATAGCTGATGCGGAAGCTACTTTTGGCACCGAAACATGCTCACTCTCAGGAATTTTAGCAACTGGTATAGTATCTACCACTTGGTACACCCAGGGGCCTTTATCACCCTCCACCTCTTCAAAAGGAGTGATAGTGTTACAAGAATTATCTTCGCCATGGACCACTATTTCTTGACGGTCCCATTCAAATTTTACCATCTGATGGAGTGAGGATGGTACGACCTTCGCCGCATGAATCCATGGTCGACCCGGTAGGAGATTATAGGATACAGCAACATCCAAGACTTGAAATTCCATTGTAAACTCTACCGGTCCGATGGTAAGCTCCACCTCGATGTCTCCAACAGTATTCTTCTCACCTTCGTCGAATCCACGCACACAAATGTTGTTCTTATGGATTCTTTCATTATCAATCTTGAACTTTCCCAAAGTTGACAAAGGGCATATGTTGGCACTCGACCCGTTATCAATCAACACGCGCGTCACTACCAAATCTTCACATTTCACAGTAAGATACAAAGCTTTGTTATGCTCCGTTCCTTCTATCGGCAGTTCGTCATCTGAGAATGTTACCCTATTCACTTCAAAGATTTTATTCGCGATATTTTCAAGATGACTTACTGTAATTTTCTCAGGCACATGAGCCTCATTCAAGATTTTCATTAATGCGCTACGATGTTCATCTGAGTGAATCAACAAGGACAATAGAGATATTTGTGCTGGCGTCTTTCTCAATTGTTCTACTATTGAGTAGTCCTGCGCTTTCATTTTCGTCAAAAATTCCTCGGCCTCCTCCTCAGTAACAGCTTTCTTCACAATAGCTAGATTATCTTTGGTGAGTTTTGCTTTTCTTAATTCTTCGGGAGCAAAGCACCTCCCCGACCTCGTCAACCCGTGGGTCTCACAAATTTCATCTGTAATCTCTTTCCCTCGATACATGATGGTCACTTTATTGTAATTCCATGGCACGGCTTTAGCATTTGCAACGGGCAATTGAGTAACCAACTTGATAATGACCGGGTCTATTTGGGCCCCTTTCACAGTCAACACGGGTTTTGCACTTGCTCCAGGAACTATCACCTTCACTGACTCAGGCTCTGTTACCACCACTGGCTCATTCATCATTTGCTTGACTGTAATCACCGCTTTCTTACCCATTGATTTCTCCTTTACCTTGCCTTCGCTTGCCTTAATCATTATTATAGTTTGAGAAGGCTTTTTGAAATCTCCTCTTTGCATCAAATCTATCATATGAGCTTCATGATGAACAGGTAGGGGTTTTGTGTAATATTGGGAGCCTTGAGAGCCTGGACTTTAATTTTTCTTGAATCAATAAGCTCCTGAATTGCGGTTTTCAGATGCCAATACTTCTCTATGTCATATCCTAGAGCTCCTGAACAGTACTCACAGCTAACAGACTGGTCCAAATTCCTTGGTGGTGGGTTAGGGATTTAGGATTCAATGGGGTTTAGGATTTCGAGCTGCCTCAGTCTATGAAACAGACTGGTGTATGATTCTCCTAATGGAGTAAAAGCTTTCTTCTTTTGTAGCATATCATTCATAACACCGGGATTAGGACGGAAGCCTGTTCCACCGAGGTTTTTATATGTTTTGGGTGGTGGGTATGTATTCTGGGTGTCGTATGTGTTATGAGATGCTAGTTCTTGCCATGGTGTAGGTGGTGGTGAGTAGGTTTGAGCATGGTGTACTGAAAATTGTGGAACAGGGGGAGGGTAGTAGTGTTGTGGTGGGCCACATGGTGCTGGTGAGTAAGGCTGATGATGTGGGCGAGGTTGATGGTAATAAGGATTAGGATTCCTGGACCATGATCTTCCTTCTATAACGGCCACCTCGTCTTTCTTCTTTTTCCCAAGAGCTCCTCCGGTACCTATTTGAATTGCCTGGGTTGTGGCTTTTATGGATGAATAGCTCATAATCTTGTTGATTTTAAACCCTCCTCAACCATTCTCCCCATCTTGACGACTTCATTAAATGTTTTCCCGACAGCTACTACTAAGCTCTAGAGCTTGTAAGAAATAGTCCACCATCTCTCCTTCCTTCATAGGTGGATCTACTCGAGTTGCTTGTTCTCTCCACCTGAAACTGTATTCACGGAAACTCTCTCCTGGCTTCTTCAATATCTTTGTCAATGAAAGCCTATCAGGAACAATCTCCAAGTTGTATCTGAAATGATTAGCAGATGCTTGGGTGAGATCATCCCAAATAAACCATCTAGCGCGGTCTTGCCTGGTGTACCACTCTAGGGCCGATCCACTAAGGCTTTGGCTGAAATAATCCATGAGCAACTCATCATTACCGCCGGCACCTCCATTTTGCTGTAAAAGCCTCTCAAATGTGCCACTGGGTTGCCGTGACCATCATAGAGATCAAATTTCGGTAGCTTAAAACCTGCCGGTAGCTACACCTCCGGGAGTAAACACAAATCTTTATAAGCTATGCTCACTTGGCCCCCAAGGCCCTGCATGTTCCGCAAAGATTATTCAAGACTATTTACTTTTTGGATCATCTCTTCTTGTTCAGGATTTTTGGGTGGTTTTTCCTCCTCGGCTATGTCAATGAGGGGAGTATAAGAATCATGATGTCGGAAGGTAGGCTCTGGAGGATAATAAATTGTCCTGAGTGTGAAATAATGGTTCATTGGATCATTTGTGTAATGTGGCTAGCGGAAGGGCCACATACACGGGAGCGACATGTGGTGGCGGTGGAGGAATCTATTTTGGTGGTGGAGGAGGTGGTGGTATTTATGAGGTAGTTGCATAGTAAGGTGGGTATGTGGGGTAAGCAAGGGATGAGTTCACGATGGGTGGGTCCTGTGTTTGGACTGGTGGGGGGATATAAGCAGGATTGGCTAGGTATGTGGGTAAAGACTGTCCCTTCGCCCAGGCTTGGTATATTTCGGCCATCTACTGCTTGAGTTTGTACATCTCTTCTTTCATAGCATTCACGTCTACCTCCACATTTTCTCGGGCTGGGCCCACAACCGTAGCCTCGATTTCTTGGGTTATTGCCTTTGTCATATCTTTAGAACGAGTGTTGTAATGATGGATTGCCAAAATTCCAGCTACAACCACCTGTCTAGACTCAACAACAACAATGCTCGTTAGTGGTTAGGCCATTATTGATCAAATAATCGCATGTTGGGAGCACATACATATTTACACAATTTTACTTGGCCATATGCATCATCCCGGCTTTATTAGTTATGGCTTTTCATTCATTTTTCTTTTTCTTGCTTTGCCAAATCTTCTGCTTCAGCTTTTTCTTTTTCTTTTCTCATCATTTTCATCACCACCAATTTTCCTCTTTTTTTTCTTTGGTCGATCCTATAGATTTGCCTACCACGTATGTGTTTAAAGAAAAAGAACAAAAAACAAAGATCACAAATACAGATTTTTTGGGATTTTTCAAATTTATTAATAACCAACATTGATTACAAAGATAAACTCTATGATGATAACTGCACTACAATCTTCTAAACAATGCAAAAAATGAAAAATACAGACTTGAATGCCTAACCTAAGAATACATCAAAGATACTAGTGCCCGCGGGACATCGTTCGGTCTTGCCGCGGGCCTATATGCAAGTCCCCTTTGGAATTGGTCTAAATCACCCATTATTTGCTTCACAAATATCATTGTCGAGGCTAAGAATGTGGTATGGGTCATATCTTCACATATTTGGTACTTCCGAGTGATATAATGAGCAATGTTAAGGATTTTTTCTCTAATCATCCCCTTTTTCTTGAAGTAACCTCCCTATTTATTCAAAACGAGCCTCCAAAGTTTGTTGGCTTTCTATTGAAGTTGTTGCAGTTCCATTTCTAATCGTGCTAAGGCCGTATAGCAATGTTCTCTTTCCATACTAAACTCTTTCACTTGTTTGCTAATCTTGAAATCAACAGTAATAATCTTCTTCCTCAATCGAGCAACTTCGACATTATGTTCTTCCTTCAGCTATTGAATCAAGCGAGCCCTTTCTTCTGCGTCTTTAGCCAATTGCTTCCAAACCCCAATCAATTCTTTTCCTGCTTTGTCCAGGTCGAAACTATAATCGCTCACTTTTCGCCGCAAATTATCAATCAACTTTTCATCCGGGGCATTTCAATTAGGGATTTCAGTTGCTATTCTCATTTTCTGAATTTGAGCTCTTATGGCCTCATTTTCTTTAACCAGTTGCTTCTTTTCACCTTCGTCAGCTGCTACTTGCGCGCTATTTTCGAACTTGAGGTCTTGAACTTGTTTTTCTAGCATGCTGATTTTTTCTCGGTATTCGTTTTCTTTTGCCAACCAATCCCATTGTTCTTTTGACAGCTCGGCAAATTCTTGGATGTGAGGTCTCTTCGCTGGCCTTTCATGCTCACAATCTCTTCTATACCACACGGAGTAACCAGGTGACACTTCACCTTTGGACCGATCCCTTGCACAGGTGTCTGATTTCAAGCATTGGCATTCATTCTAAATTTGACGAACTTTTGCTTCATGAAATTGCCCGTCAGGACTAATCTCAATTACTTGGGTGCTGAGGTCTCCGTCTTTTGGCACTATTTGATATCTTCCGAGTTGCCGTAAAATTCTATATGGAGCATAGGGTTGAATACTTTTAAGCCCCATTAAGAGAAAGTGTGATCCTTCTGCCGGAATATATAATTTCATTGACATGTAGCCACCCGAATGTCCATTCTATCTGGCTAGTAGTGAGAGATCGGAAGTATGTGGTCCAACCCTTGAACCCTTGCGGCAACTTGACCCATTTTATCCTCGTGTAGAATTATTCTATGCATGTTCTTTCTGAAGACCCATAACTCAAAAATTGAGGACGATGGCACAAGTGCTCGATTATCCACATTTGTAATAGCAAATTGCATTCCTCGAAGAAATCTACTCGCTCTTTACAAGCTTTAAGGGCACGAAAGATATCGGCTACTATCATAGGTGCCAAAGTACTATTACTTGTGTGAAGAGAGTACTGACAATTCCGGCTACTCTTATATCGATGTTCCCGTCTTTCCTTCGAAACACTATCAAACCCAAAAAGGCCACCATGAAAGCAAAACATCTATGTTCCTCCCATTTTGTACGGTTTGTCGAGACTCATACGCAAGACCACACGGTCTAACACCCATATGCCGCTCAATACTCTCTCAAATGTTTCCCAGAAGTAACACATTCTATGATACTTTATTTTGAATAACTTACCGCGATTCTGAATTCGTTGTCATTACCTTTCAATACGGATACATAGAATCCCATAAGTAACATAACATATCACAAGCCTTGATCTCTTCTAACAAAACCACAGTCTTTAGCCACATACACAATCTTAAGACATTTGACTGTTACAAGCAAAATCTTGAACACCACAAAACCATTCACGGGTGTCATTCACCCTTATTCAGCTGTAATTCAACTGTCTTATTGGCCAGAACCACTCGTGACGTGTTAGAACTCTGACGCTGCAGAACATGATTTCTTACAGATGTAGACACGTAATTTTTGACCATCCCCGAAATTTCACCCATTTTAGCGTAGAATAATTAATTTAGGTCTCATATAGTTATTTACACTAATTTTAACTCTTTTACATCATTTTTATCATAAAATTGAAAAATACAAAAATAGTTTCATACTATTACATAATATATTTTAATTAATTGAAATTAATTTGGGTTTTAATTTAAAGGTTTGGGTTATTTACTTAATAGTTTGATCAAAATTAAAGAATTACAAGTTTTGGGCCCCATTTTGCAATAGAGGAGACCCAAATCTGGTGGCCCAATCCCTTGACCCACCCCAGCCGCCCCACTGTTCATCTCTTTCATAACAAATAACATTAGACAAAACAGAAAAACCTAGAAGAAAAACCACTACTGCCGCCTACCCCAGTCTTCCTGCCGCTGCCCCTCCTCTCTATCAACACCAACACCAACAGCCCTAACCCCATCTCCACTAGCCGCCAACCCTAGCTGAAAACAAGCTACAGCCGCCACTCAACAACAAAGAAAAGCCAGGATCCAGCCGCAACAGTAGAAGAATACAGCCGCCTACCCCAATCTCCATAGCAGCCGCCCAGCCCTACAATCACCCGCGACACCTTCCAACGACCACCAGGCTTCCACCTCACACAGTCGGCACCTCCAGCGGACAACACCAGCAGCTCTCATCTCTGAAAACAGGCAGATGTAGACGCATCTCCATTGACAAAGATCAGCCGCACCAACATCTACAGACAACAACCATCGCTGCTTCTACCATGGCTTTCGATTCAAATTTTCTTTATATTTTCTGATTTTGTAATAGTTCACCCGTATGATCAAAGAAACAACAAAGGAATTTCAGTTGGCCAGTTTCATTTGTAATTTTAAATTCGAAATATATGATAAGAATTTAGTTTACTCTCTTGATTTTGGGTTCCAAATCCCGATTGTCATTTTCGTTACTGAGACAAGCACGGTCAGAAGTGCCATTCAAGGTTTCATTATGGTCGTGCCTCTATTGGTATCTTTGGTCACTGTTCCGGTATCCATTCGGAGTTAATCGCTTGTATTGGTCTTCTCGCTCGATTTTCTGGTGATTCGCTTCACGTCGACACTTTTTTAATTGCTGTTGGTATCCGCTCGAGAATCAGTGTCAATTTCTCCAGGGAAAATTGCTTCACACTAAAGGTTCATCTCTTACTTTGATTTTGAATTTTTCTGTGTGTTTTCTGCTTGATTTTTGCTTGTTATGAATGGCGAAAGTTTATTCTGCTTGTGGTGTGTTTAAAATCTCTCCAGTCTAATTTGTTTATGTTTGTAAGCTTACACTTGGCACGTTATTTGGAGACTCAAGTGAATTTGTTTGATTTTCTTAGTTTGTGATGAATGCACATGGTTGTTCCTTCTGTTTTGTTCAAAATTTGAAGTGTTTTGAAAGGCATATGCATTTGTTTTTCACGGCTATTTGTGATATTTTGGTCTCATGACGAATTTTGCTAAGTTAGCACATTTTGACATAAATGATTTAATTGAATGGTACTGTCCCCTTAAATCCAATGAGAAGTTCGAATTTGAAAGTGTCTTTGGAGCTGATTTTAGAATTTTGGTTGTTGGGTAAACTTAAAAGAATTTAGGTGCAAGATAAATTATATTGTCCTTTTCTTTTCCTTTCTTTTTTATTTATTAACTACTTCGAGCCAATACGAGCATACTTTAGGCAGGCAACACTTGGGTAGGCAAGTTTTAGGATTTTTGTTGATTTGAGGAGAGAGGTCGTTCCCGTAGTTGAATTTATTTGAGGAATGCCTCGCGAAGTTTGTATATATTATTATCCGGGGTATGCCCTAAAGAACTATGTAAATATTTTGGAGGCCGTGACGAGCTTGCGAAGGAGGCATAGTGTAGTATTTTTTTCTTAATTATATTCTTATTTTTGTTTTATTAGGTGGGGACAACCTCGAGCCTCTTGTGTGTCTATTCTATTTTTGTGTGTTTTACCTCAATTTGAATGTTTTGAAAGCCAACTTGATCGAGTACGCAACCGTGACCTTCACGGGACTTGGGGAATGCCGAACACCTTCTCCCCGAGTCAAATGAACCCTCTTACCCGAATCTCTGGTGCAGACTTAGTTTTGGAGTCTAAAATGTTTTAAAGGAAAATTATTTTAAAAACGGTGGCCTGGTACACCGAAATCAATGTCAGGTGACGACTCTAAGTTATTTCCTTTTAAACACCATTTTTGTCACTTTCAAAATTGAAAACTCTTTTCAAGCCTTTTTATTAAATTCTTTTATTTATTTAAGAGGGTTTAGTGGAAAGCTTGTTTTTGGTAAAAAAAAAAGGGGTGTGACATCTCTGGCGACTCTGCTGGGGAAAGTTGCGGGTTCGAGCTAGTACTTGATTTTGTTGGCTTTTAGAATATTTGATTGAGGTTTTTTGTGCTTTTTCATTAGCTTTATTTGATTTTTATTATGTTTTTATATTTTGTTATTTGATAGTTGCTTATTTGTTTACAGTTTTTGCTTTATGTGTTTACTGCTTTATAACTGTCATCATACGCATTACCCGGTCAATTCTTTCTGAAACAAGTCTCGGAGCACGCGTCGCGTGCACGAAATCTTTGTTGAGTCACCCTTAATTTAGGAGGGGGGCCGTCGGACGTATGGAGTGGGTGGAAAGCTTGAGCAGCCACCATCGACCATACGCTCCCCCGAAACGACTTGTTAGTGAACCTCAAACTTAGGTCAGCCTTTAGGTCATTTTTGCATCATGTCATTTAGACCTAGCAGGGCTCGGTCCCAGGTACCGTGTCCCTTTGTAGGAAACTTGTCCAAATTTGGTCAAAATGGGCCCATGGCCCAAAATGACATGTAATCATCCTATGTGCTAAATGTCGCATCTTTGACGGTAAAAAGGTTATTTGGCGGACCGATGTTCGGGAAAGAAGGGTGAAAAAATGAACAAAATAGGGTCCGGATGCATTTTTATTTCACAACTTTTCAAGAAAAATCCAAAAAAAAAGAAGAAAATGAAAAATCCAAAAAGATTTTACACTTTTTCATTATCTTCCAAAAATTCAACAAAAATTGAAAATGAAAAATCCAAAAAGATTTTACACTTTTTCATTATCTTCCAAAAATTCAAAAAAAAAATTGAAAATGAAAAATCCAAAAAGATTTTACACTTTTTCATTATCTTCCAAAAATTCAAAAAAAAAATTGAAAATGAAAAATCCAAAAGATTTTATATTTTTTCACCTTTTTCAAAAAGATAAAATATAGCTTTTTACAAATTAATTGCATATTCCCGAACTACGCGAACCTGATTCTCGTCTCTCGGGGCGAGATACGTAGGCAACCCACATAGGGTCCGGTCTTCCTAGTAAGTCTTAGGTTCTTGGCTTTGCGGGGTCTTAGCCAAATCTTGCATGTCTAGCCACTTTTGGCCACGTCGGCCATTCTTGCAAAATGGGGTCATTTTTGCGAAAGTGGTTCAATAAACCTGTGTCTTAGGATTTTGATTTCACAATTAGGTATCATATCAATTTAAGGTATTTCCTTTTCGAGTTTGCATGTTTAGCCACTTTTGGCCACATCGGCCATTCTTGCAAAATTGGGTTAATTTTCGCAAAAGTGGTTCAATTACTCATATATTAGGATTTTAAGTCTACAACTAGGAGTCATATTTCTTTACGGTCCGTCCTTTTTGAGTTTGCATCTTTAGCCACTTTTGGCCATATCGGTCACTTTTGCAAAATGAGTTATTTCTTCAAATTAATTTTTTGGGCCATGACCAATGAGAGTTAAATCCATATAAGCATTAGTATGGTATTTTCATATAAGAGTAATCACATTTGTTAAGTTTGCACTAATAGCCATCATTGGCCATATGGGTTAATTTTCAAAAATAGCTCAATCGTGTCTTGCATGTGTCCAATAGAAGGTGTACTGGTGTCGCTTAATGTCTTGAGTCACTGATTCACTTGATCTTACTTTTTCCATTCAGGTATGGAGCGATTTGCTAGAGTTTGAGCATAATATATCCCAGGACCGTTCTAGTCAAAGACCATTGCATGCACGAGCTGCTTGAAGAAACTTTTTAATTTTTTTTAGTCTATTTTACGATTGTCTTTTAATTTTTAGTCTTGTACAGTCGTATCGAGTCCGTCAGTCTAGTTAAGATTGTCGAGTCTTTTGTTATAGTATTTCCTGTTTTGTATTTGAAAAACCAAAAAAAATTTATAAATGAAAATCCAAAAAGATTTTTGTTTCTTAGTTTATTTTATCCATTACTTTTCAAGAACTATGCTTGATCTGATTCATGAGGGGCATGATACGTAGATGTCACGACCCAAATCCCGGTCGTGATGGCGCCCAACACACCTTCTAGACAAGCCCGACCATTTACACTCTCACCCGAGCATGAAGCTCAAATCAGTTACATGGATATTATTTCGACAATAAAGCTAAACTGAATAACCACCCAAAGATCTAGGGTCACGAGTCTAGAGCCTCTAAACATGATCGGATAACAATATCTAAACCAAATACTCAAGTATGAATAATGTATATACAAAGGAAAAGTGGAATAAGAAGAGAAGCCAGGTCTTGTGAATGCCAGCAGCTACCTCAGAAACTCGGATAAATACTGATAAAAGGTGGAGTGCTCGTCTATCCCTCCTCTGTACCTAAATCTGCACACAAAGGTGCAGGGAGTAGGGGTGAGTACTAAGTACTCAGTGAGTAATAAATATATACAAGTAGCTGAAAGTAAGAAAAATCCATAGAATACCACAATATGAAGCTAAACTACAGTCCGAATCTCCTACGAACTAGCATCAACAGTACAATATAGCTACCACAGAATAATTTAACAAATACATATGCAATGCAATGCACATAACCGCTACGGCGTGTAGCCCGATCCATTTAACGTCGACGGCGCTCACTGGGGTGTGTACAGACTCCGGAGGGGCTCCTACAGCCCAAGCGCAAATACCGCTGCGGCGTGCAGCCCGATCCTCATATCATAATAACCGCTGCGGCGTGCAGCCCGATCCATCCTCAGTCCACAATAATCAGATAAGTCACAAACAGTTCATTTTTCTTAATTCCAGTTTCCAATTCATAATTTATGAAAAATACTTTAACTTTTATTTAATTTGCAAAAGCTGGTGACTTAGCATTTCAATACTGTGATTTCAATTTCCAGGACTGAGATCAGTGATTAAGCAAATATAGCTATCACATAAATACTATCCCCTAGGGATACTACAGGTCGGCACAAGGCCCCAAACAAGGCTTACAACCCACAAATATGTCAAACACAGTGTATTTCTATCACTAATAGCATTTTTATCCATATCCGGGATGGACCAAGTCTCAATCCCCACTCACAATCAATTCCGCACCTGCCACGATGTGCGAGCCACGCCCTACAAGCGTCACAATGTGCTAAGCCGGGGTTTCGAACCCTCAGGCTACCATATACACAAATTACTCACCTCTAGCCGGTCGTAGACTCGTCCGCAATGCCCTTTCCTTTGGAATTCGCTGTCTCGCGTGTAGAATCTATTCAAACCACAATAATTGTGTCAAATACGGGTCAAAGAATCATAACCCATTTCAATTTATATGAGATTCGCATAAATACACTAAGTTGGGAAAAACCCGACCCCGGGCCCGCTGCTCGGAAAATTCTGAAATTAGTACCAACGCGATCCTCGTCTCGCCACGAGTCCGTGCATATAAAATTTATCGAAATCGGAGTTCAATTGGCCTTTCAAAACCCAAATTTTCGTTTTTAATTTTTAGGCCACAATCCTTCACAATTTCTACCCAAATTCATGAAGATTGATGTTAATTCTACCATAAAATTATGTTTTTGAGTCAAGAATCTTACCTCCGATGTTTACCCGGTGAAATCCCCTCTTGAAGCTCTCCAAAATCATCCAAACGAAATGAAATCAATGAAAGAAATAACCCAATTTCGTGTAATAAAGAATCTGTCTGTGCTTCGTCGGGTTGTACCATGCTGCGCTGTACAAGTTGTACATCCTATTGCTCCAGCAGTCATTTTCCGTCGATCATAACTTCTAGTACAGATATCCAAATTACGAGTTCTTTAGCTTCCTGGAAACTAGACACGATGTTCTACAACATTCATGTTTTTCACTTTTTGTGATTCCTTATAGATTACAAGATTTCAGCTCTCAAATTAGCCGAAAATTGCTGAAAATCTGCTGCAATTAGTGCAGCAATCAGCTGCTCACTTTGGCTCTAAATGGTCCGTTTGGACCCCCGAATTCATCCCGAGGCCCCCGGGCCCCCAACGAAAACCACCAACATACTCCATAACACGATGCAAACTTGTTCCAATCATAAAAACACGCCCTTAAACACGGAAAACATCGAATCCAAGCAAATTCAAGCCTAAGTTTTCATTTAAACTTCCGCAACCAACATTCGATCAAAAACCCGACCAAACGACCTCCGAATGACCTGAAATTTTGCAGGCACATCCAAAATCTCCTAACGGAGCTACTGCATTTGTCGGAATTCTATTCCGACTCCCGGATCAAAATCTCACCTATCGATCGGATTCCGCCAAAATTCCAACTTCGCCAAAATAGGCTAACTTCTTCACCGGACCTCCAAAATTACTTCCGATTGCGCGCCTAAGTCTTAAATCGTCCATCGAAACTAACCGAATCATCGGAATTCAGTTCCGATCCCTCGAACTCATAAGTCAACATTGAGTTGACTTTTCCAACTTAAGCTTTCCTTAAAGAGATTAATTGTTTCATTTCCTACCAAAATCAATCCGAATTGACTCAAGATTTGCACACAAGTCACACTCGACATTACGGACTTGCACGAACTTTCAGAATTGCATTCCGACCCCGATATCAAAATTTTCACTTCCGGTCGAATTTTCTCATAAACCTTCAAATTCATATATTTTGCCAAATGACTTCAAAATGACCTCCGGACACCCGAATTCACTTCCGATCGCGTTCCCAACTCCAAAATCACCATATGGATCTATTCGCAGACTCGGAATCCCAAACGGACATCTATAACTCTAAAATGCCTTCCAGCCCAAATTTATGAAATCCTTCTAAAATACTAACTTCCACCATATACGCATAAATGCTCACGGGTTATCAAAAACCAAATCCGGACATACGTCCAAGTTTAAAATCATCATACGAGCATATTGGAACTTTTAGATCCCAATTCCGAGGTCATTTACTCAAAATTCCAATCGTAGTTCAGTTCTTCAACTTTAAGCTTTCAAAATGAGAATTTCCATTTAGATTTGACTCCAAACTTCCCGAATTTGACTTCTGACCATACACACAAGTCAATATACCTGAGATGAAGTTGTTCATCGCATCAATCTGCTGAATGACGCGACAGAGCTCAAAACGACCGGTCGGGTCGTTACAGTAGGCAACCTACATAGGGTTCGATCGAATCATTTTTTTTGAAAACTAAAAAAGAAAAAAGAAAAAAGAAGAAAAAGAAAAAAAGAGAATGAATTGTGGATGTGAGGAACGAGAGAGAAAAAAGAGTGATAATTAAAAAGAAAAGGAGGGGAAGGAAAACGGGAAATCCAAGAAGTGCTGGAAAAGAAAGAAAAAGAAGGTTGAAGCGAACAAAATTGGGATGATGCCAAATGACCTTTTGACCTTCGAAGCCATTCTAGAACCATTAATTGTTGCTAGGGCATTGCATGCAATGTGATATTTTTATATGATACATGCTCTAACGCTAACGTGTTGGCTTTGCTTTGCTCCTCGTTGTTACTTTCATTGTTGCCATAACAGAGGGTGGTTAGTTTGTGGCACCTCAGCGATTCATTCGTACAACACAAGGTCAAAGGGCAAGGTACCCATGGCTAGCAAAGATTTGGACACAAGAGTTGTTGACCCGTCGAGGGAGGTTGAGATGTTGGAGTCTGAATTGAAAGATAAGGTCCAAAGGTTGAAACAACAGATTGGAGAAATGTATCATGCCTCGATTAAGGAACATCCTCCACCTTCATTCCCTACCAACTATACAGAAAACCTTGCCTCCATTCCACAACCATCACAAGTCCAGGTCCCTACTACCGTTGACCTTTCCCCACAACACGCACCATGCTTCACCCCTTACCACAATTACCTTGGCGCTTCCTCCCAAACTTTGCATGCTCCACCTGTCAAAACAACCGCATTCCCAGCTCCAGACACCCAAGACATTGCACATAATCCTTTACCTGCACATGATGATGTAAGCTTTGTGCGAAAGATGCATGGTGAATGAGAATCCTCTTGGGAAGTTGCTGGTTGAAGTTCATGATATTGAAATTGGTGAAGGCCCCGGTAATTTTGATGTGCAATCTAGTGGCTAATATTTTGAGCTTGGTAATTAGAAAGAAACTCCTTTCTTGGTTGGCCAGGGAGGAGTTTTGATGGTTTATTTTATTGTCATTTCTGCTTGTCCGGGTTATCTCAGGGTTGTAATCGAGACATTATCATGTGGCTCAAACTATTCTTTTTCTCATTTTGTCTAGTTTGTTTAGTTGTAGTAACTCGTCTAATGTTCTTTAGGATTGTTCCGGGGTTGCAACCCATGTCTGTTTTGCTTGTTTTGTTCAAACCCTTTTCACCATCTGTCTAATGCAATCTCATATTTTCTATTAGTTTTGGTCAGTTTTTGTTTAGGTTACTTTTTTCTCATAGTTCTCTTCGTCCTAACTCAAGTGACATGACATGCACACATAATTCACAGCCTGATCTTGAAAGCTAGTCTGATCATGAAGCAATGACATAGTTTTGAACATGACAAAAGAGGCATTTGAGGAAACAAGTAAAGATTCACGCATCCTGAGATAAATTAAAGTTTGAATTGAGTGAAACTGAGGCAGTAAGTCTGGAAAGCAAGAGTTTGATAAGAGCATGCAACAAGGAAATGTTTCTCAAGAGTTTGAGGTAAATCAGTCAGTGTTGAAATACATTCTTCCACATCAAGGTAAGGTTGAATCAAGTTTGCTCCGAATTGGCAATGATCATTCATTGGGACAAAGGTATTGCCTATTGACACTTTCTGTTTGTGATGATGTCATCAATAGATACTGTGCATGATTTCTTTGTTTATCTTCAATTGCACACTTGTATTTGGCATTCTCAAAGTTTGGTATGACGAAGGCTTTTTATTCTGCTACCCAAACACTTTTATCCTTTGCTACCCATTTTGAGCCCTGATTTTTTTTGTTTCGTACGCCTCTCTTTGGAATCAGAAATAGAGTCAGGAACTAGAAAATAAAAAGAAAAAGAGAAAAAGAAGAAGAAAAAAGGGAAAAGAGAAAAAGAAAAAAAATGACAAAAAAAGAGAAAGAAATAGTAACAAAAATTAGTCTTTTGAACTACGTTCGACCTGATTCTTGTCACCATAAGATACGTAGGCAGCCTTACGGTTCGGTCGCACCCAAATAAAATATTTCATAATCCCCCGAAATCAATACTGGGGCAGATTTTCTAAGAAATCCCATCAAAGAAAAATCCAAAAAATTTCCCAAACTTCATGAAACTGGGGCAGAAGTTTTAATTTTGCCAAAAGACCTGATTCCGAAAGTTGTAATTTTGAACCCTTTCATCTTGAATTATTTTGAGTCTTCATGCTACCCTTTCTTTCTAACCTTGTCCAAAAGCCTACATTACGGTCCAAAGAAAGACCTTCCGACCAATCATTAAGGATGCCATATCAAGTGTTGGTGAAAGTATGATCTCCCTGCATCAAGAGTAATACCTTCATTCTCAGAACAATGAGAGAAAATGATAAAATGAGAGAGTCTTAACGGTGAAAACCCTCAAGGGCACCGTAAGGCGACGGTGAGTTGAGAAAAAGAGCGAAATGAGAGAGGCTTGATGGTGAAAACCCTTCAGGGCACTACAAGTCGACTGAAGATTATGGATCAAATGGGACAATCGAAGTGCTGAAGCCCAGTTTCACAGCAAAGAGGTACAACAAGAGTTGAATATTAGACTTGCTTGAGAGATTGGGCCACTTAGTCCAAAGGTGCATGTCATGGTCACTAGAGTTGGTATCCACATCTAATAAGTTTCTACTTAGTAATTTTCTTGTTAAGTATCATCTCTTTTCCCTCTCCCTTATTTTGTTCCTCTTATTTTGTTTGAGTCCCTTCTTGAGTCTGTTTGATCAGAATAAGTGAGAAATGACTTTAAAATTTGCCACCAGCTTTCCAAGGCACAAAGCGGAGTTCGGCCATGCACATCACAATTGACATGATTTAGAATAAGAAGTATGGTGATAACTGAGGTTCAGGCAGTTAAGTGGATCTTGAATTTTGAGAAAATACAAAAATTCAACAACTCTCAGAATAAAAAAAAACACAATGCAACAAGTGATGTGAGAGATCCAAGTCAGAGGTTTTGTGGTCTAATTCCAATTAAAAGGTCAAACAACTCTTTGCTAGCCTGAAGCAGCTAATCAAAATGAAGCATGGCAATGGCAGAAACAGACACTCAACAATAATGCCACAAACTAACCACCACATTTTCAAACTAACAAGATTTTATTTGTCTGAAGCAGGAGCAAGAAATTTGTTAAGTCCACAGGTACCTCCTATGGGAAAAGCAGTGTTCATGGAGCAAAATTATATTCCGAATCATCCAAGATGGGACCGTGGCTCATGGGATTTAATTTTTAGAATTTTCAGGACCCTCCTGGATAATGGGATTTAATTTTAGAATTTTCAGGACCCTCCTGGATAATGGGATTTAATTTTAAGTGTTCAGGACCCTCTTGGATAATGGGATTTAATTTTAAGTTTTCAGGACCCTCCTGGATAATGGGATTTAATTTTAAGTTTTCGGGACCCTCCTGGATAATGGGATTTAATTTTAAGTTTTCAGGACCCTCCTGGATAATGGGATTTAATTTTAAGTTTTCAGGACCCTCCTGGATAATGGGATTTAGTTTTAAGTTTTCGGGACCCTCCTGGATAATGGGATTTAATTTTAAGTTTTCAGGACCCTCCTGGATAATGGGATTTAGTTTTAAGTTTTTAGGACCCTCCTGGATAATGGGATTTAATTTTAAGTTTTCAGGACCCTCCTGGATAATGGGATTTAATTTTAGAATTTTCAGGACCCTCCTGGATAATGGGATTTAATTTTTGAAATTTCAGGACCCTCCTGGATAATGGGATTTAATTTTAGAATTCTCAGGACCCTCCAGGATAATGGGATTTATTTTTAAGTTTTCGGGACCCTCCTGGATAATGGGATTTAATTTTAAGTTTTCGGGACCCTCCTGGATAATGGGATTTAATTTTAAGTTTTCAGGACCCTCCTGGATAATGGGATTTAGTTTTAAGTTTTCGGGACCCTCCTGGATAATGGGATTTAATTTTAGAATTTTCAGGACCCTCCTGGATAATGGGATTTAGTTTTAGAATTTTCAGGACCCTCCTGGATAATGGGATTTAATTTTAAATTTTCAGGACCCTCCTGGATAATGGGATTTAATTTTAAGTTTTCAGGACCCTCCTAAATAATGGGATTTAATTTTAAGTTTTCAGGACCCTACTAGATAATGGGATTTAATTTTAAGTTTTCAGGATCCTCCTGGATAATGGGATTTAGTTTTAGAATTTTCAGGACCCTCCTGGATAATGGGATTTAATTTTAAGTTTTCAGGACCCTCCTGGATAATGGGATTTAATTTTAACTTTTCAGGACCCTCCTCGATAATGGGATTTAATTTTAAGTTTTAAGGACCCTCTTGGATAATGGGATTTAGTTTTAAGTTTTCAGGGACCCTCCTCGATAATGGGATTTAATTTTAGAATTTTCAGGACCCTCCTGGATAATGGGATTTAGTTTTAATTTTTCAGGACCCTCCTGGATAATGGGATTTAGTATTAAGTTTTCAGGACCCTCCTGGATAATGGGATTTAATTTTAGAATTTTCAGGACCCTCGTAGATAATGGGATTTAATTTTAAGTTTTCAGGACCCTCCTGGATAATAGGATTTAATTTTAGAATTTTAGGACCCTCCTGGATAATGTGATTTAATTTTAAGTTTTCAGGACCCTCCTGGATAATGGGATTTAATTTTAAGTTTTCAGGGACCCTCCTGGATAATGGGATTTAATTTTAGAATTTTCAGGACCCTCCTGGATAATGGGATTTAATTTTAAGTTTTCAGGACCCTCCTGGATAATGGGATTTAATTTTAAGTTTTCAGGGCCCTCCTGGATAATGGGATTTAATTTTAAGTTTTCAGGACCCTCCTGGATAATGGGATTTGATTTTAGAATTTTCAGGACCCTCCTGGATAATGGGATTTTATTTTAGAATTTTCAGGACCCTCCTGGATAATGGGATTTTATTTTAGAATTTTTGAGAGCTTTGTAGGTAGCATGATCCAATTAACATTCACATTTATGCCCCAATCCCAAACTGGGGCAGAAAAAATTTCACGTTTGAATTCGTTGTCATTACCTTTCAATACGGATACATAGAATCCCATAAGTAACATAACATATCACAAGCCTTGATCTCTTCTAACAAAACCACAGTCTTTAGCCACATACACAATCTTAAGACACTTGACTGTTACAAGCAAAATCTTGAACACCACAAAACCATTCACGGGTGTCATTCACCCTTATTCAGCTGTAATTCAACTGTAATTCAACTGTCTTATTGGCCAGAACAACTCGTGACGTGTTAGAACTTTGACGCTGCAGAACATGATTTCTTACAGATGTAGACACGTAATTTTTGACCATCCCCGAAATTTCACCCATTTTAGCGTAGAATAATTAATTTAGGTCTCATATAGTTATTTACACTAATTTTAACTCTTTTACATCATTTTTATCATAAAAGTGAAAAATACAAAAATAGTTTCATACTATTACATAATATATTTTAATTAATTGAAATTAATTTGGGTTTTAATTTAAATGTTTGGGTTATTTACTTAATAGTTTGATCAAAATTAAAGAATTACAAGTTTTGGGCCCCATTTTGCAATAGAGGAGGCCCAAATCTGGTGGCCCAATCCCTTGACCCACCCCAGCCGCCCCACTGTTCATCTCTTTCATAACAAATAACATTAGACAAAACAGAAAAACCTAGAAGAAAAACCACTACTGCCGCCTACCCCAGTCTTCCTGCCGCCTCCCCTCCTCTCTATCAACAACAACACCAACAGCCCTAACCCCATCTCCACTAGCCGCCAACCCTAGCTGAAAACAAGCTACAGCCGCCACTCAACAACAAAGAAAAGCCAGGAGCCGGCCGCAACAGTAGAAGAATACAGCCGCCTACCCCAATCTCCATAGCAGCCGCCCAGCCCTACAATCACCCGCGACACCTTCCAACGACCACCAGGCTTCCACCTCACACAGGCGGCACCTCCAGCGGACAATACCAGCAGCTCTCATCTCTGAAAACAGGCAGATGTAGCCGCATCTCCATTGACAAAGATCAGCCGCACCAACATCTACAGACAACAACCATCGCTGCTTCTACCATGGCTTTCGATTCAAATTTTCTTTATATTTTCTGATTTTGTAATAGTTCACCCGTATGATCAAAGAAACAACAAAGGAATGTTAGTTGGCCAGTTTCATTTGTAATTTCAAATTCGAAATATATGATAAGAATTTAGTTTACTCTCTTGGTTTTGGGTTCCAAATCCCGATTGTCATTTTCGTTACTGAGACGAGCACGGTCAGAAGTGCCATTCAAGGTTTCATTGTGGTCGTGCCTTTATTGGTATCTTTGGTCACTGTTCCGGTATCCATTCGGAGTTAATCGCTTGTATTGGTCTTCTCGCTCGATTTTCTGGTGATTCGCTTCACGTCGACACTTTTTTAATTGCTGTTGGTATCCGCTCGAGAATCAGTGTCAATTTCTCCAGGGAAAATTGCTTCACACTAAAGGTTCATCTCTTACTTTGATTTTGAATTTTTCTATGTGTTTTCTGCTTGATTTTTGCTTGTTATAAATGGCGAAAGTTTATTCTGCTTGTGGTGTGTTTAAAATCTCTCTAGTCTAATTTGTTTATGTTTGTAAGCTTACATTTGGCACGTTATTTGGAGACTCAAGTGAATTTGTTTGATTTTCTTAGTTTGTGATGAATGCACATGGTTGTTCCTTCTGTTTTGTTCAAAATTTGAAGTGTTTTGAAAGGCATATGCATTTGTTTTTCACGGCTATTTGTGATATTTTGGTCTCATGACGAATTTTGCTAAGTTAGCACATTTTGACATAAATGATTTAATTGAATGGTACTGTCCCCTTAAATCCAATGAGAAGTTCGAATTTGAAAGTGTCTTTGGAGCTGATTTTAGAATTTTGGTTGTTGGGTAAACTTAAAAGAATTTAGGTGCAAGATAAATAATATTGTCCTTTTCTTTTCCTTTCTTTTTTATTTATTTACTACTTCGAGCCAATACGAGCATACTTTAGGCCGGCAACACTTGGGTAGGCAAGTTTTAGGATTTTTGTTGATTTGAGGCGAGAGGTCGTTCCCGTAGTTGAATTTATTTGAGGAATGCCTCGCGAAGTTTGTATATATTATTATCCGGGGTATGCCCTGAAGAACTATGTAAATATTTTGGAGGCCGTGACGAGCTTGCGAATGAGGCATAGTGTAGTATTTTTTCTTAATTATATTCTTATTTTTCTTTTATTAGGTGGGGACGACCTCGAGCCTCTTGTGTGTCTATTCTATTTTTGTGTGTTTTACCTCAATTTGAATGTTTTGAAAGCCAACTTGATCGAGTACGCAACCGTGACCTTCACGGGACTTGGGGAATGCCTAACACCTTCTCCCCGAGTCAAATGAACCCCCTTACCCGAATCTCTGGTGCAGACTTAGTTTTGGAGTCTAAAGTGTTTTAAAGGAAAATCATTTTAAAAACGGTGGCCTGGCACACCGAAATCAATGTCAGGTGGCGACTCTGAGTTAATTCCTTTTAAACACACATTTTTGTCACTTTCAAAATTGAAAACTCTTTTCAAGCCTTTTTATTAAATTCTTTTATTTATTTAAGAGGGTTTAGTGGAAAGCTTGTTTTTGGTAAAAAAAAAAAGGGTGTGACAACAGATACAAATAGCTATCTTTCCTTTATATACACTGAGCATCCTTTATCAACAGCGACTCAAAACATACTAATATATATTCACATCTACGACGCTTCATACGATCTTTATCAAAAAATTTCCTTCACACTCGCCATTCTCGGCTCAATTTCTGCGACCAGAACTGATCCGCCAACATACTTGAGACAGAACCAAGATAGCACACGACAGTGCAATCATTTAATCACTAACAACCTCCCCAACTTGGCTCGAAGACATATATCAAGGCACTTTTAACCACTCACAATATTCTTACCCAAGTGATGCCACAATGTTATAGTGAGATTAAACTCAAATCATTTACAAGCTTTGGCGGATACTTGAATCATCAGAAATCTTAACTCTTCGGCAATTCTTACATTCATTCACACACAACAGTTAAGCCCACTCTTTAGGTGACAGAAAACTATTCTAAGTCCCAAATTTACCAAAAATTTCGACAGAGTTTCCTTTGTAATTTGAGCCTATCCACCTGCCAGAGAATCACCAAAACCATCCTAACAACACGTTCACAACTCAACAAGACATCACAATGTATAACAACAACATCAATCACAATGCGACATGAACTACATTATCAAAATTGGTACATAAACATATGCTGCACCTGCTCGAATCATAACATATATCAATACCTTTCACCATAATACACATAGCCCAGCCAATTCGGTCTTCCTGAGTCTGAACTCATACTATCACACATAATGCACTTTACCTTTCCACAAGAGACATGAACATATTCACTACGCCTATAGTTAGGGGCTACATAACAAGTCACAATAAGAATCGAACACCTTACAGCTCACCCATCATCAAGTTGCCATTTCCACAATTAGGGACAATACTGATCATATAAATTTCATAATACCAGCTTGCAAAATCGGCACCTCGGTGCTAAAGCCATAGACAAAGATCTGGCCTAAAGTCCTCCCGATTGGCCCAACATGAACTCATGAAGATTATATCTCGCCCCTCGATCGGGGAGTCACAAGCCATCAAGACAAATATAATATTGAGCGCTCGAGTGCGCATAAAGTCGTGTAGAAGGAATTTCAAGAATTATATCTTAAGCTAAATCAAGTACGCATGATAAGAATTCCAAGAATATGAAGTGTTTCTTAAAAGGTCTGCAGCCTCCCGAGGATAAATATAGACGTCTCTGTATCGATCTGCGAGAAACTACTAACCGGCTCAAGACTCATGAGGCCTAGTAACCTAGGCTCTGATACCAACTTGTCACGACCCCAAAACCCGGTCGTGATGGTGCCCAGCACATTGCTAGGCCAGCCTGACCAATTACACACCACACCGAGCTACCGGCTCACATTTTTGTTTTCAAAATCAATAATGACAAGATATAATGCGTAGTTTAACCAAGATAGTGAGAAATATCCCCCAATATCAACATAACACCACCCACGGCCTGGGGGTCACAAGTCGAGAGCCTATAATGAATAATATAATACCAACAATAGAGTATACAGAATAAGTCTGAAACACGGAAATGTGTAAACATGAGAAAGTAAGGGGAAGTAGGGTCCTGCGGACGCCAAGCAGCTACCTCGACGATCCCAAATGGAGCTCTAGACCAGCACCAAGCTCAACTAAGCTTTCGAGTACCTGAATCTGCACACATGGTGCAGGGAGTCGAGTGAGTACTTCCAACTCAGCGGTAATAAAAGTAAATAATGTTGAGGGAAAGAAAACCACATAAAGCACTATCTCATGCTATAATCATACAAAATCATCTTTTAAATTGAAGTACACTTTCAGGGTATTCCTTTTTAACACAAATGAGTAAATTATTTAGAAATCTCTTTTTAGCATTTATTCCTTTCATTATAACATATCAATACCTGGATACAACCTCAAACAGTGCAAGTCTACACTCAAATCAGCCCCTTGGGCTCAGCACTCCTTAACAATTTCCACCAAGGTATCTGGTCAATAAGGCAGATAACATATGTATGCAGTAATTATATGAGTGCTAAATAGCATGTCACGTACTACAAGTAAAGACAATGTACGTATGCAATGCAATGCATATGATGTTGTGACGTACAGCCTGATCCATGCAAAGGCACCCGCGCTCACTGTGGGGGTTCAGACTCCGGAGGGGCTCCTACAGCCCAAGCGCAATATCAATATCACTCCTGCTGCGGCGTGCATCCCGATCCATGCATAGTCATGAATGCATATAAGCCCCTTGGGCAACAATGTCATAACAGCTCACAGCTAAAATGTCATCAAAGCCGTGTTTAAGTTTTCAAATCTTATAACATGCTGAGTAGCAAAATATCATTTTAAAACCTTAGACTGAAATTAAAATATGCACAATATTACCAAAACAGTGATACCAATCCCTGAAGGATTCAAATATTTGGCACGAAGCCCAAAACATGATAATCAGTCCAATTCATGATAATTAATATCTTTATTAGGGTGTCAATTCAATTTTTAAAAATTAGGTATTATTATCTATTAAGCGGAACGGATCAAGTCACAATCCCCAATGGTGTTCTATCCCACGCCCATTATACGGCATGCAAATCACCTCAATACAACACTAGGATATGCAAGTCCGGGGTTTACTAACCCTCAGGACATCATTTACAAATATTACCTACCTCGAACCATCAAAACTCTAGCCCGCGATGCCTTAGCTCCTCACCGGCCTCCACGCCGTTAAAACTAGCCAAAATCAATACAAATATATCAAAATAGGCTAATGGAACAACACCCAATCGAAAACAATCAAAATCTATGAAAAATCTCGAAACTAGCAAAACTCGAGCCTCGAGCACACTTCTCGAAAAATTATGAACTCACATCTTCAGAATCCTTGTCTCGCCACGTGTCCATACATATAAAATTTATCAAAATCGGAGTTCATTTTCCCCCTTCAAATCATCAATTTACTATTTTCTTAGGCTTCAAGCAAAAAAAACCATTTATACACCTTAATCCTCCATTTTCAGATATTAAATACATGTTTATCAATATAATGACATAATTTAGGTCCAAGAGTCCTTACCTGATGATACTCCACGAATTCCTCTTCAAAATCTCCTAAAATCCCTCTTTGTTTGAAGCAACAATTGATTTTCCACTTCTGAAATTTGAATTCACTGACTTCATTAAACCCCAGGCATTTTTGCTTTCACGGTTAACTGACTGCACCTGCGGTATTGCTTCCGCGCCAAATGGACCGCTTCTACGGTCTTTTACTCAAACTCCAAAACCACTTCTGCGGTTATGACTCCGCTTCTGCGGGCTCACTTTTGCAAGAAATTGTCTTCTTCTGCAGAACCAAGCCACTATTTACTAGACCGCTTCTGCGGTCAAAATCCGCTTCTGCGGAGACCGCTCCTGCGGAACAAGTCCGCTTCTACAGAATTTCTCCCAGCCACAACGGACGCTTCTACGATCACATGGCCATATCTGCGGAACCGCTTAAGCGGCTCATCCACCGCATATGCGGAAACGAATGAGCACTACACTTCAGACCTACTCGAACACTTCGAATTGCCCGATTAACCAACTGAAACCATCCCGAGGGCCCCGGGAAATTAACCAAACATGCCAACACATCCCATAACCCATACGAACTTGTTCCACTAATAAAATCACATCCTTAAACATAACAATCATCAAATCAAGGCGGATTCAAGCCTACGTTTTAACTATAACTTTCGAAACTAACATTCAATTAAAACCCCAACCAAACGATGTCCGAATGACCTGAAAATTTGCAGACATATCCAAAATCACCTAATGAAGCTATTGCAACTGTCATAATTCCATTCCGACTCCCAAATCAAAATCCCACCTATCGACCGGAATTCGCCAAAATTCCAACTTCGCCAATTCAAGCCTATTTTTACATCGGACATCCAAATTTAATTCTGATCGCTCTCCTAAGTCACAAATGATCCCCCGAACTAATCAAACCATCGGAATTCGACTCCGAGTCCTATAACTCACAAGTCAACTTCAGGTTGACTTTTCTGAAATAAGCTTAATTCTAAGAGGCTATATGCCTTATCTTCAACCAGATTCAACCCAAATTCACCCGATAGACTCTAATATAGATATAGAAACATGAAACATCATAATAAGAGGAAAATGGGATGGTAACTCTTGTGACGACGGGCCAGGTCGTCACATTAATCCAACTGACGAGACTTAGTTTTCAATAAAGGCAAATGGTTTCATTTAAGTCTAAAATGATTTGAGCTAGCGATCTATATTATCCAACGGTTCAAGATTAACAAGGGCCTTTTTAATATACCAATATAACTACAAACCCTAATCAGTTTTATTTCTTCTTCTTCTTCTTCATTTTCCTAGCCGCCCCCATATCCTCTCTAGTCCCCGCCAGAACCCTACCGGGGGAGACGCCACCTCCACCAACCACCACCCAAATTACACCTCTGAACCGCCTCTCACCCTTGATCATCCCCCTATAGTCCTTTTCACTCAAATCAATTCCGATCTGCTCGAATATCCTAAATAGTATCGCCGGAACCCTAATTTCAGCGAACACTAGTTCACCCAAATTGCCTCAAAATCACACCAAAGATCCCCCTTGACATCTTTAGCCCATTTCTGAATCATCAAGTCTTAAAAGCCACTGAAAAAAACTCAAAACCTTAAAGTTAAGGTCTGTCGGCGACCAAAATCCAATAAAATTGATATCCAAGACCCCTGAAGTCATGGAAAGCTTACAACTAAAAAAAGAGAGAAAGAAAGAAAGAAGAAAAGAAAACTAGAAAGTCTGGAAGAAAAAGAAGAAGCTAAGTTTCCTTTTTTGCATTTATTCCTTGTCTTGCATATGTTCTAATTGTTACTTGTTCTTTTAGCTTTTTTGTTAACTAGGGTTATTGATTCTTGATTAGTAATAGCGTAATTTTTAGATATTAGTCTTAAGATTAAATAATTAGATTCTAATAATTTTTAATATTATTTTTATCTGTTTGATTTTGTGTTAATTGTTTGACTCTAATATTTGAGCTAATTTCTTTTAATTAAACTCTGATATTGGTATTGATAGGTAAATTAGTATTAAACAATAATTAGTATATCTATTTTGGTCCTTAATTGATTTAGTCGTTAAGTTCTGATTAGGGGTTAATTCAACTTTGAATTCTGGAAATTAGTAATTCAGGATAAAAGGTAATAGGTCGTTTGGTAAATCTGATTGGGATTCAGCGGTAATTTGGAAATACAAAATGGGATATTGGTAATAATATTAAGGAAGTAGGAGTAATCCGGGTAGAGGAAAATGGCAATAGGGTAGAACTTTAAGAGAAGTGGGGGCAAATAGGAAATTACATCAGGATTAAAAGATTCTAGATGGGATATCTAATATAATTTCTAATAAATAAGGTAGTCATTTAAATAACTAATAAAAAATAAGGACGAAATTGAAATAAAAGATGGACTATTTTGTAATTAACAAAGTTTGAATTTTCCTCTCTTTTTAAATCTATAAATAGGCACACATATGCTTCATTTAACAAGTTTTGAGCAATCTGAAATCTCCCTCAAACATTTCTGCTATTCTAGATCTCTACTTTCGAAATCTACCATTTCCAAAACTCAAAAATACCAAAAACTAGTAGAAAAGTTCAAAAAATCTTACTGTTCCATTAGTGTTAAATCAATTTGAAAGTTGTTTGGGTGATTCTGATTGTTTCTGATGATTAAATATCATTGAGGTTGCATTGAGTTAGTCTAGTATTGGTTTTGTTGACTTCTACAATTGTTGTGGTTAAAATTTGGTTGTGATTAAGGCTATTGATTGAGTTTGTTGTGTTAGTTTTGTTGTTGTTGCTGACTTTCTAGAGATCTAACTCTTCCTCACATTTTTCTGATCGAGTACATAACTTCTGACTTCATTAATGTAGCTACATTGATGAATTAAAATGCAATTGAAGTGAAAACATGAGAAAATATCCTCATATCTACAGATTATGAAGATTGTTTGTTGTTATTGAGTTTGATCATATTAGTATAGATGTAATACTAGATGTGAAACTTATATTTGATAGGACTAGTCTAATTTGTATTAAACTATATAAACTTGGACTGTGTTTGAACTCTCAAAACATTCAGACTTTATTAGCATTTGATTCTTATTACATGTTTGAAATACTTGCAGCTTTAGGATATTGAGATATAATGTTAGATCTAGACCTCAACTGACATAGCATGTGAATGAAAACTAAAAATAGTTTGTTAATACCTTTTCTGTTAGTTACGTTTCAGAATGATTTCAGTTGTTAAAATATATTTTAAAAAAATAAAAAAAAGGATCAGGTGTTAAATCAAACATGTTATCATTTAGATTAAATTTGAAATAAGTGTTATCCTAGTATTAATAGTTAAATGAGTATTCTCAACTAGATAGATTAAAATGACATGTTTATGAGTATTTGTAAAATCTAGTAATCTCAGTTCAAATTTTATCAAGGTTTTATTTAGTATGAGTCTATTAAGGAGAAAATAGATCACTAATCGAAGTTAATAGTTAGTATAATTGGCCTGAAGTTAAGCATAATAGTTTAATTAGCAATAAAGATTATCTTCTTTTTTCCAAATTGTACAAAAGTGAACGTAATTTATGTTAAGTCTATACTTTTCGTTCTATTCTGGGACTGAGCTCACTGTCAAGCCAAAATCTTAATCATCTGTTAAGATAGGCCCGTCTGATAAGGCTAGCAAACCTGTTTGGAGTGTAAAAAAAATAACCTGGGCCACAGTTTGGGCCTAAAATGGCCAGGTTTGTTTTAATGCCATAGGGAGTGGGTATCTCTTCTATGATCCACACTTATTCTCATTTTGTATATTGGCCCTGCTAAAAATCTAAAAATTGGAGATTGTTATACGCAATAATAAAATGCTCGAACTCATTAGGTTTTTTTTGCTTTGACTTAAAGACAAAAATAAATAAAGAATATAGTTTACTTAGGATTGGCCTTTAATAATATAAATGAGATGAGCCACGCCAAATCAAATATACAATTGCGGGGCCCTCAATAATTATTTACAAAAAATACTAGAAATTGGGAGGACCGTTTAGCAAATTTCACGGTCTTCCCCAAAGCTAAATAATGCATAGTCGATTAGGCGCGAATTGTTAATAATATTATTTTTCTAAATACGGGTGCGCATTTATGTGACCCAAATCCAAATCTCAATGAAGTCAAAATGTATTAAAAGCCACAGGCGTATTGGTACGATGTGGTTCGAGATATATTTTCACAAAGTTGTAATTCTTGTAAAATAAATGATTAATATATAAAAGCGGGTTATTAATAAAAGGCACATAAAAAATAGAACATATATAGGAATCAGATAAAATCAAATACAACAGCTGAGCGACCGTGCTAAAACCACGGAATCCGGGAATGCCTAACACCTTCTCCCGGGTTAACAGAATTTCTTATCCGAATTTCTGGAACGCAGACTGTTAATAGAGTCATATTTTCCTCGGTTTGGAATTCAATCGGTGACTTTGGACACCATTAATCTCCCAAGTGGTGACTCTGAATAAATAATAATAAATCTCGTTCTGACTATCCTTTAATTGGAAAAACTCCCTTACGCCCTTCACGGGGTGTATAAATCTTCGTAAAAAAAGGAGGTGTGACAATTCTGGAGACTCTGCTGGGGATAAGAAACATAGAACTTCGGTTCAGGGTTTAAGAATTCGAGCTCGAAATAATTGTTGTATTTGTTTATATATTATTTTCTTATATGTTCTTGATTAATGTGCTAAATATTTACCGCTTGATATTATTTGAACTGTACATAAACTTTGCCGAAAACCCTTCTCTTCTTACCTCCGGGGATATGCTTACTGGTTGAGACTCCCTATTCTATTAGTGTTAATACCCTCAAATAAGAAAGAGGCCGGACAAGTTACTAAGTCGAATGGCCTTTTGGTTCCTAGTACGTAGCCCCCTCCTCGACTCGAGTTGTTCGCTCGGGTACATAGTCTAGAATATATAACCAGGTTTTAAACTTAGAATAGGGACGTTTATATGCATCACGTATAACTTAGGGGACTCAACACAGGGGTTGGGTCAGTCTAAGACAGGTATCCAGATATGAAAGACCATCATGCATTTTACGTGTTGCATCTATTTGTCTCGGGCCATCATGTTAACCGGTTAAAAAAAAGAAGTTTTTTGTGAAATTGAGAAAAAGAGAAAAAAAAGAGTATTGTTTTTAGAAAATCCTATACCCAAATACTGTCGAAACTCTGTTGAAATTTTGTAAAAGGGTTGAAAATAGAAAGATTTTTGAATTTTTGTAATTCATTTTAACTAAATCAAAAGAAAATATAAAAAGATTTTTAGGGTTATTTTGTCAATAAAATTAAAAATGAAATTTTGCTAGTTTGGTTACTTGATTTTTGCAAAAAAAAAATGGTTTGACCGAACTACGCTGGTTTGATTCTCTCCACTGTGAGATACGTAGGCAACCCTTAACTGGTCCAACCACATCTTTTGCAAAAATGTCAAATTTTAAATTTTGTCATAAATCAAGTGATGTCGTTTTGTCAAAATAGTCGAATGTCCCGAAAGGGCGCCGAAAGGCTGTTTATGCAAAATTAGCCACTTTTGAGTCATTCCACAGTGTTAGCGGGCACAACCTTAAAATATTCTTTTTAAAGTGTTGAAAGGCCGTATAGGCAAAATCAGGTTTATTTTTGGAAATTGGAATTGTGAAAAAATATTGTCTTTTTCTTTTTAGGTCATAATAAGTTATTAAATCACCTTAATAAATGTGCAGGATGAGCACAATTCGAAATGAACCATTATTAAGCATGCACAAAATCCCTTTGGAGTACATCTGTGGTAGAAGATTTGGGCGAAGAAGGGAAAAATGAAGTCAAGAAACATCTGAAAAGACTTGCCGGTTTGTTAGATATTGCACTCCGAGGAGACAATGTCAGAGTATTAATCACGTGTTGAGACCCAGTGCATAATGTGTTTCATTTGTCGGACTTTGGGCTTACCCCGACCTTAGAAGATATGGCATACTATATTGGGAAGGATGAGGTTCCTCTAAGGCACAAATACTTGATTGCTCCAAGAATTGTAGCCGTACATAGATTTTTTTGGACTTTCTGAAAATAGTTAGAACTGTCCATAACACAGATTTGGTGAACGGCTTTTGTACTCTAAATTTATCAGCGATATGGCCACATCGGAGGGTTCAACAACCCGGATAGAAAAATATGTAGCAAGGGAAATTGTCATAAATGGGAAGAACATCAACATTTTGCTTTTATGGTGGCTTTTCTGGGGTTATTAGTATTTCCAAGAAAGGACGGGAATATTGATATAAAGGTAGTCGGGGTTGTCAGCACATTAATTACTCAAGATAAGAGTACTCTAGCACCGATGATATTGGCTGACATTTTTCGGGATCTTATGGCTTGCAAGGTCGGGAAAACTTTCTTTGAGGGATGCAGCTTGTTGTTACAAATGTGGATGATTGAGTATCTATGTCATCATCCTTAATTTTTGAGTTACGGGTCTCCAGAGAAAACATGCATAAAAGAATTTCATACAAGAATTAAAGGGGTCAAATTGCCAGAAGGATTCACGGGTTGGACAATATATTTTAGGTCCCTCACTGCTAGCCAAATCGAGTGGACATTTGGATGGTTACCCGTTTATGAAGTTGCATATATGCCGGCAACCCAGCGACATTTTCTTCTGATGGGGCTTAAGAGTATTCAGCCTTATGCTCCTTATCGTGTGTTGAGAAAGCTTGGGAGATGCCAAATAGTACCCAAGGATGATGATCTTAGTTTGCAAGTGGTCGAGATTGGCCCCGATGGCTAGTTTCCTAAAGCTCTAATCCGTCAGATTTGGAGCGAATGTCAATATTTGGCGGCAAATACTTGTGTCCGGGATCGAGCTAAAGGAGAGGTATCACCCGACTACCAGGCTTGGTATAGAAGGGATGTTGCATTCAGATGGCCGGCCAAAAGGCCTCACCTTTAGGAGTTTGCGGAGTCATCACAAGAATAGTGGTCTTGGTTGGCTAAAGAAAATGAGTACCGGGCAAAGATTGACATGTTGGAAAAACAGGTCCAAGACCTCAAGTTTGAAAATAGTGTGCAAGCAGCAGCCGACGAGGGTGAGAAAAAACAATTGATTAAAGAAAATGAGGTAATACGAGCTCAAATACAGAAAATGAAGTTAGCATCTGAAACCCCTGTCATAATGCTCGAGATGCAAAGTTGATAGATAATTTGCGGCAAAAAGTGAATGATTACAGTTTTGACCTTAACAAAGCAGAAAAAGAACTAGCTGGGGTTCGAAGACAGTTGGTGTAACGACCCGGCCGGTAGCTTTTGGAATTTACGCCCTGATCCCCCATTAACTTTTTTTCCAAGTTCTTTTCTGCTATTTTGGTTTGCCGGGATGTTCGGTTCTAGGATTTAGAGTGTTTTGGGACACTTAGTCCCTAAATGAGAGCTTAAGAGTTGAAAAATGGTCCGTATTTGAAATAGTATGAAGACGACCTCGGAATGAAAATCAGATTGTTCCGTTAGCTCCGTTAGGTGATTTCGGTGTTGGGAGCGTGTTAGGAATGTAATTTGGAGGTCCGTAGCTCATTTAGGCTTGAAATGCCGAAGTTCGAAAATTTTGAAGTTCTGGTCCGATACTGAATTTTTTATCCGAGGGTCGGTTTGGGATTCTGAAAGTTGCTGTAGCTTCATCTTGTCATTTTGGATGTGCGTGCAAAATTTCATGTCATTCAGACAAGTTTTGGATAGGTTTTTGATCAAAAGTGTGTTTGGTTAGAATTTGAAGTTCATAGGCTTGAATCTTTGATTAATTCGTGTTTCCGGCGTTGTTTTAGGTGGTTTAAGGATTTGAACAAGTTTGAATGATGTTATGGATCATGTATGTATTTTTGGTTGAGGTCCCGGGGGGCCTCAGGTGTGTTTCGGGTGCTCAACCGGGCATTTTGAAGTTAAAAATCACAACAGAAATTTGCAGGTCTAATATCCTTCTACGCGTTTGCGTAGAAGGTATCGTGTTTGCGATACTTTAATTTTCTTCCTCATTGCGTTCGCATCCTCAAGTTTGCGTTCACATAGTTCATTCCTGGAGGGTGCCCAATTCCTTCTTCGCGTTCGCGCTACTCTCGTCGCGTTCGCGTGGCTTTTCCCCATTGTTCAGCGCGATCGCGACCCTTGTGCCCGCGTTCGCGTAGGCCAAAGACCACAGGACTTCACGTTCGCATCCTTGACTTCGCGATTGCGTAGGCCAAATATTGAGCCCCCATATTTTTCTTCTTCGCGAACGCGTAAGTTGGCCCGCGTTCGCGATGGTGTAACAGTCGGGGCAAAATATAACATTTCAAAATGAGGGTTCTACCATATTTGCAAAACTCAAGCTAGGGAGCTCAGTTTTGGGAGACTTTTCGAGGGATTTTCAGAGGAAACTATTGGGTAACGATTCCTTACTCTCTTATGATTATTACCCACTAATCTAAACTCGAATTCAACCTCTAATTTCGGATTTTTAATGAAACTTGAGGTAAATTTCTTAGACCTAATTTTGATGATTTGATGGGGCATTTGACCTCCGATTTGGGAGATTTGTATATGGTTAGACTCATGAGAGTACGAGGATTCTGATAATATAAAAATATTTTGATTCCGAGACGATGGCTGGAGGGGCATTTTGGTTATTTACACATTTTCACGTCTTAGATTTAACTTTAATAGTGTAATTAGTTACTTGCTATGTTATTTATACTATGTAATTGGTTTGAATAGATTTGAGCCACTCGGAGTTGGATACTCGTGGCAAGGGCATTATTTCTTAGTGGTTTTGTACCGGTTCGAGGTAAGTGGCTTGTCTAACCTTGTGTGGGGGACCTCTCCCCTTAGGATATCTTATGTGTTGATTTAAACGCCTTGTATGCAAGGTGACGAGCGTGTACTTGCGCAAATTGTTGAAATATCTGAACTCTAGCTTTTAGGGTAAATGAAGAATCGAGAAAAACTCAGGGATTCATGCCATAAAGAGACAAAGAATGAGCATGTACAGAAAGAAGCAAAGATTTGAACTAGATTTGATTTACAATAGGAGAGATGTGCTTGCCATGTTAGGCAAGCAATTATGTAACACCATAAATGGGGTAGCCAGTAGCGAGACAAGATGAATAAGGTAAGAAGATCCTTGATGGATTCCATGTCTGGGTTGGAACCAAAGGGAAAATGGGGTTACAACGCTAGGGTTTCAGAATAGGAGAAGGGGCGGAGGGGGGTGTAAAATGATTAGGGTTAGGGGTTTTGTTAGGTTTAAAATGGCAAGGTGAATGAGAGTCGTTGATCTTGAGAAATCAATAGCTGGGACTAAAGATAAATGGAGCGGGTCATATAAAATGGATACCGATCGAGTTTTTATAAGGGGTTGTTTGGGTTTGGGCTCAAGAGCTACTAGGCAGGGGTAAAGATGTCGGGCTTGGTATTTTGGGCTAGGGTAATTGGGTAATGTATAGGTCCGAAATTGGGGTTTTATGGTGATATATTTTAAATAATCAATTTAACTAATAAATAATTTTAAAAATAATAATTAATAAATAACAAAAATATTACTTGTGTATAAAAATAATTTAAAATAATTACTTAACATTATAAAAATATAAAAAGTTATTTATTCATAAATAATGTAATTGACGTGCATATGGGCTATTATTGTAAAATGTGCAATTTAGCCTTGTAAACTATAAATGTAATTATAAAAATACATTGAAAAGTACTCGAACATTATGTTGGTATAAACGATAAGTTTAGGTGATTAACTCATCATAAAAATAATTTGGAGGGTAATTATTGGTTATTTATATAATAAAATTATAGAAACAAATTGATTTAAAGCCTTTAAAAATTATGGGAACTTATGAAAAAAATACTTTTGCATGCCTGTAAATCAAATGATGATGTATATGCACTATTTTGAAAGCGTATATATATATATATATATATATATATATATATATATATATATATATATATATATATATATATATATATATATATATATATATATATATATATATATATATATATATATATATATATATATATATATATATATATATATATATATATATATAAACACAAAATAAATGAAGGGAAACTCACGAGCGGAGTTCCGCGTCTCTGGAAACCCAGCCGAGTCCGCTACAAGGTCCTTTGTCCGCACATAGAAGTAGCTTTCCCAAAAGCGGCGATTAGCCTTATCGTCCATCTTCACCACCAGAATCTTGGTTCCTCGATGGCGTATATGGATCATCGTACCCCGAAGAAAATGAGGGGCAAATATGTGAATCATGTGCCCTAAGGAAATTCCTCGGCCGGCAAGCTCCGCGTACTTGATAAGCAAGAGAAAGAGTTTGTATGCATATGGAGAGAGTTCAGCCAGGCACACTTCCTAGAAGCGGCATAAGTCTGCCACTAGAGATGGTAGAGGAAGCGTGTACTCGATAATAAAGGGGTACGCGTAAAACGCACAATATCTCGGGCGTTGTAAATTCACGATATCCTTCCCTGCCAGCACCATTTTGATATGAGCAGGGATTCCCCATTTCTCTTTGAGCGCCATGATCGCTGCCTCATCCATAGTGGAGGGAACGGGTTCCGATTTATTTTTGAAAGGGATGTAAAAATCGGTCCTCGCCTTCCCCAGACGAGGAACTATCTTATCCACCGTCAAATATCCCTCATCTTCCACCATCTCTACTCCCTCTTCGAAGAGGGATACGTCACTTTCCAGTGCTGGAGCACCCAGAACTCTATCGGATTGGGAGAAAGTACTATCCATTTGTCTGTCTTGATCAAAATGAACAAAAACGATGAAGGAAAAGAGAGAATGGTCACGTAAAATTCTAGCGAAAGTAGTAGTATGAAGGACTAGAGAGGGAGGGAGTTTGCAGAGTTCTTTCTCAGGTAAATTGAAAAGCAGAACAATCAAATGAGGGATTCCCCCTAATTTATAGGGACACAAATGTCCTGAGCAAGAAACCCAAGAGCCGCCAATCAGAAAACTGAAAGGGCACGAAAACAATACGGTGCCTGGGAAACGTGCGCCAATGATGCATAATCGACTTTTATTGTACCCTGAATCGACGTGACAATCCAACTTTGAACTGATGTAATGGTCCAATGAAGTTCCCGGATCATCACATCACTACCTCGTTATAAGGAGCTCAATCCTTGCATAATGATCAGAATTCTCCCAACTTTTGAATCAATCAAATTCGCCCATTGAGCTCGCCAAGAGCAACCCCAACAGGTGGAGGGACTAACTGTATGAGTCAAAATCTGACCACAAATGGATTACCCATCAAGCTCGCCAAGAGGCGACCCCATTCTACCCCTCCCCCAATTAAAGGGAATGGTGAGGGATCGACCAAGCCATGGATGCACCCATAAGGCGTAACGGCGACGAGACGTCTCAGCCGCTGCTTAGGTCGGGCCATCGAGAGGGCTTGTACAGTGGAACATATGCGGACATGCTTGAGCAAGTAAAGAAAAAGATAAGGGATATGCCGGTAAAAGACCATTGGATAAAGGGGAAAATGGGTAGTGTATATATATATATATATATATATATATATATATATATATATATATATATATATATATATATATATAAAAGGAAAGGAAAAGCATAAAGAAGGGAAGGCCGAGAAGGAAAAAACAAAGAGAAACTTAGAGGAGACCTTTGAGCTACAAAGCAAGAAGTCAAGATTATGGGTTACAGACCTTTGTAAACACCATGGTTGAATCGATAGAGCTAGGTCTCATAGTTATCAATGAGATTCACTCTTTATCTTCTTTGCTTTACAAATACAAAATAATATATCAAACATGTAAGCTTATCATTTACCATTGAATGCTTTTTCAATCATTCTAAGAAACTTTACATAAACTCAACTTCATTTGATTCTAGTATCCAATATGCTTAGATCTAAAGTTAAATATATTTAGTTACGATTTACTCTTTATTTCATCACTAATTAATTTAGCTATAAGGTTCCATACTTTTTGGTCAAACACTAATGATATTGGTAAGAGTTTTGACAATAGGTACATGTTCGATTCCGACTTTTCCATTGCCTTCTCATTCCCAATCCTTATGTAGAGGCGGAGCCAGGATTTTAACGTTATGGGTTCTGAATTTAAGAACAACGATTTCAAGTGTTAGTGATTGAGGTTCTAAATATAATATTAATATATATTTAATAAATTATAAATATAAAATATACTATTTGAACAAAAATTACTAGTTTTAGCCGAACCTATATTTAGACTTGTGCCCCGCCCCTCCCCTATCTAATGGAAAAATAGTAAAAACTTACAATAAAATTAAAAAATTAAAAAAAAATAAGAGTAGAAAAGCACATACAAGTCCAAATACAAAACCCAAGTTATCTTGTCTGATATATATATACATCTATTATTGTATTTAAGAAAGTTTTTGCTGCATTTTCAGACACAGAGAGAGAGGAAATTGAGACCAATATCAGAATTAGCAAATGATTTGGAGATTCAAACCCTAGTTTTTTCCACTTTTATCGATATTCAATCTCTTTGTACTTCAGTTTTTTTCCTGCTTAATTTTAATTTTCGCGACGTATTTTTCATTTGATTGATATCAGCTGGATATTCAATCTTCGATCGGTTCGCTTCTCTGATCGGTTGGCGTGAGAGTTTCAGATCGGAGACGAAAGCTCTGTATAAATCTCTAGAAAATTCTAGAGAAAAAAATGCCGTCGCATGGAGATCTAGATCGGCAAATAGCACAATTGATGGAGTGCAAGCCGCTATCAGAAGCGGAGGTGAAAACGCTATGTGATCAAGCGAGGGCTATACTTGTAGAAGAATGGAATGTTCAGCCGGTGAAATGTCCGGTGACTGTTTGCGGCGATATTCATGGACAGTTTTACGATCTCATTGAGCTCTTTCGGATTGGCGGCAACGCTCCTGATACTAATTATCTCTTCATGGGCGATTATGTTGGTATGCTTTTCAATACAGATTTTAGTTATATGCTATGACAGTGAAATGAATTTTCTTACCTTTTATGTGTAATTTAACATGTTATAATTGGTTACTTACAATTTATTAAATATTACATATCAATGCATTAAATAGACTTACCTACAATTGCCTTTTAATTGACTCGATTATGTAAAGAAAATTACAGCGTCCCTGCATAGAACTTAAACTCTTTGGATATTTGTTTCTGCATTGGGGGGTTTTTGTGGTTTGTTGCATTTATTAGGGCTTTGGATTCTCTAGACGTGAATTGGATTGTATTAGTAATTTTTTGTGGTATAATTTTTGTTTAAATTGCAGTTGCTAATCGTGCCTTAGATTTCCTATTGAAATTTTCATGTTTGTATGTCTCTAGAAAATTAGAGAACCTTAAGTGATAGAGCTCATAATTGAAATTAAAGTATGAAACACGTATTGGAATGAAACGAGCCCAAATAGGGCGGAATAGATATCGAGGATTCATATATTGATAGTTTGGGACAGAGGTGTAGTTGTTGTGTTATCATTTGGTATGGACAGAGATGGGATGTATGGTATTGGTAACAAGTACTAATGAGAATTCCATTAATCTGAACGGTGGTTAGTCTTGTAACATTGTATATGAGATTGTGAACGATAACTTTTATGTTGGCAATTAACATTGAAAACATTTTTTTTATGATAGGCTTTAGTTTGAACTGTTCATTGTTTAGCTTCAAAATGATGAATTATCGTTGCGATGCAAAGTTGAAATGCACTTTTGGTTGGGATTGGCCAAAAGTAAGATAATGCCCTTGATGGTGACAGGTGATACTGAAGTTCATTTGGCAAACTTCGTTGGCCAAGATATTTGTACTTGTCAAAAGTTGCTTGGTTAAATATCCTCTCAACACATGCAGGTTGCTAATTGACGAACAGTAGTTTAGCCAACCAAAATGATGAGCGACAAAACTTAGTTTGTAGTTATGATTTACTTTATCTGACAATATTGACTTGTCATCTGTGTATTGTCCTTTTGTTAAGCTTGCTCAAGCGCAAGAGGACAGGGCTGGATGGGGTGAGTGTTGGGTTGTTGGATTTACTTTCGCTTGTTGTCCACGTAGATTGTCCTTTAGTTAAGCTAATTTAAGTGTGAGAAGACAGGGCTTTCAGGAAAGTGAGTGCTGGCATGTTTGATTTTATTTGATTTTATTCTCTGTCTCATAGATTCGGTAAAAAAGGTGCTAAGATTTATTACCTATGATAAAGTGTTCTGTTCTGGCTTTTCTTTTACAAAACATTTTTGTAAGTAGAAGTGTCTATCATCCTATGTTGCTCGGACTCGGGTCCAATTATCCGATCTAGGTACGGATCTAGAGGTCAAATCCTTCATAATCTGAATTTTAAGTTTCGGGGGTAAGGATCCAGGTGCGGATACGGGAATTCGGCTAAAAATAATTCAAAATTCTAAAAATAAATCTATAAAGATATCCTAAATTATGCGAGATATTCTGTGAAAAACTAATAGGTTATGGAGTGCAGCCAATAATTCAATCTTTCATTTTGAGAATTTCTCTAATTGTAGGCAGTAGGCACTACGCATAGCAGGCAGCAGCTAAAATTCAATTTTTCGTTTTTCATTTTTCCTCAAATTTGTCCAGGGATTGTGGTCAAAGTACCCGATCTCGATTGACCACACCCGGTACAAATCCATTCCCTTATCACTAACACGGGTACGTAGGCTGAACTGAAGAGTCCGTGCAACACAGCTCTCGTCGCCACTTTGTACTCTTTATGTAAAATATCTAAAAAAAGATTCATTTTAGCCTAGTGGAATACAAGTCAACACTAGAAGTGTTGTCACGCTGTCAACTGACACCGACTCATCCCAAACTTTTTTGACGGCTTTTGCTTGCCCAAGGTTGTCTTTTGTTTTTTTTTTTTAATAATTTGCACTTTATCAGCTCTCGTGTTGGTTGAGTATTTTATAGTTGTTTATCGTTGTATAATTGTTTAATCAATGCAGACCGTGGATACTATTCGGTGGAGACTGTCACACTTTTGGTTGCTCTCAAAGTCCGTTATAGAGACAGAATCACAATTCTTAGGGGAAATCATGAAAGCCGGCAAATCACTCAAGTGTAAGTCTTTCTAATATTTCTTTACGGAATATGTTAGTTAATTTGGGGTGCTTAGAGATGGTTTATCTTTCGCAGATGTTAGATCCAAAGAGCTATCCTTTTTATAGTTCAATCATTTGGTTTATAGATGGGCATGTGGACCTTTTAGTGCGTCTGTTATGATATTTTTCTCGCCCTTGTATTTAGCTATATGCGATTATATGGCAGTAGAAAAATATGGACAAAGTCTAGTACTTCCTATATTTATTACTTCCTATTATTTTGTTGCACAGTATGGGCTTTGAACTTAATTAGAGGACAGTGAGGATTCATAGCCTACCCCTACTTACTTGGGATCGATGAATAGTTGTTTGTTGTTGTAGTCTCCTTTGTGTTTAGTTTTTAAATGTAGCTCGGCTGCTGTATGCTCTGTTTTTTGTTTCTTTTACATGCCCAGAGTCGATGTAAACACAGTTAGAAGAATGTTTAAAACCTTCCTAATCTACTCTGCCATGAAGTCGATGGAACATGTTTCATGAACTGACCAGAGAGTCTTAACCTGCCACTTTGCAAAGAAATCATTTCCATTCTAGTTTTGCTTCAAAAACTGTTCTTTTCTCTTTATTGAGTTATTGATACACAATCAGCCAATATCCCTTTGCTCTTCTCGTCATTCCAGTTTTAGAAAATGATCTTGAAATAAATTAATTACTGGTTCTCTACCTTCTATTTTTGTCGTTATATTAAGGTAGCATTCAGGATAGACCAAGTAGCATGATCCACTTGTGTGTGTGTGTATATTATCATTTACTTTATCAGGTTAATGAACGACATTGTGCTTGTTTGGACTCACTTTGTTGTCTTTTCACATGAGAAATGCCCCAAAAAACGAGGCGGGAGTAAAAGTTCTATAGGAAAAGGTGGAAAATCTCTATTTTCTCTGGACGGTTGGAGTTTAAAGTGGAAGAATAAGAAAATCTGCATGTTTATTGGTATATATTCTACTATTAATAGTTTGCTCGGTTGCTCTGATGGTAAGCAACCCCCACTTCCAACCGAGATGTTGTGAGTTCGAGTAAATAAGCGCAAGGTGGGAAGTTCTTGGAGGAAGGATGCCGGGGGTCTATTTGGAAACAGCCTCTCTACCCTATGGTAGGGGTAAGGTCTGCGTACACACTACCCTCCCCAGACCCCACTAAGTGGGATTATACTGGGTTGTTGTTGTTGTTGTATTCTACTATTAATAGTTTGCTAACATGGTTTTTATATCCAGAAATTGTATTAGTACAGGAGAGAGGATGAACGTTGTTCCTGAGGCTATGGAGAAAAACGAGTTTTTTCTTCCTCTTTTTTCCTTTTTTTTCAGGGGGTTGGGTGAGGAACTTCAGGACAATGCAAATAAGGATGTCCCACAGTTTGTTCTTTTGGAGTAACGATGCCACATATAATTTGATGTTATTCTATTTTAGAAAACAATGCATTTGTTATATTTAATCAAACCCATAATGTGAGGATTAGATTGTTTTTCTTCGATGAAGTAAGTTGTTTTATTAGTGGCATCAAGAAGATGTGATGGTTACAAAAGAAGAAGTATTGTTAGCTCCTGTGCATTTGTCTGTGTCTAAGAAATGGCTTTAACATTTATACACTAACAGTATGAAGACGCTATCAAGTTGCTTAAAAGCCAATTACGGTTACTTGTCTGTAGTAAATGAGAGTTTGTAATGTGTAAAATTTGTAAGTAACCTCTACAATTGCTTAAGCCTTAAACCACAGTATAATGTAAAAAATCTTTACACTGTGTGAGAAAGCACGGGAGAAAAATATATTATTGATATGTTAACAATGATACAATGAGCCCTATTTATAATACATATTTTACTCCTACTACATATCAAACTAGGACATATTATAAACCTATTATACATGGGATTACATATTATAAACCTATTATACATGGGATTAGGACATCTAACACTCCTCTTCAAGCTGGTGCATACAAATCATATATACCGAGCTTGTTACATATGTAGTTAATACGAGGACCAGTGAGGGACTTGGTGAAAATATCTGCCAGCTGATCATTCGACTTCACGAACTTTGTAGCAATATCTCCCGAGAGTATCATTTCTCTAACAAAGTGACAGTCAATCTCAATGTGTTTAGTTCTCTCATGGAACACTGGATTTGACGCAATATGAAGAGCAACTTGATTATCACAAACAAGTCCCATCTGACTAATTTCTCCAAATTTCAATTCCTCGAGCAACTGTTTGATCCAAATTAACTCACATGTCGCCATAGCCATCGCTCGATATTCTACTTCTGCACTAGACCGAGCAACCACATTCTGTTTCTTGCTCTTCCAGGAGACCAAATTTCCTCCTACCAAGACACAATACCCAGACGTAGAACGTCTATCAGAAGGTGATCCTGCCCAATCAGCATCCGAGTATCCAACAATCTACTCATGACCTCTATCCTCAAACAATAAACCTTTGGCCTGGAACTGATTTTATATACCGAAGAATGCGAACAACTGCATCCCAATGACTATCACACGGAGAATCCATAAGCTGACTCACAACACTCACAGAAAAGGAAATGTCAGGTCTTGTCACTGTAAGGTAATTTAATTTACCAACCAGCCGTCTATATCTTGCAGGATCGCTAAGAGGCTCCCCTGTCCTGGCATAAGTTTAGAATTTGGATCCATCGGGGTGTCAACCGGTCTACAACCTGTCATTCCTGTCTCTTCAAGAATATCTAAGGTATACTTTCGTTGTGAGATCACAATACCTGAGCTAGACTGAGCAACCTCAATACCAAGAAAATACTTTAGTTTGCCCAGATCCTTAGTCTGAAAGTGTTGCAAGAGATGTTGCTTTAATTTTGTAATACCATCCTGGTCATTGCCGGTAATAACAATGTCATCAACATAGACCACTAGATAAATACAGAGACTCAAGGCAGAATGCCGATAGAATACAGAGTGATCAGCTTCACTCTGAATCATGCCAAATTCCCGGATAACTGTGCTAAACTTACCAAACCAGGCTCGAGGAGACTGCTTTAGACCATAAAGTGATTGATGCAAGCGACATACAAGGCCACGAGACTCCCCCGAGCAACAAACCCAGGTGGTTGCTCCATATAAACTTCATCCTCAAGGTCACCGTGTAAAAAAGCATTCTTAATGTCCAGCTGATAGAGGGGCCAATGGCGAACAGCAGCCATGGATAGAAAAAGGCGGACTGATGCTATCTTAGCCACAGGAGAGAAGGTATCACTGTAATCAAGCCCAAATATTTGAGTATATCCTTTGGCAACAAGACGAGCCTTCTAGACGATCAACCTTACCATCAGGACCAACCTTGACCGCATACACCCAACGACAAACAACAGTAGATTTACCTGAAGGAAGAGGAACGAGCTCCCAAGTATCACTCGTATGTAAAGCAGACATCTCGTCAATCATAGCTTGTCGCCATCCTGGATGAGACAATGCTTCACCTGTTGACTTAGGGATGGAAACAGAGGACAAAGAAGATAGAAATGCATAATAGGGTGATGACAAACGATGATAGCTCAAACCGATATAATGGGGATTAGGATTAAGAGTGGTCCGTATACCTTTCCGAAGTGCAATCGGCTGATTAAGAGGAGACAAGTCCGCAGTATTGGCAGGGTCAGGTGCAGGACATGAATCAGCTGGGCCTGATGCTGAGCGCGAACGACGATGATATGTCAAAAGTGGTGTTCCTGTGGCAGGGAGTCTAGGAGGAACCACACAAGACTCCTCAACGACTGGAATGGATAAGACTTCTATAGTGGAAGGTGAAGGAGGAGCTATAGGAGACTCGGGTAAGGCTTCTGTGGCGGAAGTAGAAGGAGGAGGACCGCAGATATATCAAGGGGGTATAGGTAAGACCGCAGATATATCAAGGGGGTCAGAATGGTCAGAAGAGGTAAAGAAAGGTTTAGACTCAAAAAATGTGACGTCAGAGGACATAAAGTACCTACGAAGATCAAGTGAGTAACAACGATATCCCTTCTGAACACGAGAATAACCAAGGAAGACACATTTGAGAGCACGAGGAGCTAACTTATCTTTTCCGGGGGCTAAGTTATGAACGAAACAAGTGCTCCCAAAAACACGAGGGGGAACAGAGTATATGGGTGATTGGGGAAACAATACTGCATACGGTATCTGATTCTGGATGGGAGAGGAAGGCATCCGATTAACTAAATAACAAGCTGTGAGAACTGCATCGCCCCAAAAACGCAGCGGAACATGAGATTCAATGAGAAGTGTGCGTGCAGTCTCAATGATGTGCCTATTCTTTCTCTCTGCAACCCCATTTTGCTGAGGGGTATACGGACAAGAGGTCTGATGAATAATTCCTTGAGAAGTCATAAATTGCTGGAATTGAGTGGATAAATATTTTAAGGCATTATCACTGCGAAAAGTGCGAATAGAGACACCAAATTGATTTTTAATTTCAACACAAAAATTCTGGAATATAGAAAACAACTCAGAACGATCTTTCATTAAGAAAATCCAAGTACATCGTGAATGATCATCAATGAAACTAACAAAATAACGAAATTCTAAGTTTGAACTGACTCTACTAGGACCCCATATATCAGAATGAACTAAAGAAAAAATAGACTCTGCGTGACTCTCAATACTACGAGGATAGGAGGCTCGAGTATGTTTCCCGAGCTGACATGACTCACACTCTAATGTGGATAAACTAGACAAACTAGGCACCATCTTCTGAAGCTTGGATAAGCTTGGATGTCCTAAACGTATGTGAATTAGGTCCGGAGGATCTGTAACTAGACATGCCTTGGAGGATTTGAGGGAGTTAAGGTAGTAAAGCCCTTCTGATTCAAGTCCTGTTCCAATCGTCTGCCATGTACTGCGGTCCTGCATAATAAAAGAATCATCAATAAAATATATACCACAATGGAGGGCACGAGTCAAACGACTAACAGATGCAAGATTAAAAGGACAGCCAGGGACATAAAGAACGGAATCTAGAGTGACAGAGGGTAGGGGATTCGCTTGTCCAACCCCTTTTGCTTTGGTTTGAGACCCATTGGCTAAAGTAACAGAGGGAAGAGACTGTGAATATGCAATATTGGACAAAAGTGATTTATTACCAGAGATATGATCAGAAGCGGCTGAGTCCACAACCCATTGTTCAGAAGGACTAGACTGGGAAACACAAGCAAAGGAATTACCAGCAATAGAAATATTAGTCTGAGCAACAGAAGCTACTTGTGGAGATGTCTCTTTACTTGCTCGATATCGAAGGAACTCATCATACTCCCCTTGAGATAAAGAAAATCCCTAGTTACATGTAGTCTCAGTCTGAGCAACATAAGCATTTTTGAGTGGGCGGCCATGTAGAGAATAGCATACATCACGAGTGTGTCCAAGTTTATGACAATAAGAGCACTTGGGTCTAGATCTTCCAAAACGACCTCCTCCTCGTCTATTCTCCATAGTATGAGATGCCCGATTGTCCACTGATTGGGATACGAGGACAGATGAGTCAAGTGTCTGAGGTGAGCTTACTGGGTGGCTAGGTGCTGCAGCAAGGCAAAGTAATCGAGAGAATAATTCATCAACTGTGAGGACGGTTGGACTAGCCAAAATATGGTCACGTACTGAATCAAGGTCATTAGGGAGTCCAGCGAGTGTAAGAACTAGAAACATCTTCTGTCGTTGCTCTTGTTGTTTTTCAATACTAGCAGAAACTGGCATCAACGTCTCAAATTCTTCCATGACTGCCTGAACTTGTCCCAAGTAAGTAGACATATCTAATTCTTGTTTCTTCATGTTTGTCATTCGCGACATTACATCATAGAAACGAGATATGTCATTAGTGTAGAGATTACGAGCCTTTTCCCAAACTAAATAACAAGTCTGGAATGGACGGAACAAGGGCATCAACTTGGAATCAATAGACCAGAACCCGGGTTTCTAGACCCGAAAGCATCGACTCCCAAAGACATGGTTGGATTATCACCAAATAAGAAAAAGAATTAACTGAAAATTCTCTGAAACAGAGGAAGAAAACACTGTGTTTGCCGGAAAAGTACTGTAGCTGCCGGAAAAATCAGTGTAGTAGCCGGAAAAAATCAAAGTGGTCGGAATTAAAAAATAAAAATATGGATGTGCTCGGAATTGGAGGGCGATCCTACTGCCCTGAAGAAACGAAGTCAAAATATGATCGGAAGGTGGTACACGCGCCGGCGCGTGACACCCACGCGCTCGCCGGAAAGTTCCTTCTGTCGGCGCGTGGAGGCGCGTGGCAGATTTGCTGCCGGAGAAATTTCACTGGTTTTGTCGCCGGAGGCTGATCTACCTCGTGGTGGTGTTGGTTTTTGCACAACACCGACGGATATCAATTTTTTTCTCTCGGACAGAGCTGTTTTGCCGGAAGCACGGCGATGAGATCTTTCTTCCCAGATGTCGCTGGAATTTATGCACAGCGAATAAATATCTCACGATTGCTCTGATACCATGTGAGAAAGCACGGGAGAAAAATATATTATTGATATGTTAACAATGATACAATGAGCCCTATTTATAATACATATTCTACTCCTACTACATATCAAACTAGGACATATTATAAACCTATTATACATGGGATTACATATTATAAACCTATTATACATGGGATTAGGACATCTAACACACTGTTTGGGATGTAATTTAAATCAGGAAACTGGGCTTTATTTGGAAAGAGTTGTACAACATCAACCTAGTAAAATCCCATAAGTGGGAAAGAACTATCTGGAAAGAGTTATATATATATATATATAGTCTTGGTACATGATCTCCGTGAAACTTGCTCTCTGAAATTACTGACCTTTATATAGCCTGAAAACAAGCTTCAATACCTTTGTCAGGCCTGTTAAACTTCAATCATATACTATACTAAAGAAGGATATGTACGGAATATGAAGATGATGTCATTTGGAAGCTTAGTTGTTAAGTTGCGACATCTTTAAGAAGTCCTCCTTCTTGCCACTGGCCTTGGTAATACTGTGCGATTGAGTACTTCCCACTTGTGCCGTGGTATTTTGGACTGTACTAGGCTGCTAGGCGCACCTCAATGTTTTGCTCCTTAACTACTCCTACTAGATAAAGTTCAACTACCTATCAACAAGAATTCTCCTTTTTGGGGATGAGCTATTTATGCAATTGATAGTCCACGCCCGTCAGCTTTGATTTATAAAGGACCATATGACTAATCAAGTCATGGATGGAGTAATTTGATATACCTCTTTTCCTGCCAGGTATGGGTTTTATGATGAATGCTTGAGGAAATATGGCAATGCGAACATTTGGAAGTATTTCACTGATCTTTTTGATTATCTACCACTGACAGCACTTATTGAGAGTCAGGTTTGAGCTCTTACTATACTGACTTTTCATGTGAATAGAACTGTTGGCTGATATTACGGGCGTTTTATCAATTTATTCTAGATATTCTGTTTGCATGGAGGACTCTCTCCTTCTCTGGATACACTGGATAATATCCGAGCGCTGGACCGCATACAAGAGGTACATAAATGGTTGTGAGATTTAAGCATTTGTATTTCGATGATATGTAACATACTCTCTTTAGTATTTTGGTACTAGTGGCTCCCCTCCTGCTTGATCGATCTGTCTCCTGCAGTTTTTTCCCTCCAAATTTTAGTGGTTGTCCTCGAAGAGAGGTCCTACAGCAACGATGTTTAATTTCCTGTTTTACCTTCCAAAAAGTTTACCTCTTTGGTGCAACGACTTTCTTCCCGTGACTCTGTTAACAGTAGTTCTGCAGAAATATCCAGTGGGACTGCAAAGTCGGATCTAGATATAGCAGTTATGACAGATTGATCTACGGATACCTCTATGTATATATACAGCAGCATTAATAACCTTTTGCTGCTCTGCTATGCATTGGTATATCTATTCTGCTTAGAGACTTGGTGACGGCAATTATTACCTTTTATCATCTGATATCTCCGTGTTTCTCATTCTGATGAAGTCTGATATCTCAGTTTTCTCATAGCTGCTCTGTTAACTTTTTTCTGAACCTTGCATATTTGCATCAGTGGTCTCCGTTTTCTCTTGTCTCATGATGTCAATTCTATGCACGTTAATGTTGCTGCCCTCATTCTTATGCCTCTTATTTGGTGGTTATTAGGTCCCACATGAAGGGCCAATGTGTGATCTCTTGTGGTCTGATCCAGATGATCGTTGTGGTTGGGGAATATCACCTCGAGGGGCTGGTTACACCTTTGGACAGGATATAGCATCTCAATTCAATCACACCAATGGTCTCACACTGATTTCTAGAGCTCATCAGCTAGTCATGGATGGTTTTAATTGGTGTCAGGTTTGTGGATCTAAATTGAGGCACCACCTCCCATCTCCCCCTTTTGTTAGTTCTCTGGAACTTGATTTGAGAAAGCAGTTTGTGTTTTTTATTTTTAACATGCTATTTGGTGGTGTAACTTTGGCAGGATAAGAATGTTGTGACAGTATTCAGTGCTCCAAACTATTGTTACCGGTGTGGTAATATGGCTGCCATCCTAGAAATAGGCGAAAACATGGAGCAGAACTTCCTTCAGTTTGACCCAGCTCCTCGGCAGATAGAGCCTGACACCACACGGAAGACTCCAGATTACTTTTTGTGATCCCAATACTTGCACCGATTGCCTGCAGGTATCTTTAACAAGAGGAGTTTTGCTGGTTGAGTGTTCTCGGCATCATTCTTTTGTTTGGAGCTTCACTACCTATGCCAGATGCTCATCAGAGTTGACAAAACGCCTTAATTGCCTTTTCATGTATATTTTCCCAAAAGGAATCAACATGCTTTGTAATTTTGAAATTTACGTAAAAGCACAGGGGTTTTCTCCCAGAGTTAAATTACCAACTCGTGGCAACCAAATGTCTGTCATTCCAAATTGTGTCTGGATCTCTTGATTTTAGAAAGGACATTCTAGTTTCCAGAAGAGATGAATTGGTGGTAGTAAGCACTTGTGCGTACCTTTAGTCTTCTGTAGTCGTCTTAGACACAAGATACTTTTCACTTGGTCTCTATTAGGATCATGTTTTAAATTTATTCTAATGAATGAAGGCCTAATTTTTGCAATATCTGAGGTTAATATTAGTTTCAAATGCGACGAATTAAAAAAAATTCCAGACGGTTAAGGAAATGCTTAAAGACCTTTCTGAAGTTCTAAAATTTGTGCATTGTCATCTGATGAGACCTTTATTCTTCTTTCCGTGATCGAATTTGATGGAATTTAAGGTGGTTGTTTTATCTCTTACTGACAGGAAGCTGCTGTTTTCTTGTTTTTTTTTTTTCCTTCCTAAAACTTTCGATTGCACTCCGAGGGATGTCGAGGAATAAATCACCAATGTAATTCGAAATAGGACACAAAGAATATCCTCAATATGTAATGGGTGGAGATTTACCTACGAAAATGGAACTAAATAACACAAATGACATGAGAACAGCAAAGAAATAGCTTTAATTTTTTCTCTTCTTAATACTCGTACCAAATCAAGACAGGGTATTCAGTAGGAAATCAAGTATTATTCGCCCTACGAAATATACACCTAAAGTGGAACAAACTCAACACAACATGAGGATCGCAAAGGCATTATAAAGCTAATAGTTAATCAAGCACCACGGAATTGATTTTGAAGATTGATCTATCCCCTAAATTTACACACAGAAGGCTGAAACAAGAAGAAAAAAGCTTTTAAGTGCAGTTTCAAGATAACAGTTTTCCCCCTGATATGCAATAACATGAGGCTGCTATTTCCTGGTGCTCGTGTTCAGATGTTCAGCTTCCAAAAACGGGTTCTGATAAATGTTCTTCCCGTGGAATGCAGTCGTATATCCAAGCTGCAATGACCTGCCAGCTTTTTATGCATTTACAGCAAAAAATTTGTTGTACTTACACAAGCTAGTAATCCAAATTTAACACCAAGCGTTCTGCATCAGCAGCCTGGTTCTTGTTTCAGCTGGATTCCACTTGTGGAGCCAAACATCATCGGCTAGAAAAACAGAACAAACTATAAGCATTACGACATATTTGGAAGAAACATAGTTTCAGCAAAAACAGAGAACATTTTTTGCTAATTGCTGAGGTAGTAGCATTTCATTATAGTTACAAGGGAGCAATTCTTGTTACATGGTGAAATCCGTATTGGGTGAGAGATTAAATAAGATAAGGGAACTAAACCTAAAATAGCATGCAAAAAGCCTGATTTTACCTGAGTCATACTAGGCAAAACACTACTAGCAAGCTCCTCATTCAACAAAACTGGGAGGGGTGGCATTTGGCTCATAATCCCAGGCATATTTCTCATGCTGCAGCATAAACAACACTATCACTACGTGAATTGTAATGACATCTAAATTCAGCCTGTAAAATATTAAGAATGACAACATTACTCGTTTAAAACTGCCGTTATATTATTTCTCGTTCGGATGAAGAGATCAATGTTGTCCTGCAACTGCCCATTCACACATTTTGATGTCAGATATCAGCTGATATGCATAATTGAATACTGTAAAGTATTGACAAACCCCTCTCCATACCCAAAAGTTGTAACCAGAAATAAGACATAAAAATGAAGAAAAAAATGCAGTGTAACATGCAGAATGAATTTGAAGCAGTCTTTTTCCCCCTTTTCAGGGAAATAGGCACACAGTACTTTTGCTTTGATATTTCACTGTTCTTTTTCCCCTTTCGCCAGCTGAGGTGTAGGCAGGAGGAGGGCAATAAGCTAATTCTCATTTATTGTTTTACCTGTTACGATAAAGGGATGAAAGAAGTAAAAAGAAAAGACACAAAATAGAGATCGGATTAGGGGGCCAGGGGTAGATAGACTGAAGAAGCATCACCAGTCAGTTCTATTATACAATACAAATTACAAATTACATAGAGGTAAAGTAGCAAATATCTGTATTCTCTTGGTAGATCAAGTACCATACAAATAACTAATCCCTTATCATGAGCTAATCTTGAAATTCTCAACTGTTTTTTGTTAGAATGCATTCCTCGATAATCCTTTCATTTGAAAGGCACATAGTAAGTTGTTACATCCCACACAATTTCCAGAATTGCTAAACTTAACATAGCAGTATAGGCTCAGACAACAGAGAGGTAGGTGATTTCCATCTCTTATGGATTCTAGACTTCTATTATTGCAAAAGACCAAGAATTTACATATCAACTTGCAAAGACAGAGAGCCGGGGTTTTCCTATATCTCTTGGGGGCTACATAAAAAGGAGGGATTACAAGACATTATGGGTGTGTTTGATAAGAAGGAAAATGTGGTTTTATCACTTATTTTCTAGTATTTTCTAGTGTTTGGTTAGAGTAGAAAATATTTTTAGGAATGGTTCAAATTTATCGTCCATAACTTCAAAGAAAATACTCTTTTTTTGGTTGAAAAAGAAGTACTCTTTCTACAACATGAAAATAAAGTAATCATTTTATTAAAATAAAAGAAAATACATTTTCTACATCATGAAAAAAAATACTCATTTTATTGAAATGGAAAAAAATATTTTTTCTACATCATGAAAAAAAAAATACTTTTTTTGTTTAAATAAACGAAAATACTTTTTCTACATCACGAAAAGAAAATGTTGTTTTATGTCATGAAAAGAAAATACTTTTTTGTTGATATAAAAAAAAATAATCTATCTATAACATGAAAAGAAAGTACTATTAATAATATTTTTATTTAGAGTGGGGTGGGGACAGGGGTGGAGGCGAGGGTGGGGTAGAGTAGGGATGGGGTGGGTTGGTGGGGATGGGGAATAGGGTGGAGAATGTTGAAAAAGAGTTTTGAAAAATGTTTTTCGTTCTTTTGATAGGGAAAATATTTTCCTCCAATGAGAGAAAAATGAGTGGATGAGGAAAATGTTTTCCAAAACACTTACCAAACATGAAGAAATTGAAAAGTATTTTCCGAAAAATATTTTCCTCCACACCAAACACACCGTATATTTCCACTGGAACAGTAAAAGTCCCTCAAATTATGGTGAATATCCTCAAGGAAACCAAATTCTTAATAGAAAATTTAGGAAACAACTTTTTTCCAAATCATTAATGGCAACTTGGACCTCTCCTGATTTCACCAATTCAGACTTTTACCACTTCACAGTGACCGGCTTCAGTGAAAATCCCAAGAGAAGGCTAACAATTAAGCACCTTCACAATTACTTTATTAAGAGTCACAAAGTTTTTCTTTTTTATGAAGTTCAGTAAGAGTCGCAAAGTTAGGACTGTCTTGACGGAAAGACAAAAAGAAAGCAAGTTTAAATCCCACAACCTTTTTAAAAGCTGTTGAAACGCTTCGTAAACATTGGGTTCTGGGTGATTAATACTCCAATTCATGACTTATATATGAGAACAAATAGAGGCAGGGAGCAAGATGGGCCTGAACACCACCGTTGTAAAATAAAATGAAATAAAATAAGGCAGGGGAATGAATACGTTATCTTTTGATGCAAGGACCCAAGTAGAAATGTGTAGTATTCCAACATTTTAGTATCTTACGTTTCCTTTTCCCTTTCAATTATCAAGGCTCCTACTACAAGAGATTGAGATTAATACCTTGACTATTGAAAGGTTGGCCGAAATCTGATTGAGAGCCTGATTATTTTCTTCCAGTAGATGTCTCGTTCCAAGTAATACTATAAGCAACAAAAAAACCAGGTAAGTTTGTGAATAGGAGCCAATCGAAAAATGAGACACACGAGATGAACAAAGAATCACACAGAAGAAAAGGGAAACCATAAAGTGGCAAGAAAAAAGGAGATTTGAAGGCAATCAATTCTCAGCAAAATTTTTACCACATAACACTTAGTGACATCTTTTACATGTCAAATAATATTAGCTGAACACCGTACCTTACAACATTGTACTAATCAATTTATTTCTGTCAAAGAAAATTAGAGACTCTTAATACAATTTATTTCTGTCAAAGAAAAAGCAGAACACATTGATCCCTACAGCTAAACAGATGACACTAACCTGCAGAAGGGATATTTTCACCATGGTTACGATGATTTGAGGACAGTGAATATGGAATGAAGCTCAATGGCGAAGCTGAGGATGTACCAGTTTTCATGGATGCTTCTGCTGATTTATCCTAAAGAAAAATGAACTTCATAATGTTATCTTCTCAGTTAATGTAACACATACACCTACAGAGACATAAATAAATGAACACGAGTACAAACAATTAGTGACAAGTATTGTGAAATATTTAAAAAGGAGAGTGTGAAACACAACAAAAACCGCTAGCAGTCCTAGACAAAACACTATCAGACTAGCCGGCACAGGTTGATAAAGACAAAAAGCAAGTCCAGGAAAAAAATATATACACATATAAACAAGACATCAGATCTACTGATTTCACTTTAGACGCCACATTAAGTTATAAGGTCAGAGAGGTCACAAATAGAATGGAAAAGGTCTTGAGAATCCATGAGATTTTCCATAGAATCCAACACTGAAATCTCAAGTCTATTTGGCTTTTTATAGATAGAAATGACGGCAAAGCTGGAATACCCGAAGTCCATTGGATTATAACTCCATGAGAATCCATGAGATTTTCCATAGAATCCAACACTGAAATCTCAAGTCTATTTGGCTTTTTATAGATAGAAATGACGGCAAAGCTGGAATACCCGAAGTCCATTGGATTATAACTCCACAAATTTGCTAGCACTACCTCAGTCCTCACATCTTTAAAATTTAAAAATACAATGTTTAACACAAATCAACTGTTCAATTCTCCAAATATTAATCATATCACGTCAAACCGAACAGAAAGGTAATAAGATAAAACAGCATGTTGCGATTTCTTCACTAAGACACGGACAAATGACTAATGTAACGCCATAAGTCCTTACTGATGATAAGAACGCAAAAACCTCCAAACAATGATTCACGATTCAAAGAATTTAAAGCCTAAGCAATTGACTTTCAATAGTTTGTTTCTTTTTGCCCTTAGATATCAACTTCTAAATACTAGACCAAACAAATAAAAAAGTCACTTCATAATACAATACCAGGAAAGGAAGAAAAGACGAAAAGAGAAAGTAGCTGCTGGCAGACCTTCCTGTCTTTCACTTTCTTCCCCAAACTATAGTCTTCCTGTTTTCTGCGCTTTCTCTGACAAACAATCAATCAATAGGTAAGCAAATCTGGTTCAAAAAGCATAAGCCATCAACTAAAATTTATTTAGTCAAATTAAAAGACAAGCATTCTTCAGATATTAACTAACTACAATATTTAGAGAAACTCACCAAATTATACTGTTATTGCTATGGAAAGATACCGCTAGAAAGTTTACTTTTTCAAAATAATAATAATAATAACAATAACAACAACAACAACAACAATAATAATAATAATAATAATAATAATAATAATAATAATAATAATAATAATAATAATAAATACAGGTCCAGTAGCTCACCGTCATCCACCTACATCTTAATGCAACATCACGAACAGTTTTGTCACGGAGTGCGGCTGCAATCTTAATGTACTTCATTATACTGGGTTCATTGGCAAACCTATCATCAAAACACTGACATTCATACATACTCATAGATGGGGGAGCAAAGATGAAATGAAACAGCATCAGAGATCAAATCATATTCTAATTCAAAGAAAGTTCTGATCAGTCTAAGGAGTATCAGGCTCGTGAAAAGCATTTTCAAATTCATTTCCTTAATAAATTTTACAATTTTCCATTTACTGTTTTCAGTTATTCATCAAACTAGCTGGATATATATGGAAATTTCCAATTGGATAAGCAGAACAAACCCCAGCAGTGAACACTATGCTCCAGCCAATCATCAACTAACAGCTACTAAAGTCCTAATTAAAAATGGAATGTAACATAGTTAAACCACCAACTAATTTGTTAAAAATGATCTTGATTTGGCAAATTCCAATTAGTTAACAATTAGGTCCCGAACAAGACAAGATAAGTGGAAGTTTCTGACTCTTCCACAAAAAAGTGGGGATCTTTTGCTGCTCTTTGCTGGGTTAGGGAAAGTGATCATTTCACTGTTTTCATTTCACTACTCGCCAGCCCATCATTTGACTTTTTTCACTCTCACTCTCTCTCTCTACCCACCCCCCCATCCCAACCCAAAACCAAACTGACTTGAGAGATGGATGAAAGAAATGTTCATTTAAGGAGGAGAGTTACGGACAGCGCATAGTGAAACAAGAGATAATCATAATGGAGCAAAGGAAAAAGTTTTTTGACAATTAGGAGGAACGGGATAATGTTGTAAAGAAGATTGGAAGGGCTAAACAACTTTGCAAGGATGTTCTCTTTATATGGTTAAACCTGGAAAGCCCCAAATTCAAGTGTTCCCACTTGGCTCACTTTTGAAAAACTACCTCAGGAAATATAAAATTTACAGTTGAATCTATGGCATTAAGAAGTAAAATTTGAAACTATGCAGAAAATATGAATCGCAAACAAAATGGGTCTATCCGTTACCTAAGCCTAGACTCGTACTCCGAGTGCACTTGACCATAAAACAACTGATGGGAATTATAGATTGTGTTTGATCCTAAATTAATTTCATTCTCAACTATGTTTTATTTCCAGGGAAATACAGATTCTTTAACTTTTTTGATAAGGTGAATTGTATTAATCAAAAGAGAGAGAACTCCCGTATATAAGAAGTATACCAAAGAGTAAAGAATTCACATCACAACATGATTCTCTACAAAAGACGTCTAATCTTCTATACAAATAGGGGCTATATGAGTGCACCAAAAGGCGACGAAAGATAAAAGACTGTTCTTAAGATGTGAAAAAGGAGATTCAATCCCCTCAAAAGCTCTCCTATTTCTCTCCCCCCAAACTATCCACATGAGAGCTAATGGGGCAAACTTCCACACCTTTTGCTTTCTTCTTCTACGGAAACCGGCCCAGCTATATAGCATTTCCTTTACCGTGCTTGGCATCACCCATTGAACACCAAAAAAGGTTCAGGATCGCCCTCCACAAAGCCAGGGACACAGGGCAATGCAACAAAAGATGATCAACTTCTTCCCCTGAGCTTTTACACATATAACACTAACTAACAAGTGTTATTCCCCTCTTTCGGAGATTCTCAACAGTCAAAATCACTCCCCTCGTACAGATTCTTTAACTTCTATACTACACTAAAGAAAGTGTATGTGTGCGAGAGAGCGGGTGTGAGAGAGAGAACTTTACACATGATTGAACCATAAAACAATTTGCTAAGAGATCTCTGTTCCCAAAGCTTCTAAATAATTCTATAACCACTTTGACGAATTTTCCTCGCACTAAATATGTTCCCACAAAAAGAAGAGAACCACACTAATTGATAGCTCAGACGCGGACAAGAAGTTTTTACCAAGAATAGCCCTAACCACCCAACCCAGACCACTGGTCTTGAACGTGAAGTGAAAGAGAGAAGGAAAAGAATGGGGTTGGAGTTTAAAAACACATCCGCAGTCACAAGAAGGAATTTTTCCAGAACACATCCTTCAGAGTTGGCAATGGTCTACGTATTAAATTCTGGAAGGACAACTGTATTGGCAGCACAACCCTACAAGAATCCTATCCAGGGTTATATCAGCTTGGATGTAACAAGGATGCTTTTATTGCCCAATATAGAGAAAACAATAGCTGGAACCCCACATTCATGAGAAATTTTCAACAACAACAACAACAACAACTACCCAGTATGTTCCCACAAAGTGGGGTCTGGGGAGGGTAATACGTACACATGCCTTACCCCTACCCGAAAGGGTAGAGAGGCTGTTTCCGGCCGACCCTCGGCTCAGAAAAAGAGATTCATGAGAAATCTTCAAGATTGGGAAATCAATAAACTACTCACACTCTTGAAACCTTGGAAGACTATAGCTTTAATCCACATCAACCCACTCCTTGCAGCCTTGGAAGACTATAGCTTTAATCCACATCAACCTGACAAAATCTTGGGGGGAAGCTCTAAAGAAGGGAGGTACACATTCAAAGTTGGTTATCATCATTTGTGCTCTCAGAATGGCATCCTTGAGGATTGGCCACTGAAGCATGAGTGGAAGATTGGACTACCTCTCTAAGGCTTTTCTTGGATAGCACTTAATGGAGAATGCCTAACACAGGACAACCTCAACAAAAGAGGCATAAGCTTAGTAGCAAACAGATACTATTTGTTCCAGCATAGCTCAGAGAGTGTCAGCCACCTATTTCTACACTGCCCACACACAGCTGATCTCTGGAACTTCTTCCATTCTATTTTTGGTTCGCATTGGGTCGTGCCTCATACCATCAACGAAGCATTTATTAGTACGCATTTTTGGAGAGTTGATAAAACCATCAGAAGAATCTGGAGGATGATCCCAGCCGTAACTTTTTGGGTGTGCCTGGACTCGAAGGAGTAGCAGGTGCTTTGATGGGATCTCATCTCCAACTTACACTCTTAAGGCCAAATGCTTAGTTAGATTGTTTAGCTGGCATTTTCATTCCCCTGTAAACAATGTCGATAATTTTTTGAATTGTTAGCTCCCTGATTCTAGCATAGACATCGTTCTGGAGCTAACTTTTTTGCTACCTTGTATTCTGCATCTTCTGGATGCCTTTTATTAATGATAATTACTTCATCGAAAAAAAAAGAGTAGGAAAAGAAAGGTCGCATGGAACAAGAATTTGGTGGTAGACACTAACATGCACAAACCAAATAAGCTTTCAAGGACAAGCTTGTACATGTATTATTCACAGGGATGGATTTCATATGGAAGTGGTCCATGAATTAAAAGAAATCAAATGTTTGGAAGATTGATTAGTTTTAGGAGCAGTATAAAAGGTGGAGTTATTCATATAGTTTTCACATGCATTTCAAATGCATTTACATACTTTTGCAACTTGAAAATGTTGGTTTATGTTGGCAACAATGGCATTGTTGACTAAACATAAACCAACAACTCTTTCCATCAACTCTTCCAATTAGCATGTCATTGTTGACTAAACATAAACCAACATTTTCAATCTCCACCTTGATTTGCGTTTCAAGCGTGCGTGTGAACAATTCTGGCCAAAATTTCTAAGCTTACTGGGCAATCCCGTTATAAGAAACAAGAAGAATCAAACTATGATTGAACATACCACCTCCACCTAATAACTGTTCTCTTCGGAGTTGCATCAGTTGATGCACAACCCCCGCCAAGTCTTTGCAGTGTGCAAACTTAGCGACCGGGACTATCTTGGTCAACATGTCTGCAACATTATCGTCTATGATAACCTTTACGACCTTGATAGTTCCCTCTTCAACAACATCTCGAATAAAATGAAATCTGACATCAATGTGTTTAGTGCGCTCATGAAATCTTTGATTTTTCATTAGATGAATAGCACTCTGACTATCACATCTAAGAGTTGATTCCAACTGAACCAAACTTTTAATTCTGCTACTAAACCTATCAACCAAATAGCTTCCTTCATCGCCTACGATGCTGCCATGTATTCTGCTTTTGCCGTAGACAAAGCGACAATCGAATGTAGAGTCGACTACTAACGGCACTGCCAACGAGGGTAAAGATGTATCCAGTTGTGGACCTTCTTCTGTCATGATCTCCTGCATAGTCAGAATCCACATAACCGAGAATTGAAATACCTCCACCACTTTTCAAAAGGTCAGACCAATATCAGAAGCTCCTTTGAGATATCTCAATATCCACATGATAGCTTCCCAATGCCTCTTTCCTGGGCTGGACGTGTATCTACTTACCACACTAACAGATTGAGCAATATCTAGACATGTGCATACCATATCATACATAATGCTACCAACTGCACTGCACAAGGAATCTTTGACATATGTTCCACCTCATCCCAGGACTGAGGCATTTGTAACTGTGAAAGTTTAAAATGAGGACCTAATGATGTACTTACAGGCTTGCACGTATGCATATTGAATCTCTCGAGAATCCTTTCAATATACCTCTTCTGAGAAAGATGTAGAACACCGTCTTCTCTTGAAATCTCCATACCAAGGATTTTCTTTGCAGCTCCTACATCCTTCATGTCAAATTCCTTACTCAACAACTACTTCAAAACATTTATTTCTATAATGTTGTTAGCAGCAATAAGCATATCATCAACATACAACAACAAATAAATCATTGAGTTACCAGACATCTTCTTGTGATACACACAGCTATCAAATGCACTCCTTGAGAATTCATGTAGTCATCAATGCATCAAACCTCTTGTACCACTGTCTAGGGGATTGCTTCAAACCATACAAAGACTAGTTGATATACGTGATCTTCTTTTCCCTCGGCTAGGAAACCTTCAGGCTAAACCATATAGATTGTCTCTTCTAGATCACCGTGTAAGAAAGTAGTTTTGACATCAAGCTGTTGAAGCTCCAAGTCAAATTGTGCAACCAATGCTAGTAGCACGCGAATTGAGCTATGCTTCACGATCGGTGGGAAAATCTCATTGTAGTCAATTCCCTCCTTCTGACTGAAACCTTTTGCAACCAATCTTGCCTTGAACTTAGCATCTTCCACTTCAGGAATTCCCTCTTTCTTTCTATAGACCCATTTGCATCCAACTGTCCTCTTCCGCTTTTTTATTTTCACAAAGACCCATGTCTAATTCTTGTGAAGAGACTTCGTCTCTTCCGTCATGGCTAACCGCCATTGTGCAGCATCCTTGCAAGAAGTTGCTTCAATATAAGAGGAGGGCTCCAGATCCTTAATCTCTTCTTGTGCACCTACGAACGCATATGCAATCAAGTTTTCTTGATTTATAAGGCATTCCGGTTCTCGTGTCTGCCTCTTCTCCCTCCCCTTCGCAATTGTGTATGGTTCATTGACAGCAAGTTCTCCAAGGTCTAGATCTTCTGACTCATTTTTAACCAGTGTTGTCAAAGGCGCGCTTAAGCCTAAAGCGAGGCTCAAAACAGGTTGAGCGCTTCGCCTCGCTTTGTGGGCGCTTTAGTATCGCATCAAGGCTCTTAGGCATATTTTTACTTGCCAATTAGTGTAATCATGAAAATGCATCATTAAACAATTGATATTTCACTTAATCGTAATTTTTTTAAATTTCTTTCACCGTATATTTATCATTCATGCTTATAATTATTAGTCTTAGACTACATATACATATTTTTACTTTTTCTCCAGTTGCGCCTTTTTTCGTTAAAGCCCACGCTTTATTTGTGCTTTGCGCTTAAAGCCCCAACAGACCTTAGAGCTTTTTTCCGCTTTTCGCTTTTGATAACATTGTTTTTAACCTGAGTCTCTTGATCATTTTCCTTGGCAAGCTCCACCGGAGGCTCTACCTGCTCGTTGTTCTTGTTTCATGAAAACTCTACAGAAACTTTACGGAGATCAAGTATAGAGGATTCATCGAAGGTGACATCTCTACTAACTATAAATTTGAGTAAAGACAAACACCAAAGTTTGTACCCTTTTACTCCATCTACATACCCTACGAATATGGCCTTCTTAGCCCTTGGTTCAAGCTTTCCTTCATTAACGTGATAATAAGTTGGACACCCAAATATTCGTAAGTATGAATAGTTAGAGGGTTCACCTGACCATACCTCATTCGGAGTCTTAAAGTCAATTGCCGATGCTGGAGATCGATTGACAATATGAGCAACAGTGTGAACTGCTTCAGCCCAAAATACTTTGGACATTTTGGCTTGTATGAGTATACAATGAGCCTTTTCAAGCATGAGCATACAACGAGCCTTTTCAAGAAGAGTTCTGTTTATTCTCTCGGCAACTCCATTTTGTTGTGGGGTATGCCTGACAGTCCTATGTCTTGAGATCCCATGAACCTTGCACAATTGATTAAACTTTTCATTGCAATACTCTAAGCCATTGTCTGTGCGAAGATACTTGATTTTCCGCTCCATTTGATGTTGAACCAAAATCTTCCACTCTATAAATGCTTCAAAAGCATCACTTTCTGCCTTCAAAAAATGCACCCAAACCTTTCGTGAGAAATCATCAATAAAAGTGAGAAGATACCTCTTTTCGTCCTTCGATGGAAGTATAGAGGGACCCCATAAATCTAAATGGATGTAGTCGAGCACTCCTTTTGTCTTGTGTTTGCTAGTGCTGAAGCTGACCTTCGTCTGCTTCCCTAGAACGCAGAGCTCACAGAAGTCAAGTGTGCTGATCTTCTCACCTTCCAAAAGGTTACGATTGCTCAACATCTTCAGTCCGCGTGCGCTCATATAACTCAGTCTCATGTGCCATAGCCATGCCTTATCATCATTAGATAACTGCACTGTAGATGCATTTGCAGAGCCAACAATGGTGCTTCCGGCCAATGTGTAAAAGCCGTTCTCCAACTTGCCTTTCAGCATGACTAAAGAACCTTTAGTCACCTTCATAGTTCCTACTTCGCTCATGTACCTGTAGCCTTGTTCATCTAGAGTACCCAAGGAGATCAAATTCTTCTTCATATCAGGAACATGACGGACTTGTGTAATAGTCCTCACGGTTCTATCATGGCAGCGAACCCGAATGGAGCCAATTCCAACTATTGCACAAGTTGCATTATTGCCCATTACTACGGTTCCTCCACTTTTCTCATAGCTGCTAAACCAGTCTTTTCGGAACGTCATATGCAGAGTACAAACAGAGTCTAACACCCATTTGTTTCCATAACTACTATTATTACACGATGTTGTTAGTACATAATCATTATCAAAATCATGTACATGTTCAACAGTATATGCACTCGCCTTTTCCTTGGACTTTGACATTGAGCAATCTCGTTCAAAGTGCCCTTTCTTGCCACAACCCCAACACTCTGTATTCTTCTTGTTCACACAAGACTTTGATCTGTACTTTGATTTGCTCGTTCCCCGTTGGCTAGTCCAACCTCTCACAAAGAGCCCACTTGCCTGGTCGTCTCTGTCTCCTTCGATGTGCCTCCGCACATCACTAGAGCTAAGTGTTTGCAGCACTTGCTCAAGCTTGATAGGCTCCTTGCTATACATCATTGAATTCTCAATATCACGATATCTTTAAGTCCGTGAAAATAGCAAAGCACATGCAAGCGTCTCCTCCTCCCTTTTAATTCATGCAATCTGTAAGTCCATGACAAGTTTATTGAATGCATCTAAATGATCTTGTAACGAAGTACCTAACCCCATCTTAAATGTGCGAAGACGCCGTTGTAACAACATTCTTGTTGTCACTGATCGATCTTGGTATAGCCCTTCTAGCCTTTCTCATAACTGTATGGTCGTCTCTTCGGTACCCGTACTCACTTCACAAAGCACGTTAGGTTCAAGGGATAGTTGGATTGCACTCAATGCATCCCCTTCAATCTTCTCCTTGCCGGAGCTGATATATCCGTAGGATACTTTCCGTCAATAGCATGGATTGAACCTTCCCTCCGCAGTACACCTAGAAGAATTTCTCTCTTAACTCTCTACTCACTACAATGTATTGTATTGTTTTTTAGGGATGGTTTCTACAAGTGAAGGAATGCATCTATTTATAGAGGTAAGGATCTCCTCTTGATGTCATTGGTGACATCAAACTACCTCCTCTTGATGTCATGGTGATATCAAAGGAGGATGCTTCCTCCTAGCATTCATGCCAACTCTTTCCACCGACTCTTCCAATTGGCATGCCATTGTTGACTAAACATAAACCAACAACATGTTTGTTTATGTTTAGTCAACAATGGTATGCCAATTGGAAGAGCTGGTGGAAAGAGTTGTTGGTTTATGTTTAGTGAACAATTGCATGCCAATTGGAAGAGTTGTTGGTTTATGTTTAGTCAACAATGGCATGCCGATTGGAAGAGTTGGTGGAAAGAATTGGTGGAAAGAGTTGACATAAATACTAGGAGGAAGCTTCCTCCTTTGATGTACATCAAGAGGATGTAGTTTGATGTCATCAATGACATCAAGAGGAGGTAGTTTGATGTCATCAATGACATCAAGAGGAGGTCCTTACCTCTATAAATAGATGCATTCCATTATTTGCAGAAACCATCCCAAAAAAATAATACAATACGTTGTAAAGAGTTAAGAGAAATTCTCTTAGGTGTAATTGAGAATTCTCCCATTCCTTTGTAAATAATAGAAAGGCAATTATTCTCTGGTGGACGTAGGATTATTTTGATCCGATCCACGTTAAATCTTGTGTTTTTTCTTCTACGTTTCTGGTAACACAACTTTTTCAGTATAATGTGCTTCAAGATTTTGTTAAAGGTATTTTCATTAATTTTTTGACTCCTCTAAAGTGCAGAATTTTCTGGAATAGTATTTCAAACTCTTTACGGTGAAACTCATAGTTCTACTAATTTGGATTTGTTTAGTCAAAGCATTAGAGGTATTTTCATTAATTTTTTAGTCAAAGATTAAATCTTGTGTTCTTTATTTTACGTTTCTGCCGACATAACTTTTTCAGTATAATGTGCTTCAAGATTTTGTTAAAGGTATTTTCATTAATTTTTTGACTCCTCTCTGGAATAGTATTTCAAACTCTTTATGGTGAAACTCATAGTTCTATTAATTTGGATTTGTTTAGTCAAAAGCATTAGAGGTATATTATCTATTCTTCGTTGTTTTTCAGGTTTTTCTTTTAATAAGTTGGTTTATAGATTTCTTTGTTTATATTGGAGTAACTAAGCCACCAAAAGTTACACAGACCTGAACCTAGAGCATTTTTCTTTTGTCTTGCTGAAATTTGAACATTGATCTTAGATTCCTTTTTTTATTTAATTTTTATTTTGCACCGGGTGTCTGAGTCTCTTCGAGCCCCGACTAATCTCGTGGGTGCACAGGCCCTCGGCATGGAGTTTCCCGCAAGTGCACCACGGTTAATTCAGATTTTACCCAGTCCGATGGCCCTCAGAAATTGTTTGCACCCAGTAGGTTTTGAACTTGAGACCTTGAAAGGGAGCAAACCCCAAAGCTCAAGTCAATTGCCACCAGGCCAACCCCCGAGGGTTTCTTATAGATTCCTTTTCTATGCACTATCAGCCTTAGTCAATTAGAAAAAAATTATATATTTACTTCATGCGCCGGCTAATAGAGAATTTAAATTCACAATTATGTTTATTCTTATATATATGATGCAAGTCTAATCTTATCGTATGATGCCTAAAGAGAATCTTCTAAAGCCCAATGCTTACATTTTTCGCCTTATCATTTTTTTCTCAATTTATTGTTTCCCAACTTCTGTTATGCTTCAACTTTCCCTTAGCCATTAGCTCTGTAATTATCTTTTGCTGTGAATACATGAAAGTTTATAATTTCTGATTCCTGTGAGTCTTCATATTTTATCTTTCTTCCTATTTCCACAAGCTGTCAGGGTCTACAGGCAGCATTCCTCTCTTTCTTTTTCACTGTAGCTTGGCCTAGGCATGACCAAAAACTTAGCAGCACCAACCACTTTCAGCCTTAGTTTTATTCAATTGTTCATCTTCAACCCTGCAATTCAAGGGCATAACAACTTTTCAGATCTGCCGAGATTTAGGAGACTTGCCTGCTTCCTTCACAAGTCACAACTAGGATTGTCCCTTGTTTCCTTACTAGGAATCACTTTCTTCTGTTACCATTGCATACTTTTTTTTATAAGTACAATTGACATACTTTCTTATCTCTCCCCTCCCCCTTCAAAAGTATTTTAATCAGGCTATAATTTTCTTTTAACTATGTTGCTTTCACATGTCAATACTTTTCCCAACCATTTAAACATAATCATAGCGCTAAAATACAACAAAATAAAGTGACTGAAAACTGCCATAAAAAGGAATGCTATTTCAACAGAGGACCACTATATCCGGTCCAGTTGTTTCCCCTTGGATGATTATGGAATGTGCAGTCTAAAAGTAAAACAAATGAAAGGAATGGAAGGAAGACAAGGCAAAGAACAAACCTGAGACCTCACTAGATTCATCAGCAATCTATATTATTAATAAGCCATACAACAAGTGTAATACACTAAGTAAACATTAAGGCTAGATTGGTTCAAGAGAGTCTTGCCTGAGCCTACTTCCACTCCCTTTCCTAATTTTTATCACCTTGGAGAAAGCACTTAGAACATTTTCTCTCCAAAAAATTTCTTCTCCTATATATATTTCCCATAAACGCTTGGACTACAATTTGTTGATGATTATACGAAAATTCTTTTAATCCTCAAGTGAAATTACGACAAGAAATCCCATGAAACTCCAGAAAATAATAACTAGTGAAACTCCTTCCCATTTTATATAACACACTTTCTATTTCAGGACATTCGAACTGTTTGACACGTGTCAGGACATTCAACTTTCAAGAGTTCAAACACATTTAACTAACAACAACAACAATAACTACCCAATAAAATCCCACAGAGTGGGATTTGGGGAGGGTAATATGTAGGCAGATATTACCCCTAACCCGATAGGGCAGAGAGGCTGTTTCCGAAATTCAAATACACTTAACTATTCAAACTTTAAAATTGATGTAATATTTCCACTATCAAACTAACTTTATTCAGCCTTCACTATTTTCTCACTATCACTAATATCTATATATACAAATCAAATTAACATGTAAACTCCACACACAATAAAATGGTGTCAAACAAAATGGAACGATCGATTACCAAATATATACAGAGATGAAAACATTTGCAGTAAAATGTAACAAACATGGATGAAAAAAAAATGCACATCTCAGCATACATACACACATCCAGAGACCTGGAAGAAAATACCTACTTCATAAGGCCTTCATCCAGTTTGTACTGTTCCTCAAGGGTCCACTCTACCGCCAGCCCGGTGTCATGCTTGAGCCCCGGCACTGAATCAATAAGAAAAGAACTCGAACAACCTCCAGACTGACTCATTACTGAATTATTGTTGCTACTCCGGCCACTGTTTGTCATCGCACTTGGATTCCCAGAAAACAACATCCCTCCTCCTCCTCCTCCTCCTCCGCCGCCATTATTATTTACATTGAAATTCATTCCAAGGTTACTGTAGTAATTGCCCATCAACATCATATCAGACGATGAGCTTCCTATTACACCCGATTGAAACGATAAAGCTTGGTGATGAAACCCTGTATTAGAAGACTCTGCAGCCATTCCCATACATGTACACCTGTTACCTAACTCCTAAATCCACTCAAAATCTACTATTGCGTACAATAACATTCTAACAGAATAAAACATCCGATCATAGCTCCAAAACCCCCAAATAAATAAAACCCTAAAAAGTGTTTCCGGTACACAAAATTGTACAATATAATTGAACTACAAAATAGGGGAAATTAGGTTAATCAATCCATCCCACGACGCGATTGTTCCGAAAACCTTCCTTTTAAAATCTCAACTTTTGGCAAACTGATAGTTGAGAAAGTTAACCCATCACTGAATGCAGCAGACTCAGTGAATAAAAAAAATGAAACCCTAACCAAAACAGAATGAAAAAAATAGCAAATGTTTTAGTGGATGTACAATGAGAAAAAGATTTAGAATTGACATAAGGGAAAAGAAGAATATACCTTTTTTTCTGAGTGCAGAATTTTATCTTTTTTGTCTAAGCCTTGTTTATATTTTCAACCACAAATAATAGTAAAAATATAAGTTGGGTGGGTGTCAGGTGTGTAATGTTAGTGCTACTGTTTACAACTTTTAGCTCAAATGGGTTCTTTCTCTCTCAACTGTTTCAATATCCAATGGGGAAGAAGAAGAAGATAATTGGGGGGTGGTTGTTAAGGGTGTGTTTGGGGGGGGGGGTGGAGGGACGTGCAAAGATAAATAATTGAAGGGGAGGGGTTTTGGTATTTTGTGGCAGATCTTGAATGTTAGCAGCAACAAAGTGCGAATCCCAATAAGCAGTTGATACAATTATTGTGACAGTTCACTCTACCCTTTTTATATTTTTGTTTTTATCCCCTCTTTTCTGTTTGTTGTTGTTGGTGGATGGTTTTTTTTTTTTTTTATTTTCCATCAATATTTTTTACTTACATTGTAGCCCGATTATATTTGTATTTATGCCGCATAGAGTCCTGTTCGGCGGGAGATGCTTCCTATTATAGATTTTTTCATATCCAATGCTCGAACTCGAGACCTTTTATTAAGGGAAGAGCAATCCTAACCACTGCATCACATCCTTTGGTGGCGATGGATGGGTTAGTGGGCGTTTGGACATAACAATTGTAAAATTCCAAGAAAAGTAAAAAAAAATCAAAGTGAAAATGATACGTATTTAAAAATTAGAGTTGTGTTTGGACATGAATATAATTTTATGTTATTTTATATTTTTGTGAGTTCTATGAGCGAAAATTTTGGAAAATAGATTTTTGGAGTTTTCAAAATTTTTTAAAATTTCCGAAATTCATCTAAAGTAAAAATTAAAAACTTTATAGCCAAATAATGATCTCGAAAAAAAGCAAAAGAAATTCAAAAAAATGTACCCAGCTTGTTTTGTTTTGTTATATGTTGTATTGTTACCTTAAATGCAATATTTATTTTGATTATTACTTAAATTTTATTATATCATATTGTTAAATTTGTTGTTATGTAACGATAAAAAGTACTAATTTTATGTAGCGACCGATTAGTATGGTCGCATCGTTTCTTTTTCTCTCATCTCGCTCTTCATTATTATTAAATAATTTTATTTTATCTTTTATCTTACCTTTTTAGTAATAATTTCAGCACGTATCATAATTTTTCCTTATAATATTAAAAATTTATTCTTCATATTACTGGTGCATGATATCATGAAACGAATCCAAATATTATAGTATTTATTAAACGATACAGTACAATATAATACGATTCATAACAACCCTAAAAAAATGTAAAGGTGAAATGTTCGGCGTGAAATCCAAATTAATCGAGAATCAAAAACACTAGGTGTGTCACATGCACTTGATTTATGATATTACTTGAGACGTAGAGCTAATTAAGAGAAATGAAAGTACATTTATTTCATTTACATGTTAGAATTTAGTGGACGTAAATGTAAAACAAAATATTTAGTACTCCCTCCAGTTCATAATAAGTGTTCAATTTGCTTTTTTATTTTGGTTCAAAATAAGTGTCCAATTATGTAATCAAGAAAGAATTCAATTTATTTGTATAAACTAACTCCTATATAATCCCTAAAAAGTTTTCTTACTTCTCACATTAAATATTTAATTAGGGGTAGTTTAGTTATAGTAGGTATTTTTGTATAGAATTTAGTATTTTCCTAATGAGTGTGTTAAAAGTAAATTAAACACTTATTGTGAACCGGAATGAGTAGTAAATGTTTAGAAGTATAGTAGATACTTAGGTCCTGTTTGGCCATATAACAAAAATAAAGAATCACTTTTTTCGAAAATTTTTTATTTTTTACAGGATCACTATTTAGCCATGAAAATTTCAAATTTCAGTTGAAGTTAAATTTTGAATTTTTTTAGAAATTTGAAAAACTCCAAAGGCTATTATTCAAAATTTTCTCTTTCAAATCACTCACAAAAATTTAACAACAACTCCAGATTGTATTCATGCTCATAACAACTTTAATTTTCAAATATCATTTTTAATTGAAAACAAATTCAATTTTTTTCGAAAATTCATAATTCTTATGTCCAAAGGCCCACTTAGTTACATTAATACAAGACATGTAAAATTCGTTACTCCCTCTGGGAAAAATAAATGAATACTTTTTTTTATTATTATGGGCCAAAATAAATGTCTATTTATATAATCAAGAAATTTTATTTTTTCAATATTATCTTTATATACGTATCCCTAAAAAGTCTTTTACTCCTCATTTAATTAAGGTTAGTCACACAACTTATTTTGTCTAGAATTTAATTTTTTTTAATGGATATATCTAAAGTAAATAGGTCACTTATTGTAAACCCGGAAATAAATGATAAGGATAAGAAGCCAAAAAAAAATGAAAACTTTATACTAATATTGTGTCGCTTTAGAGGGAGTATAACTTTTCATAGACCAATCACAAAGACATCAAAGAAAACGACTATCAAACGCACCTAACAAGATGAGTTCTCCTTTTAACGCACTAATTAATTCTACTTTAAGGGCTGTAAGTATCCTAATTCCTAGTCCATTGACAGTGACCAAAATACTGTTCATAACAATTTTATTTTATAAGTTTTGTAGGATGAACTTTTAATATTTAATTGAGTATAAAATAATGGGTAAAATTTAAAAATAGCTAGATTTATCACTGGTTATTGAAAAATAGCCAAGTTTCAAAAGTCATCGAAATTTAACCACTTTAATCTGAGCGAAAATACTGTTCAAAATCTGGAAAAATATGCCCGCAAATTTTATCGGAGTTCCAGCATAAATATGTTTGAACTCCTGTAAATTTTACGGGAGTTCCAGGATAACTATGCTGGAACTCCCGCAAATTTTATTGGAGTTCAAGCATAATTATGCTAGAACTCCCGCAAATTTTACGGGAGTTCCAGTAGTATAATTATCCAGTATAATATACTGGAGTTTGGAGCACTAGTGCTCCAGTCTCCCGCAAATTTTACAAGAGTTAGCAAAGTATACCGGTCCAGCATAATATACTGGAGTTCGTACACAATGCACTAGAACTCCCGTATATTATACTGGACTGGTCCCTGTTGCAGCAAAATAGTGACTATTTTTCATTGACTTCGTAAACAGTGACTATTTTTCATTGACCAGTGTGAAAACTGGCTATACCATGATATTTTAACCAAAATAAGTAATACTATTTGGTATTACTGGCTGGAGAATAATTATTTGAGTATCTAAGGTTGACAAATAATATTGTTGCAGCGTAGCTTAAAATAAGTGACGCGGAGTACGGACTATGAGAATTATTGTTGCGACTTTGATTAAAAAAATCTTTTAAATAAAATATTTTTCGCTAATTCAATGTAAATGAAAGATAATTTCAATAAGGAATTAATATATATATTTTTTGGATAACGTATTCCGGTCATACCATTCACAATTTACACCAACATAAAATATGGCTTATCACTTATGGATTTGCTAGATGAGGATGCAATTATGAGCATTAACAGAATGTTTGGTTTCTGCGCAACATTATTTTTTGTTTATACAACATTACATATAGAAAGAAAGAAAAAAGTATTTATGTTGGTATACAATGTCACTTTTCAATTATTATTTTTTTGGTCATGTTTATCCATTCAGTGTCCGATATACATATTGGAGCTCGATTATATCCGGATTTGTGTCGTGTAAGGCTCATTTAACAGGAAGTGTTCCCTAAAATAATTTTTTTCATACACAAAGTTCAAACCACATACATCTAATTAAGGATAAAGGGATTTTATCTATCCCACCGTAATCCGTATTGCTTGTCATATAACATTGACTTATGTAATATATGATGATTAGCTACTTTATTACTTTGAAGAATCTAATAATAAGGCGCAATTTATAAAGAATATTGCATTGTTGTGTATACGGAGTGCAACGCTGTTTGAACACTAGGAAAAACATAGGAGAAGATACTACGAACCATTTAGGGGT
>JASVEL010005152.1:0-28088 GCA_032618575.1 Nicotiana noctiflora | reverse complement strand
AGTAGGGAGTCTCTCCTGTGGAGGATTTGGGGTGGTTCTATGTGCCCACAATACTTCTGGCAGCAATTCGGGTCACAATCCCTTGGCGCCTTCGAGTTTTTTCTTTAGGATGTTTAATATGGTCTTGTTAGACGATTCTGCTTGACCGTTAGTGGCCAGATGATTAGGCGTTGAGAATATTCTTTTGATGCACCATTTGTCGAAAAAGTCGGTTGTCTTTTATCTTATGAACTATCGTCCGTTGTCATACATTATCTCTTTGGGGATGCCGAAGCGACATATGATGTTTTTCCAGATGAAGGCTATGACTTCTTGCTCGCGGATCTGGGCGTAGGCACCTGCTTCTACCCACTTAGAAAAGTAGTCAGTTAAAACTAATAAAAAGCGTACATTTCCTCATCCGATAGGTAGCGGCCCGACTATGTCCATTCCCCATTTGATGAAGGGCCATGGGGATGTGACCGAGTGGAGGAGATCTCCTGGCTGATGTATCATGGGAGCAAACTTTTGGCATTTTTCGCATCGCCGGACGTATTTTGACGCGTCCTTTTTCATGGTAGGCCAGTAGTATCCGGCACGTATTAGACACCGTACGAGTGCTCGATTTCCCGTATGGGCGCCGCAATAGCCCTCATGGACCTCTTCTAGCACCGGTGTCGTCTGGTTATATCCTAGGCACTTAGCCAGGGGTCGTCCAAAAGTTCTTTTGTAGATATCATTATTCACCAGGCAGTATCTTGCGGCCTGTGTGCAAAGCTTTCTTGCTTCTTTTTTGTCGTGTGGTAGGTGCCCATCTTACAAGTATGACACAAATTGATTGCTCCAGTCCCAAGTTAGGTGCAGGGAGATTACCTCGCTGTGGTCGATGGCAGAGTGCATGAGGGTGATGGTGTTTTCCTTGTTTAGGTTGGTGGCTGCTACGGCCAGTTTAGCCAACCCGTCGGCTTCGGCGTTATGCACCCTAAGAACTTGTTCGAAGCGACACTCGCCGAATTGGGCCATCAGTTTACAAACCTCGACTCGATATTTTTGTAACCTCTGCTCCTTGATCTGATAAGTCCTGACGACTTGATTTACCACAAGTTGCGAGTCGCAATGCAGGATCAGTCGGTGGGCCCCGTACCTGGCGGCTAGTTTTAAACCTACAATAACAGCTTCATACTCCGCCTCGTTGTTAGTCATCTCGGGGCATCGTATGGACTGGCGAATGATTTTGCCTGTAGGGACTTCGAGAACGAGTCCCAATCCCGATCCCGAGGCGTTCGCGGCCCCATCGGTGTAGGGTATCCAGGGGTCGATGTTAAGAGTCGTTTGTAGGGCCTCCTTCTCTGCCTCAGGCGAGATTTTGGCACTGAATTCGGCTATGAAGTCGGCGAGGACTTGTGATTTGATGGCAGTTCTGGGGATATATGTGATGTCGTGCTCGCTGAGCTCTATGGCCCATCTGGCGAGATGGGCCAACAGTTCGGGCTTGTGTAGGATGCTTCTTAGAGGGAAGGTAGTTACTACTCGGATGGGGTGGCATTGGAAATAGGGTCTTAGCTTTCGTGAAGCCGTGACCAATGCCAACGCCAATTTCTCGAGGTGTGGGTACCGAATCTCGGCATCCACTAGAATCTTACTAATGTAATAGATCAGTGATTGCGTACCTTTTTCTTCGCAGACGAGCACTACGCTGACCACGACTTCTAAGACGGCCAGATATGTCATTAGGGGTTCACCTGGTTCTGCCTTTGCCAACAGTGGTGGGGACGTCAGGTACGCTTTCAACTCTTGGAGGGTTGTAACCCATTCGTCATTCCAGTAGAACCCGTTGTCTTTTCTCAGCACACTGAAGAATTTGTGGCATCTGTCCGACGATCGGGAGATGAAATGAGAGAGGGCGGCTATTCGGCCTGTCAACTTCTGAACCTGTTTCTTACTATTTAGTGCCTCGGTATCGAGGCGATCGCCTTATTCTGGTCGGGGTTGACTTCGATCCCTCTTTGTGATACGAGGAAACCAAGGAATTCCCCGGATGCCACGCCAAAAGTACATTTTTCAGGGTTCAGCTTCATTCCATAATTGTTTAATATCTCGAAGGCCTCTCGCAAGTGATCGATATGATCCTCCTTCCTCGTCGATTTGACTAGCATGTCGTCGATTTAAACCTCCATGGTTTTCCCAAGTTTCTCCTTGAACATCTTAGTGACCAACCTTTGGTAAGTAGCCCACACATTCTTTAGCCCGAAGGGCATCACTCTGTAGCAGTAGGTGCCTTGGTGGGTGATGAAGGTGGTTTTCTCCCGATCTTCCTCGACCATCAGAATTTGGTTATAGCCGGAATAGGCGTCCAAGAAAATTAATAGCTCATGTCCGGCAGTGGCGTCGATTAGTTGGTCGATGTGCGGCAGGGGGAAAGAGTCCTTAGGGAAGGCCTTGTTTAGGTCGGTGAAATCCACGCACATCCTCCATTTCCCGCTCTTCTTTTTGACCATCACCACGTTAGCGACCCATTGTAGGTACTTTGACTCTCTGATGGAACCATTGGCCAGCGACTTGTCTACATCCTCTCAGACCGCCTCATTAATGGCTGTATTGAACTTCCTCCTGACTTGCTTTACTGGCACATGTAATGGATCCATGTTGAGCCAGTGGGTGGTGATATCTGGCGAGATCCCTGGCATGTCTGCATGGGAAAAGGCAAGCGTGTCTACATGTTTAGTTAAGAATTCATGGTACTTACCTGGATTGGCGAGTCCATGACCAATGTAGGCCTTCTTCTAGGGGTCGTTCTGATCTTGTTGAACCGGGTCGAGATCTTCCACAGAGATTTGCAGACTTCTATGATGTCTGGATCCCTTATGGCATCGGTCGTCGGGTCCACTTGGGTCTCCGACATGGCTGATTGCTATGCTTCTGCACTTGCCCGGCTTAATTGCCTGGTGTGGGCGCAGTATTGAGTTATCTTGTAACATTCATGCGCTGTGCGCGGCTCCCCTTTAATGCTGAATATTCCTCATGGAGTAAGGAATTTGATCACTTGGTATAGGCTCGACGGGACCGCTCGCATGACGTGTATCCATGGGCGCCCAATTATGACGTTGTAGGTTGTCTCCTGGTTCATCACATGAAAGGTTGTTTCTAGGGTGACACCTCCCGCAAGGACGGGCAGGGTCACCTCTCCTGACGTGCTCTCCACTGCACTATTAAAACCGGCTAGAGTTATGCACCTGGAGTGATTCTGTCCTCGAGTCCCATCTGTGGGAGGACTCTCGGATGAATGATGTAGGCGCCACTTTCGCCATCGATCATGACTCTCCTAACATCAGTATCAATGATACGTAGAGTAATAACTAAAGCATCATAATGAGGGAAACACAAACCGTCGGCATCAGACTTACCGAATGTGATCCTTCCTTCGAGGTCATCGAACCATTCGTGGGAGATGGTCCTCTTCAATCGGTGTGTGTTGGCGAATTTGATGTGGTTAATAGTGATGTCGTCCCCTTCTCCGACGATCATGTTTACCGTACGTGTCGGAGAGGGCAGCTTTGGAGGTCCGCGGGAGTGCTCTCGTCCGCGTGCAAAATTGGCTTTCCCTTTGTCGCAGTGCACCTCCTTTAGGTAACCCTGGTTGAGCATTCTGACGACTTTTTGTCGCAGACCGATGCAGTCTTCGATCCGGTGCCCTCGTTCCTGGTGGAACTCGCACAGGACGTTTGACTTCCTGGTGGCTGGGTCCGATTTCATCTTTTTGGGGCCACTGTACCTTAGTGCCGAGCTTCTCCAGTGCGTACACTACTTTTGAAGGTGAAACACAGAAGTTATGTGAAGAAAGTAAAGGGGTCGTACCTCATTCGTTTCTGAGTGGGGCGAGGTGGCGTTGCACATTGTATGTATGACGTGGGGGCGGAAGTGAAGATCTCGTATAGGGTTGGTGTCGCTCCTTGCTGGGACGAGGGGGAAGTTCCCAGAGGCCCTCGTATCGTCGATCTCTTCTCGTATCCGGGTGCACGGCTGCTAGCCGTCGGGTTGGTCCGTTGAGATCCTCCTCGTCTGCCCATACCTCGGCGCAGTAGGCATTGTGAATCTCATCCCAGGTTGTGGTAGGATACTTCATGAGCCGGCTTAGCAGTTTTTTGGTAGCTCTAGAGCCGTCCTTGCTGAGTCCGTTCTGGAAGGCCGCTACCGCCATTCCCTCTGACACACTTAGCAGGCTCATTCTTACCCTATTGAACCTGGCGAGGAAGTCCCTGAGGCCTTCGCCTATGGTTTGTCTGACGGCGAATATGTCGTTCACCCTTGCTTCCGCTTTCTTAGCGCCGGCATGTGTAGTGACGAACTTGTCCGCCATTTCCTCGAAGGTTGAGATTGCTTTCGCGGGTAGTTGGGAATACCAGGTCAAGGCTCCGCCGGTCAATGTTTCGCCGAACTTCTTCAGCAGCACTGATGGTACCCGTTCTTTAGACAAGTCATTACCTTTAACAGCAGTGACATAGTGGATGAGATGATCCTAGGTATCAGTGGTTCCGTCGTACACCCTCAAGTAGGGGGCATCTTGAAGGTTTTTGGAATGGTGTAGGGTGCTGCTTCTTCGGAGTAGGGTTGTTCCACGAACCTTCCTACATCCCGTTTGGGTAGTAGTTTAGGCGCCTCGTGAATCTTATCAACCCTATCTTGGTGCTCCTTCATCTAGTCGCGGAGGGCTTGATTTTCGCTTTCCATTTCCTCCATTTTCTTGAGGATGGAGGCTAATGTGTCGTCGTGTGTTTGCGTCTCGAGGAGTTGGCCGTTGGTTCGTGTTCCTTCCTGTTCATCTGTCGCGGTGGTATTGCTTGTTGCTGGTGCTGCATTTCCGCAGCCTCGTGGTGGCTTTTCCACAGGCTGCTCAAGGTGCTGGTCAACCATTCTTCCAGTAGCCCCTTCACTACTGGGGGTGCCTCTTTTGGATTGGAGGTGTCCCTTTCCTGCGGGGTAATAAGGTTCCCACAGGAGGGAGGAGAGGCCTCCGCTTCAGGTGCGGAAAAGGGGGCAGCGTTGATGGCTGCGCTACCACCGGCCTCGTTCATGGAACTCAGGAGGTTTGTAGTAACTTCTGTCACAACCTTGGATCGAGTGTTATCTTCGGCCATTTCCAGAACTTTTTCCGATGATCAGATCTTACTAATGTATACTACAAGTTTGATTCTTGAAATCCCCACAGACGACGCCAAATTGTTTGACTCAAAAGTTGTTGAACACTTTTTAAGCAAATCAATCAATGTAAATGAAGGGTCAATTGGAATCAATGATAATATATACTCCCTCCGTTTCAATTTATGTGAACTCATTTGACTGGGCACCGAGTTTAAGAAAAGAGAGAAGACTTTTGATCTTGTGGTGTAAAATGAGGCACCTTTATTTTATGTGGCTATAAATCATTGCATAAAGGTAAATTATTTCCAAATAAGGAAAGTGGTCATTCTTTTTGGCACGGACTAAAAAGGAAATAAGTTCACATAAATTGAAACGGAGGGAGTATTGAAGATCGATCGTTGGATTCGTGTATATGTTATCCTTATGAAAAGATGATAAAATTTAATCAAGTATAAGAACAAGTGAGCAGTAAAGTGATAACAATAGAGAGAGAGAGTTGTATTATTAATGATCAATAATACTTGTGTTACAAATGAGGGGGACCCTTATTTATATAGAGGGGCGATCCCCTCGCCAGCATATTACGTCGCCCTAAGGCTATTACTATTACGACGAAAACACAGGGGAGGGGGAGTCGGGGACGTCCACTCGGACTGGCTCATTGACACGCTGCTATGGACGGGGACACATCCTTTTCACCATGCGGCCATGAGGGAGGACGTCTCCAAATGTCGTCGGCCTCGTAAGGAGGCGGGCCCAACCTATACTGCATCCGAGTTGGCCGTGCATACGTACTCGCCTCATTTTACGTCCGATTCGCCCACATACACCCAATAAAGATGCTCTTTAAAGCTGAACTAAATGAGTAAGGCTAAAATTTCTTGACTTTGCTTTGTCTTTGCAAAGCAAATTCATTTAAAGATGGAGTAGGTATATTATTTGGGCAACGAGATTATCAACCACCTTTCTCCTTTGTATATATAGAAGCAGCAAACTAGTAGTACTACTTTGCCCCAACTAACTTAAATTCAATCCTACATAAAGGTCATCTATTGTCGGATCATGACGGATTCCATATACATTGGACCGATCGATAAATATTACTTTATATATAACTAGTAGTCATACCCACGCGATGCGCGGTCGATATTAAAAAATTATGAATTAGTTTAAATTATGATCGGGGTTATTTGAATATATTAGATCGTATTATTTTATAAATTTTAATTGTCATCATATTTGTAAGTACGATATACCCAATAATAAAATCTCTATTTAATTAAATGTACTTATATACAACAACAATAATAATATACCCAGTATTATCCCACACCGTGAAATTCGGAGAGGGTAGCGTGTACACAGCTTTTACCCTCACATTGTAAGAATATTATATTACCAATATTTAGTATTATTTGTTAATAGATATTCTTATTAGCATATTACGTTGTTTAATATTTTTATATGCTACTATTTTTTTGTAATATAATAGAAGATATATATTTTATTAATATAGAAATATATTTTTATTTAAATTTTATTCTTTTGTTCTCGGCAAGATTATTTGCATTTTAATGACTAAAATATGTATTAAATTAAAGGGACTAATATAGACACTTTTTTGTCTGATTATGTCGTCACTTAATAATTTAGACTTGGAGTAGTTATGTTTTTCGAATTTTTAGGTTTAACAAAGCATTTAAAAAATTATCCATATTGTAGTAAACTCAATTGGAAGATTAAAGATTTTTTAAGTTTTTATTTATTTTAAATTATTTTTGAATATACAATTTTTTTGGAGGTTTGTTCCTAACATTTGACACTTGTTGAATTTTGGTGAAACTTGGCATTCTTGAATTTTTTTGCTATTCTTATTCTCTATAATAACATAATATAATATAATAATAAATAAATATAATAATATACAATAATTAAAATATATATTAGGAATAACTACTCCCCAATTTGAAGTGGTAACTTTTTTTCTTATTTTTATTTTTCTATAAATATTTAAATTCAAAAAACAACTAACTATTAACTAAAAAACTAATTATGCCAAGTGTTTTTTTTTTGGGCTGCCACTTGGCTTAAAGAGAGGGCTTTGTCCTCTCCTTTTAATAATATATAGATATAGATATAGATGTCATCATATTTGTCAGTACGATATACCCAATAATAAAATCTCTATTAAATTAAATGTATTTATATACAACAACAATAATAATATACCCAGTATTATCCCACACCGTGAAATTCGGAGAGAGTAGCGTGTACACAGCTTTTACCCTCACATTGTAAGAATATTATATTACCAATATTTAATATTATTTGTTAATAGATATTCTTATTAGCATATTACGTTGTTTAATATTTTTATATGCTACTATCTTTTTGTAATATAATAGAAGATATATATTTTATTTAAATTTTATTCTTTTGTTCTCTGCAATATTATTTACATTTTAATGACTAAAATATGTATTAAATTAAAGGGACTAATATAGACACTTTTTTGTCTGATTATGTCGTCAGTTAATAATTTAGACTTGGAGTAGTTATGTTTTTTCTAATTTTTAGGTTTAACAAAGCATTTAAAAAATTATCCATATTGTAGTAAACTCAATTGGAAGATTAAAGATTTTTTAATTTTTTATTTATTTTTAATTATTTTTGAATATACAAATTTTTTGGAAGTTTGTTCCTAAAATTTGACACTTGTTGAATTTTGGTGAAACTTGGCATTCTTGGACTTTTTTGCTATTCTTATTCTCTATAATAACATAATATAATATAATAATAAATAAATATAATAATATACAATAATTAAAATATATATTAGGAATAACTACTCCCCAATTTGAAGTGGTAACTTTTTTTATTATTTTTATTTTTCTATTGATATTTAAATTCAAAAAACAACTAACTATTAACTAAAAAACTAATTATGCCAAGTGTTTTTTTTTGGGCTGCCACTTGGCTTAAGGAGAGGGCTTTGTCCTCTCCTTTTAATAATATATAAAATATAAATATAGATATAGATTATACATAAAGATAAAAATATAAATATAACATTTTAATAGATTAATAGTTTATCTGATAAAGAAATTAAGTAATTCCCTAAACTATTAAGCCATTAATTATAAAATTATAATCAATTCACCAACTATTATCGATAAGCCAACTATCGCCCTAACTAAAGTAATAAGAGTAATAAAATTCGTTGTCTTTAATGTTAATAATCTTGTAAAGCAAAAACTTACCCAAAACTGGAGCCCAAATTCAAAGAGCTTAACATTCTTGCCAAAACCCTGCTTTAACTCTGAGGGGCCAAAACCCTCACCTCCGTCTGCAGTTACGCTCTTCTGCTTTTTTTTCCTCTGAATCAAACTGTATGTCCTTTTTTTCCTTTTATCCTCTTGCAGTAATTCTTGATAGTAAGACAAAATTTTATTGAATTGTACTTTAATAACTGTGTTTGCGTCTCTTTTACATGTTCATGTATGTTTTTATTTGCATTACATTTTATAATATTTGCTGAAATTTGTGATGATATACCAATTTTCTTACAAAACCTTTCTGCAGTTAAGTTATAAAGATTGAGTGCGCACTCATTGTCTCTAAATTAGGGTTGAGTGAGAAAAGATGCAGCACGATGAGGTCATATGGCAAGTTATCAGACACAAGCATTGCAGCTTCATGGCCAAGTCAGATTTTTTTTTTAATAATTTGATTCTCACTTCATTTACCATTTGTTTCTCATCTTTTTCTTTTGCAATATTGACAGAATTGAGACAGGGATATTTTGTCGAAATCCATATAATGTAACTGGGATTTGCAACCGTAGCTCGTGTCCTCTGGCTAATAGTCGGTACGCCACCATTCGGGATCATGATGGTACTTATGCATAGCTTATTTCCTGTCATTCTTTAAATGATATACAAGAGGCTATAGCTTCTTTCTTTTCCCCCCTTCATTTTTTAATATAAAAAAATGGTGGTAATCGCGATCCTAGGGCATACAAGATGTATGAGTTAATGGTTTGGCTGGTTGCAATTGGAAAATTGTTTTATTTATGAACATTAATGAATAACTTTGCTGCAATATAAAAAGAGATTTTTACCTATCGGCTTGTGTTACTTGTACCCTTCCATTCCTAGAGAGTATTTTATACTAGTGTTAAATGCTAGGTTCTAGTTGAAGATATTTCCTTGGTTTGAAGTGCTTGTCCTGTTTACCCCTTTTTGTCTGGCTAATTGACTTGGGGGAATTACCATATACTTGGATTATATTGATTATCATTTTCATCTGGGTTTTAAGCTAGGAATCATGAGGGTAATTTAACTTTTTCTTGATGCGATAAGCTAATATGGTTGTCCTGAATGTTTTGATATTCATAGTAAAGCTGTCTAAAGAATCTACAGTCTGGTTTCATTGGAGGGTTCTCCAAAACTCCTTGTTTCTGGTTCTATGGTTTTCATTAATGACTGAATTCTTGTAGGAGGAATTAGAATTTTCTTTTGGACCCTTTGAGTTGTTTTTGTGTTATGCAGGAGTGTTCTATTTGTACATGAAAACAATAGAAAGGGCTCACATGCCAAACAAACTTTGGGAAAGAGTTAAATTGCCAAGAAATTACGAAAAGGCTCTTGAAATCATTGATAAACATTTGGTAATGAAATTAACTTTTTTTCCACTTACCGCTGTATGCTTGTTGTTCTTCAAAGCGATAACTTCCCTCCTCCCTCCTTCCCTCTCTCTCAACTACAACAGATGTACTGGCCAAAGTTTCTCGTCCACAAGGCAAAACAAAGGTTAACAAAAATGACTCAGATGCGAATAAGAATGAGGAAGCTTGCTTTGAAAACAAGGTTCGGATCTCCCTTCTCATAAATTTGGTTTACAGTTAAAATTCTCTCCTAAACTTGAATGTATATATGGTTGGTGATTTATTGTGTCTCGAGTTTACTTTTTAATCTTACTCTTTTACGGTCTTGAGCATTATTATAGAGGAAACTTGAGGTGCATGCTTGAAAGTTATACATTTTTTTTTTTTTTTACAATCTGTCTCTTCATCCCGTTTCACCTTCTTGCACCCCGGCTTCCTGAAGAACCAATACAAACAAGTAATCTCTTGGCTTGTTAATGAGGCAAAGGATGAGATGACTGCTAGATGCGGTCCAAGTAGACTTGTAGTTAGATGAACATTTAGGTTTGGTAAGCTGAAATTTTAATATTTGTTAATTCAGGAGAGAAAGAGGGTGTGATGTTCAATAAGAGCCTCTGTTGATCACATCTTCAATAGCTATACCACTGGACCGCAATATTGGACAACATACACCATTATATACCGAATCATAATTGTCCCATCTTATCCAGTTAGAATAGTTTAGCTGCAGCTTTACCCACGATGAATGTACTAGGTTTTAATTTAGTGTCTGGCATATGCAGCTAATCATATCCTATATGTAAACCCCCCTTTTCTACAATCCCCAACTACTGCCTTCGTATAGCCCCCTTCTAACCCTTTTCTTCCGTCTTTCCCAACATTGCAACTTCCTACCTGTTCTTGTGGTATCCTTGGTTCTCCTAAGCTGACATGCCTTCCACATCCACTCGGTCACTGCATCTCCCAACTGTTATTTCTCATTAAAATCCCTCCTCCACTGTCCTAACTAGTTCATGGTCTTCACCCTTTCCCTCCTTGACCCAAAAACCTGCCCCCCCCCCCCTCTATCCAATAGCCCTTCAACTGTTAGAATACCTCATGGCGGTGGAACTGTTTCTGGTATCTGGGTGGAGGGATTTTGCTAAATAGACATACTCTCCCCCTAATTTGGGTCCTTAACACAGGAAGCCTAAAATTGACGGGTAATGAGCTCAATTACCATTTGAAATCATAAGTCTTGTGTCAAGGATGATGTGCCATTGACTAGTAAAACGTAGACTTTTTAAATATAGGGCACACATTCCAGAGCAAATATGGAAGTACCATGCATAATTTTCTTGGAATTGCATAGTTATTACTATTTTCAGGGACTCCTCTCTCATTTGACTTGAATTAGATAGTTCAAATAACCTTCCTCTATGATAGTATCCGCTGTCATTGCTGCTGCAAAGGCTTGGACATTCTTTTATTCCTTTCCAGTCTAGATTATGTATACATATATATTTTGTTTTTTGACAACGGCGGTGTCCTGGCCAGATTATGTACAACATAATCGCCATAGCTTTAATGATACTATATTCTTCCAGTTAGTAGTTGATATGATAATGAACTTTTAAGAGTAGCACAGTTTCAAACTTCTCTAGGGGGATCAATCTCCCATGGCAATTAGGTGAGATGGTATTGGGGAATATTCCATTTTATCCTAATTCAAACTAGTACTTAGAAAGCTTGCTTTATCCCAAAAAATGTAATGGTAACATTTGTGTTGAGCTCAAGAAGAGTCATATAGTTTCCTCCCAACTTTTTCAAGATGGGACTTGTTTTCTTCCATATTTTATTATCTCCCCTTGAGGAATTAAATTTTTGCTTATGGATGTTTGACTGAAAGCATTTTCCTGCACTCGCTATATGCTTTAATTTGTTGTGTCTCCAGGGAGAAGATAATGACCACACCTAGGAAAGAAACGAAAAGAGAATCTCGCCGACAGGAAAAGGCTGAAAAAGCAGCTCTTCTCGATAAAGTAAGTTTAAGCTTGTAATCCTTTCTCTTGTTCGGGGTAGAGCATTTTCTTCCTTAAGTTGGTAGGTCATCTGGCTATTTCCTTTACAAGTCATGCCATTTGTACTCTGCAGAGCATTGAGAAGGAACTGCTTGAACGCCTTTCTAAAGGAGTGTATGGTGATATATACAACTATCCTGAGCGTAAGTATCTGGAGATTCTTGGTAGGGAAGCAATGCAGGTGGCTAGCGAAGAAGAAGATGAGGAGGTCTTCATCAAAACCCCTGTTATGCTGTCTTAAATATTTTTCTAGTTTCCCTTTCTTCTCTTGGTTGCTACCTCCTGTTTTTGGGGAGTTTGGGTGGGTGGTGTCAGCTTGGAACCTGGGACTGCCCTCCTCTGGCAAAGCCTTTCTAAGTAAACTGGTTAACTTTGGCTGATACATTTTGATGAGTCGTTTATTCATTCTGCTATTAATGATTGAAATAAGCAGGAACACGAAGTGGAATATGTTGAAGGTTATGATGATCTTGAAGAGGAAGATGATATGGAGGATTTTGATGGTCTCGGAATTAGAGACAGTGGCTTGGATGATGATACGGGTAAAGTTCTAAATGGTGTGCTCTGCTTTGCTCGTCCTATTCCCAGTGTTTCATTAGTGTAATAAATTAATGGCTACGTCATCCTTTGAGTGAGGATGCCATGCACATATTTAACTCAGAATTAAGAGTCCCATAGGTTTACCTAAACACAAGGAACAAACGAGTTTGCATTTGTATTCTCGTAATGTTAGTTGGCATTCGGAAAATATTAGGCTGAAGTTGAAAAAGAAGAGCATTTTAAGTTGAAAAGAGTACTATTTTGAACAAATAGAAGTAGACGTTGCAAATTTATACCAGTCACACCCTTTTGGTGTATTGGTGCCGATACATCCGTTGTATCTCTGGCTGATGCATTTGTCCATGTCCATTGTGGTGAGGAAGTGTCTTTCAAAGCCATAATTGTGAACTAATTGTAAATCCGTGTGACCATGTGGCAGTTGGAATGGACGACGAGGATGATGAAGATGAAGAGGCTGTTGCAGTTCATCAGAAGAGGGGTAGAAAAGATTCTGTTTTAGCTAGAAGAAGAACAGAGAAAGATGACCCGAGTGCAAATTCAAAGAAAAAGGCGAAAGTGCTTGTGGAGGTAAAAAAAAAACATTATATGCTTTTACACAACTTCAATCTTTGTTAAAACCCACCTTTTGTCTTTATCACCTATAGGTTGAGCATGAGGATACAGGTGAAAGACGGACAGCAGTACAATGAGAGATCGTATTCTGTAATTCTACAATTATCAAATGCTTGCTTTAAGTGGCTGCGAAATTCAATTGGTAAGATATTTTATTTCGAAATATGCGCCAAACTTGGTAGCTAGAATGAAATAGCAAATTTTGTAGTCATTGTAAGCAAAACAGTCTCCCCAACTTGGTAGCTAGAATGAAATAGCAAATTTTGTAGTCATTGTAAGCAAAACAGTCTCCCCAGAGGTTGCTTCGATGGTAAGCAACCTCCACTTCCAATCAAGAGGTTGTGAGTTCGATCTCCCCAAGAGCAAGGTGGAAAATTCTTGGAGGGAAGGATGCAGGGGTCAATTTGGAAACAGCTTCTCTACCCCAGGGTAGGGTTAAGGTCTGCGTACACACTACTCTCCCCTTACCCCACTAGGTGGGATTATACTGGGTTGTTGTTATTGTAAGCAAAATAGTCTTACTAATTTTGATCTTGCAATAGTAAATTTTGTAGTCATTGCTCGTGTTGGAATTGTGCACTAAGGGGTGGTTTGGTGGCTGATTATAGGGTAAGTTATTCGTGTACTAGGAGTAACATAACTAATACCATGTTTGGTAGCCAAAATCAGCATAACTAATGTCATGTTTGGCTGCTTCTCGATTGGCGGTGTATGTAATATATGGAGAAGTTATACAACAAATCTATGTAGTATTATTTATGCAAGGTAGCAGGTGGAATACCTAATACATGTATTTACATGTATTAGTAATAGATGTATTAAACAATCAAATGATCGAAAACCCCTCACTTATTTTAAATTACATATTGTATATTAGGATAAAGTAACTATTCAACAAAAAATAATTTCTACATTACAATCCATAAATTACTAATCCATGCATTACAAATCTTTATATAACTAATGCCTTCACAGTAAAACTTATTATAATTATATCTTTCATGACTAATTCATATATAACTAATCTTTACAATACTAACTGCATAACTCTAGCCAGCAACCAAACGATCCCAAGAGTAGCATTATTGATCTTGCAGTTGTATTTCTTCTGTGGTGCTCATATTATAACGTTGGTAAGATCTATTCATATCCGCTGCCACAGGTGTCAATGGTAACTATATTGTAGGATAAACCTCTCTTGTCTCGTGAGGATATGAAAGAGAGAGAAGGCGAGGTGATGTGCTACCAGTGATTTGCTTGTACTGGATTTATTATGTAGCAAGCAATCCAATTCTTTAATGTTGAAATGATACTTTCTAAAGTTTATGTAACTTTTAAATTTTTTGTTTCATTGTAATTTCGCACTATTGTTCTGTATGCATTAGTTATATCAGTTATGCTGATATATTTCTTATCCATCGTTTTGTTTGATGTATTAGAGCATTGCACAATTTCTATAAGAATTGTTTGTTTACAAAAATACCCTCATAACCAGTCTATTGTTTTATTTTTTTTAAAAGAAACATATGTTGAAGATTGTTTTTATATGAAAAAGATTTTAAAAAATTATTTGATTTGTCCACCTATATTATAGTATAGAACTAAATACTTATTTGTAAAAAAAAAAATGCTAAGTATTTATTTATTACTAGGGATATAATTTTATTTCTCACTTTTTGGATTATTTCAACTTCCATTAATATAATAGCATATTTTAATCAAGCATAAATTTTGAAGGACAATTTTGTATTTAACTGAGCTAATGCATGCATTAAAGCCTATTACATTGTTAATATCACAGTTTCTTATGCATCAGTTATACATAAGATAATACCAAATTGGATTTTTACATACATATACAATATACCAAACCTTATTATCCTAAATGTGCATAATTTGTTAATTACTCGACCAGTTCACGTTTTACCTATAAATTTTGTACCATTCGATTATTTGGCATTAAAAGGGTAGAATATTCCCTAAAAAGAGCTAAAATTAAAGAGAGAATCTTGGTGTTAATTGATTCTACATTAAATTCAATTTTTAAAAAGGGAAAGGAGATTTCTCATTTATGTATTTTTCTCTAGAACTACAATTTAAATTCTCGAAAAAAAAGAACGGACAATTCAAATTTTCGAGTTTCAACAACTCAAAGTTGAAAAAATCTGTTCTTCCATATTTTTCCACCATTAATAGCCATTAAAAAGCTTTGAATTCAAATTTGGGTTTTCAAAAATCATTATTTATTTTGATTAGGTGTTGTTGTAAATAATTCGGAATATGTTTAGGAGTGTATATCTCAATTTTGAGGAGTTTTGGTGAATATTAGACTTGGTTTTGACTGAATTTCAGATTAAAACTCGTTGAAAAAGAAGAAGAAGTCATATTTCCAGAAATTATAGATAAATTGTAGATATATTGTAGATAAATTATAGATTGGGAAGACTAAAACTTCTACAAGTCTTCTACAATTATGTCAAAATGCCAATTATGCTACAATTGAAATGAGAATTGAGATATTAAAATTCAATGTATTCAGTTTATAGATATCGTGTAGATAAATTTTCTACAAATAAACTACAAATCAGTTTAAGTATTATATAAAGTTGTATTATTTTTAAGAGTATCTACAAAATTACTACATTTATACTACAACTAAACTACAATCTTATGTCAAAAAAAAAGTTAACAACAAAATTTGCTCTTCATCTACAAAATTTCTACAGAACAACTACAAATAAACTACAATTGCATCCACACTGTCAACTTTATTGTCTTCCATCACGACGTACTAGTAGAGGACCTGATGTCCTGTTCCTTTAAGTGACCCATTGACAAACATTTTTGGCATATGTCTCAAGGATTAATATTGTCTCTAACATTTTTCTTTCTTTTGTTATATATAGATGAAAACGTACTTGAAGCCAACACTTATCCAATTTTGACTCCTTTAATTTTTAAAAAACTCGCGGCAGCCACGCTTGCAACACTTCCCCATTCATCGGCTTCCAAGATTTTCAAATCATTTGTCACTTGTTTCATCTAGGTATAAAGTTTGACCAAAAAAAACTTTATGAATCCTTTTGATTATGCTTCGTAGGCACAACCATAAGGATTTTATGAAAAACGTGGGTGAGAGGACGAAAATGGGAGAATTAACTGAAGGTAAAACGTGAGGGGGTGTGGGGAGTGGGAGGAGAGAGAGGCGGGTAAACTAAAATTGGAGAATATACGCTCCTAAAATCACGCATGGTATAAATGAAGCAATAATTATACCCTTAATTTGAATTATGGTATATAAATATAAATTTGGTATACTTAAATGTAATTAACACAATCCTTAAACAATGAAGGTAATAAAGTTTGATATATGGTATAGATAGGTAAAATATCTCATACCAAATAAGGTGTATAACTTATGCTTACATAACTAACATTGGTTCAAAAAATATACCAAACAATGCTTATTAATACACAAAGCTAATATATGTATTATTTTTGCTAATGCATCCTACCAAAACGACCCCTTAATTTCCAATTCTCAATATGATCTAACAAGTGAATTTACAAGTCATTACATGTAATTCATCTAATCACACAGGAGCTTATCAGTCTTAGGATAGTTTTTGTCAAATATTTAAGAGAGAAAATCATATATAGTCACCGACTGAAAACTTATAACAGCCGGTAGCCATAAAATTATATCCTACATATTATAGCCCTAAACTAATTATAACGGCTAGCAATTGAAATTATAAAACACATCACTTCAAACAGAAACCAACAGGCCATATCATTGGCCCAACACCTAAAAAGAAACCCACCAGCAATGTTATTCCCAACGAATATCCTATGTATTTTTAATTCGTTTGTCTTTTAGTTTCTATTTTCTATGGTCTCACAAGCATTTCTGGTTCGCCATGTGTTAATTTTTTTCTTCTAATAAGTCGATAAAAAAAGTCGAAGAATTGGAGAAAAATTTATGTGATAACTGCCAAATTAAAGCACTGTCTATTTATTCATTAGAAATAACTCCAGCAAAAATTAAATTATTTAATTTCATGGAATGATAGGAATATGTGCTACTAGAAAATAATTATAACAGGCCGACAAAATAGATTATTGCAAATGACTATGTATTAGAAACTACTTAGGCATTTTATACTGACTAAGTATACTGTATTACAATAATTTTAGACAATACACTTATTGAATTGTAGAAGTTTTATGATTGTTCTTTCTTAGGTAACTATGTATAACGTTGAAATATATATAAAATAGACTTTTACTATGCAAGTTAAATACAATAGATGTCACTATACAAAAAATATACAAAATAGTGTGTCAATATACAAAATATATATTAAATAGACTATCATTATACAAAATAGACTGTCACTATACAAATAATATACAAAATAGATGTTACTATACAAATATATACAAAACGACTGTCACTATACAAAAATACATGATACACTCCAAAATATTAGAAAATACACATTATATACAATTTTTATACATTTTTAGACAGATTATACATTCACGATACAAGTTATATTTGGGATACACAAATATATATACTTTAGATACACAAGCGCAGTTGAGATAGGCTCAATGTACACCAATGATATACTATCGAACTTAGGATACAATATTTATACATTGCAAAAAAAAATTTCTCCATTGCGCTAGGTAGGGGTCGAACCTACGACCGTCTGCTTAGGAAATAGGCGCTCTACCCACTGAGCTACAAGCACTTGTGTTGTCATACTCATTCTGTTCGGCTAGTATATGCAATATGTTTGGGCCGAATGGCCATTTTTTGAAAGTGAGTCAAAACATGGGCTATTAAAATTTTGAGGGGCTATAAAGGGTAGTTTTCTCAATATTTAACAAAGAGATACACATGAGAAGTTCCTTGCTCGGCCCATTAATAGTGGTCCACTATTAGTGGGATTGAAATTTCAGTTTACTAAAGTGTCGGCAGCTAAGGAATGGCAGGTGTGAGATGTAAAGAAGTCCACCTCAAATGCGGAAAACAAGCTTGCAGTAGAAATCAGAGCATTGAGCTTAACACTAAAGGGTGGTTTGGTAGGGAGTATAAGATTAGTGCGGAATAAGGTATATTTGTAATACATGTTTAGTAACGTAAGTATTAGTTATGTAAATATTATTTCTTATCTTTTGTTTGATGTAGTATATTAAAATTATAATGCATTGCATAATTTTTTTTAAAAAATAGTTGCTTACAAAAATGCCCTCTATATTCTCTAGCTTTAAGGGACTTTAAAGATAAATTTATCTTTAACCATGCTAATGCATGCATTAAAGCCTTGGTATTACTAACGCCATGGTTTTCTATGCATAAGTAATGCATAGAATAATACAAAGTATGATGTATAACTAATACAAGTATTAGTTATACACAAGTTGAAAAAAGTACCAAACAAGGTATTAGTAATGCATAAGGCTAATGCTTGCATTATTTTTTTAATACCTCCTATCAAACGACCCCTAAGGGTCATGTACATGGTAGAAATCGGAGAGCTCGATTTCGAGGACAGGATTACACTCTGTGTCCGAATTCTAGAAGCTCGCAATAAGAATCAAGCCAAGCCTTGATGAGCGCACCCCAGGAAGCGAACCGGGGTCCATCATGATATGCCTCGAGGGCACTCAAGAAAGAGAGGGAATATCAAGGAGACGTGGGTCAAGACATAAATTATAGGATAAGGTTTGTACAAAATAGTACAAGTTCGTACTAGGTTGTTATACAACTATACCGATAGAATCTTTACCATAATTGAAAATGTATTGTATTAGGGTTTTCTCATCCTATATAAAGTGGACCCCAATCATTTGTAAATGGTATCTGATTCACTGCAGAACATTCTACTGTGTTTTTCTTGTTTAATGTGCTCAACCATTATGCTTCAGCTTTATTGTCTTTACTTTATTGTTCATACTTTATCATTTTTTAGCTGACCTTGAGGCACCTGAGATAATCGAGCTCGAGGCCCTTAGTGCTCTAACAACAATGGTTTGGTTTATTAATTCTTCTTACTTAAACTTAATATTACTTGAATTTCCACTGATAGTAGAATAAATCACATATCTTTAAAGCCACAAATTATCTTTAATTGTTACTCATATTTTTTTTGAGGAAAACAGTTTGGCGCCCACTATGGGGCTAAAAATAATAGTGGTTATTTTAGTGCTAGTTTACTGATGACACACATTATTCTTCACACTTTTTCTTGTCAAAGATTCTTTGATTTCAGGCTAAGATATGTTTGGCACACAAAATGCACCTGCTCATGATAGTGAGAGACTCAGAGAAAATATCGGTATAGGGGTCGGGTACCACCCATAAACCTTTAGGGAGTACCAAATATAGAGCCCTTGATATCAGTTCGCATAATGCTCTAAACACGGGCACATGCACAGACCCGATAAGGAATGCTCACAGGGAAGCCCGAGCGGGAGGCCAGGAAACACAAGGAATGGAAGAAGGAAAAGTCAGCCTCCAAGTGATATTCGAGATGTTGCAAGCTTAGAAAGTCGCCATCACTCAACTTCAGAGTCAGAATAGAACTCCAAACACCGTCGAACCAGTAGACGCCCACCATGCTGAACCAGCGCCTTGAAAGGCCGGATGAAGCAGCTCGGGGACTGACCCAACAATCATGAAAATGCTCAAGGAACTAACTAAAAGGATCGAGTTAGGAGAAAAGACGATAGAAGACAACGAAAAGTAGGTGGAAACCTATAACTCTGGGGTAGACCAGATACCGGGAGCACCTCCAGTTTTGAAAGGTTTAGATGCTAAAAAATTCATACAAAAAACCTTTCCCCCCCAAGTGCAGCTACAATGCCTATTTCCAAGAAGTTTCCCATGCCCGACATATCTAAATATAATGGAGCAACTGGCCCTAACGAACATATTACCTCATACATTTGTGGAATCAAAGGAAATGACTTGAATGACGATAAAATCAATTCAGTATTATTGAAAAAGTTTGGGGAACCACTATAAAAAGGACATATGATATGATATCAAAACATAGCTCCTAACTTTATTGATTCATTTGCTATGTTTGTGGACACTTTCGTGAAAGCACATGCTGGGGCCATAAAGGTGGCCACGAGAAAATTGGATCTCTTCAAAATAAGACAAAGGGATGACGAGATGGTAAGGGAGTTCGTGTCCCGGTTTCAGATGGAATGAATGGAATTACCACCGGTCTCCAATGACTGGGCAGTTCAGGACTTTATGCATGGTTTGAATGAAAGAAGCTCGATCGCATCTCGATAGCTAAAGAAAAAATTGATCAAATATCTAGTTGTGACATGGTCGAATGGGCACAATCACTATTTGTAAAAAATTAGGGTCAAGGACGAGCAGTTGGGAGCCCTATCGATTTTTGTTCATCCTAATAGATTCGCTGCCAAGCTCCCGAGGGACACATACCAAGGATCAAGAAACAAAGAACGGTATCAACCATATGCCGATCGAAGGAACAATGGCCCGAGCCACAACACCTCTTGTAACGATCGAAGAAGTGACCAAGGTTAAGGTTTTTGAGGACTTATGAGCAAGAACGGGTTCGATAAGCACGCCGACCCCGCCGAGGTCCCTCGATTATTAGAGTACAACTTCAGTATAGATGCATCAGGGATCGTCTTAGCTATTGGGTGAATGAAAGATACTAAGTGGCCCAGGACAATACAGACCGACCCATCCCAAAGGAACCCGAACTTGATGTGTATGTATCATGGCACGCATGGCCATAGAACGGAGGATTACATGCAACTAAGGGAAGAAGTGGCTAGGTTATTCAATGAGGACCATCTTTGAGAATTCCTAAGTGATCGAGCTAAGAATCATGCTGGGGAGAGAGATGCAGGTAGGAAAAATGAGCCTGAAGAACCTCAACATGTCATTCACATGATCATCGGTGGAGTCGACGTCCCACAGAGACCTATATTCAAACGTACCAAAGTATCCATCAAAAGGGAAAAACGGACTCGGGATTACATGATCGAGGACACCCTCGCATTCAGTGAGGAAGACGTTGAGGCCTTATCTCAGCCTCACAATGATGCACTGGTAATCTCCATCCTTTTAAATAAAGTTCAAGTTAAACGTGTTGTCGTGGATCCAGGTAGTTCGACAAATATAATCAGGTCAAGGGTCGTGGAGCAGCTCGGGCTACTCGATCAAATCATACTAGCATCTCGAGTCTTGAATGGCTTTAACATGGTGAGTGAAACAACGAAGGGAGAAATCATCTTCCCAGTCAACGTGGCTGAAACCAAACAGGACACCAAATTGCATGTCATCGAAGGTGACACGAGGTATAATGCTTTGCTTGGGAGGCCATGGATCCATAGTATGAGGGCGGTGCCATCGACCCTTCATCAAATGATGAAGTTCCTAACGAAGGATGGCATGAAAATAATATATGGAGAGCAACATGCAACTAGTAGAATGTTTGTAGTACATGACTTGGCACCGGTATCAGCACCATCCACATCAGAAATATCGGAGGACAAACATGCAACCAAATAGCAATCACAGTCCGTGCCCCCGGTTGAGCCAAAGGGACAGGTGTTCGATAAACATGTGGCTGAGGACGAAGAAGAAGATTTCCCCATCCCCTGAGCCTTCGTTTCCCCCTAGGAATCGGATGCGATGAAGTCCACGGTCCAAGAACTCGAGTAGGCTACATTGATCGAGCATCTTCCAGAGCGAAAGGTATATATGGGGATGGGGTTAACCCCCGAACTCAGGAAAAAATTCATTCAGTTTCTTTTCGATAATATTGATTGCTTTGCCTGGTCCCATTTAGATATGTCAGGGATCCCACCGGAGATAACTACCCATCAAATAAGTGCCGATCCCATATATAAACTAGTAAAGGAAAAAAGGAGACCTCAGTCCGAGGTAAAACACACATTCATCAAAGAAGAGGTAACCAAACTTCGCAAAAAAGGACCCATCAGGGAAGTAAAATAAATATCCTGAATGGCTAGCTAACGTAGTAGTAGTCCCTAAAAAGGGGAATAAACTTAGAATATGTGTAGACTACAAAGATTTGAACAAAGAATGCCCTAAAGATTCTTTCCTGTTGCCCAACATCGATTATTTGATCGATGCTACGTCCGTCCATGGGATCCTTACCTTTCTCGATGCCTACTCCGGGTGCAACCAAATTCAAATGAACCTGGAGGACCAGGAAAAGACTTCATTCATCATGACGTATGGTACGTATTGTTATAATGTAATGCTCTTCGAGCTAAAAAATGTAGGAGCCACATATCAACGCCAAGTTAATAAGATGTTCAAACATTAAATAGGAAAATTCATGGAACAGAGGACCATTTGACTCATTTGTAGGTGACGTTCGATATCCTAAGAAAGTACAACATGAAGGTCAACCCCGAGATTGCGCTTTTGGAGTCGGTTCGGACAGGTTCTTAGGTTTCATGGTATCGAACAGAGGTATTGAGATCAACCCCAATAAAATTAAAGTCATTGAGTAAATCACCGTAGTAAACAATGTGAAAGCCGTACAATGGCTGATCGGACAGATAGCTGCACTGGGCCGATTTATCTCGAGGTCATCATGTCGGAGCCATCACTTCTTTTCCCTACTTAAAAAGAAAAAGAACTTCACACGGACTCCGAAGTGCCAACAGGCCTTGAAAGAATTGAAACGGTATCTCTCAAGCCTGCCCTTGCTCTATATTCCGAAGGAGGATGAAACATTCTACTTGTATCTAGCTGTGTCCGAGGTAGCGGTAAGTGACGTGTTGTTTGGAGAAGAGCAAGATATGCAATTTCCTATCTATTATATGAGTCAGACCCTATGAGATGCTGAAACCAAGTACCCACATTTGGAAAAGTTAGCTCTTGCCCTAATAAACGCATCTAGAAAGTTAAAATCTTAGAGTTGTATTATCCAAAATAAAATTTTATTATGCTCTCATTTTTTGACTATCTCCTTGAACCTCTTCCACACCTAAAAAAGTAGATGTGTCCTTTTGGCAGATGTTATGAATTTCTCTTCTAAATTTTTCCGTTTATGTAGATGAGAAGTATTTGTCTAGAAATATTTTGATCATGTCTTCCATGTCCCGTTAGTCCCTATTGGCAAACCCCACATCCAGTACTTTGCATCATCTTTCAATAAAAAAGATAATGCCCATAAGTAAATAGTGTCCTTTGATACTCCATTATATTGGAAAGTGTTCATGATCTCTTCAAAATTCATCAGGTACATATTTGGATGTTCATTAGCCTTGCCTCCATTCCGTTAAACAATTTACTCTAGTCTCGGAGCTGCTTCAACAGCTGCCTGTGAGACAACTTCAAGTTGTGATGCTTTACGTGTATCCAAGTCAACTTGGTCCATTTTTTGCATATTATCATGGGTCAACGACTGCCCCAATTTTTTTTACTGATTTATCTCTTTTTTTTCAGTTGTTGCAGGTATTTTTTCAACTCTAGATCGTATGAATTAACTTTATTGGAAGATGATCGAGTAATACACTAGAAAATTGAACGTGTTACGTGCAAACTAATGATAAAACTATTTTGACTACTATTGGTTGCCAATCCCTGACAACGACTCCTAAATTTGACGAGCACCAAATGGTCATGTAAAAACTGAAATTCGCTTGTTAAAGATATTATAGTAAAATATGATCTTCACATAAATTGAATTTAAATAATTTTCAAGTAATTTATGGATTAAATGTTCTTCAGTATGTTCAACACTTTTATGGGATGATTATCAATTATGAGTAACTACCTAAAATTAAAGAAATAAATAATTGATCACAGAGAACTAAAGAGAAGCACAATGCGAGAAACAAGGCTCATGATATGATAGGTGCACGATTGCTATCCTGGATTTGACACTATTGAATTTTACTCTTAAGATTCTATTAATTCTCAAGAATTCAACATGTTATTATCTTATTATTCTGATTCAGACTCCTCTCTCGTTTAAACGTGAACCTCTCAAATAAGCTAATAGAGGGTGCGGTAAAACTTGCAAGAATCTATTGGTATAAATGGTCTAAGAAAAACTTCTCGCGAATATTTTCAATTTTAATTCTAACGGTAGATTACAAATCTCTTTCGATTACTTTAAAGAACTACCACAATAAATTAAGTCATATGCTGCAATAATATTAGATAAAGTATTCCAGTTTCTATTAAACAAGATAGCAAACAAAATCACAATTAAGATTAAAGATCCTCCAATAAATTCAAGTAATTAAACAATGATCAAATCTATAATCAACAACCGAGCCATCAAATCATGTCAAACTCTAGGGTAATCTACTCCATAGATATGAAAAAAGTCATCACAAATAAAGTTAAAGAATAAGAAAATATTAATCCAACTTTTCAATCCCACTATCGTATTGAATTGGTGGAAGGATGATGAAATGTTGTCTCTTTAAGCCTCCAATAGTTCCATAGGTCAAAAGTCCCTTTAAAAATGCATTTTGGATGTATTTATACCAAGTGGGAACGTACCCAGACCAAACCACCCTCTCTGAGCTGAAGTGAAACACTAACGGAAAAAATACATAGGCGCACCGCGCCATGCGCTGCGCTTGTGGACTATTTCAGGGAACTTGATTCTTGTTAGAACAACCACTTTTACATTGCCGCGGCGGGCCATCCGACGCACTAGTGCAACTTTTTGCGCTACTCAAATTTTTTTAGTTTTTAACATTCAGACTTGGTCGAACCCCAGCCACAAGCCTATTTTAATTCTTTAGACTTTTAATCAAGACTTCAAAGCTCCAATTTAACACCAAAATTGGATTCTCAACTAGGAATCATATCCTACGTGACATAACACACGTAATAAGTATAAATTGTACTAGCAATAAGGCTCAAACATAATTAAAATACAATAATTCGAGTTACAAACATGCCGTCATTGCCAAATTAAGTTTTGGCATATATATAGATTGTACGCATTTAGGCGTTCTCATCTCCCAACTATACTCTATTGATTAGCCATGGTAAATTAATTATATAAATTTTATTGTACTCCTGCCATTTCAATTTTGAATTGCACACTTATAAGTTCGTTGTAAAAAGAATGAGACAATTTTATAATTAAAATAGTTTAATTTGCAATTTTTCATTTTACCTATTTTATCGGTAATGAAAAGATTTTATAACCACATAATGTTATAATCCCACAATTTTTTATCCTTTAATATATTAAAACCACACGTTTAATATAACCACATAATGTTATATTAAATTCTGTGTCGAGTCAAACTACTTTATCTAATTGAAATAAGGGTGTATTCATTTAGCAAGTCTCGCTGATGGTTCCTTTTTGTTTCCTTTCTTTTTTTAGTTTCATGGAGGAGATACAAGCAATGAAAAAAATGAGATCTTTTGAAATTCTACAGTTTGCTACAGCAACACTGGCACCTGTATGTTGATCAATCTTCCAGCACACAAATCATGCAATATCATATCATATCAGATCTTTGACCATTTTGACACTGCCAGCAATTAACTTTTCCTCTTTTTTTTTTCCCCTAATTTTTAACACAAGGTTATACATCCCTTTTTACGAATTCGGAACGAAAGTATTGTTAAAAAAAACAATTATATCGAAAATAGGTTAAAAAAAAAACAAAAACATAAGTATATATAACGCCATAGTAGATGGCGTTGAACATACGTTATGTTCAACGCCATCTACTATGGCGTTGAACTAATCTGTCAGGTTAAACGCCATAGTAGGTGGCGTTGAACCCATTATTAAAACCCTACTCCCGTCTTCTTCCTCACACTTCATCTTCTTCTTCAAATTAAAAAACCCTCGGTCCCCCCTCTCCCCCACGCGACAGCGACGAAAAACAAAAAAAAGAAATTTTTTTTTGGTCCCCCCGGGTTATACATATAAGTCCCGTTATAGTTTTACGCTATTGACTTCGTGGGTAGACGAATTTGGAAGCTTTATATTAATATATTTCATCCGTAAAAAAGTATGTTTATACTACTATTTTTTAGTTTCCGAACTAGTTTGTATTTTAGATTACTTGTTAGTTTCCGAACTTGTTATATTACTTGTTAGTTTTAGTTTTAGTTAGTTTTAGTTATTTTATGTTATTTTTCGAACTAGTTTATATTTTAGATTACTTGTTAGAAATGTTAGTTGTTTATTCATATTTGTGTAATTTATATTAGTTGTTAGTTGTAAAATAGAGACCTTTTTAGCGTAGTAAAACATAGACTCTTTTTATGATAGGAAATTTTAGAGCCTTGTAGCGTAGTAATGTGTAGTATTTAGCTTGTAATTTTGATACACAAAATTAATTATTAAAAATTATCGAACCCGGGAGCTCAAAAATTGTTGAACCCGGGAGCTAAAAAATTATTGAACCCGGGAGCTCAAAAACATCGAGCCCGGGAGCTCAAAAATATTTAATTTAAACAATTTCATTATTCAAAATGTATTTTATAATTATATGCGTAACATAGTTATTAATAATAGTTTGGTGTCGCTGGGCCTTGAAATTGAGTTATTAAAAATTAACGAAATCACAAAATTAATGTGTAGTATTTAGCTTATAATTTTGATACACAAAATTAAGTTATTAAAAATTATCGAACCCGGGAGCTCAAAAATTATTGAACCCGGGAGCTAAAAAATTATCGAACCCGGGAGCTCAAAAACATCGAGCCCGGGAGCTCAAAAATATTTAATTTAAACAATTTAATTATTCTAAATGTATTTTATAATTATATGCGTAACATAGCTATTAATAATAGTTTGGCGTCGCTGGGCCTTTAAATTAAGTTATTAAAAATTATCGAATCCAGAAGCTCAAAAATATTTAATTTAGACAATTTAATTATTCTAAATATATTTAATAATTATATGCATACACATAGCTATTAATAATAGTTTGGTGCCGCTGGACCTTAAAATTAAGTTATTAAAAATTATCGAACACGGGAGCTCAAAAACATCGAGCCCGAGAGTTTAAAAATATTTAATTTACACAATAAAATATTTAAAAATGTAAATTTAAATTATAAAAAAAATACATAGCTATTATCAGCAATTTATACAATTAAATTATTATATGTGTAACTTTTACAAGTTATTAAATTTTTTAATTTTACAGTCGACGACATGGATGCGCCCATACATCCTGGCCCTAGGAGCTTAGAGCTATTATGCCTACAGCCGCAACACCGATCTGAGTATATATGGGACGGACAGTTATTGACCGACACACTCCGGGGTCGGCAGATCGATATATTGTGGGATTTCCTTAGTGCCCGAGATTTACATCCTAGAGTCGTCCATCACTTGGAGGTGATGGGATTCTACAGGATTATTCGGATTGGCAGGATACAGCTGGAGTACTCATTGATCACAGCCCTTATTGAGCGGTGGCAACCGGAGACGCACACCTTCCACCTTCCCATTGGCGAGGCCACTATTACGTTGCACGACGTAGAGGTTTTATACGACCTGCCAGCCGATGGGTTACCTGTTCTTTTTCTGTCGGGCATGAGGCATTTCCCCCGCGATATGTATTGGGATTTGCTAGAGATGCTGACAGGTTTGAGGCCGGAGGGCGTTGATCATAGGGCTGGGATCAGTCGGGTACAGTTAACCCCTATTAGACAGCGTCTGGAGCAGCTCCACCCTCATATTACTGATGACTCAGAGGAGGAGGTTGTGAGCCACTACACTAGGTTGTTGCTGCTCCTTTTATTTGGGGGTGTCTTGTTCCCGAACACTTCGGGTAATCTTGTTAGCCTCCGGTTTCTCCACCACATTACACGGTTCGAGGATACAGCTACATACAGCTGGGGTGCTGCTGTCCTCGCATTCCTGTACAGGCAGATGTGTCGGCCTTCTACGGGCACACAGAGAGATATCTGCGGCTTCCTACCCCTTCTACAGGTGAGAACATATTCAATGAAAATATCTGCCCCCAGTTAAATCTACCTAAATATAGTTTATCTCACAGTATACATCAACTTTCTATGTTAGATT
>JASVEL010005151.1:0-233556 GCA_032618575.1 Nicotiana noctiflora | reverse complement strand
CAGGTGATGGCCCTTTGAGTTGTCACCCCCATAGCATCATGAACTCAACTATAAAAGTTTCTCTAAATTTCATACCCAAATTGTGGTTATAATCCAAGAATACTAGTTTCCTAGATTTTTCCTCAAACCCCAAATTTTTTACAAATTTCATGCTCAAATCCATATATAATTGATGTAGATAGCTCAAAATAGGTGGGGATATCTTAACTTGTCGTTGATGCTGAAAAATCTCACTTGAAGCTCTTAAAAATTGCCCATACCAAATGAAAAATGGGAGAAGAATGGCCAAATACCGAATTTAAAACAACTCGCTACCTTCAGCTAGTTCCACACCTACGTCCTCCAGACCGCTTCTGCCGCTCCATAGGTGGGGTTCCAATACCATATCTACGGTCTTCACCATGCTGCCCCTCTTCCATTTCCGTGACTCCACCACCGCAGGTGCAGTCCCGCATCTGCGGCAAAACAATCGCATCTGCGTCCCAGCTCTCCTTAACTAATCCTGCATCTGCGGCTTCTCCACCGCAGGAATAGTCCCACAACTATTGAAATGTGACCGCATCTGCAATCCTTTCTCTTCTAGCCCAAAATCGCATTTGCGTTATGAAAACCGCAGATGCGGTTGTCCCAGCAACCTCAGCCCAAAAATTCCACTTTCGATCCGTTAACCACTCGGAATCCACTTGAGGCCCCCGGGACTTCAACCAAACCTACCAACCAATCCCAAAACACATTACGGACTTGCTCGAGGCCTCAAATCACATCAGTCAACACTAAAATCATGAATCGACCTCCAATCCAAACTTAATGAAAATTAGAATTTCAAACTTCTATTTTCAATGTTTAAACCTACCAAATCACATCAATTGACTTCAAATTTTGCAGGACAAGTCATATTCGACCTTACGAACCTACTCCAACTTCCAGTATTAGATTACGACCCTAATATCATAAAGTTCACTTCTGGTCAATCTTCTCAAACACCTTCAAATTTCTATATATAGCTAAAGGGCTCCAAAATGTCCTACAGACCTCCGAATTCACTTCTGATCGCGCTCCCAACTCCAGAATCACCATATGAAGCTACTCCCAGACACAAAATACCAAACAAACATCGGTATCACTGAAATGCACTTAACCCTAAACTTATGAAATTCCTTTCAAAATGCTACTTTCCACACACGTAAAAATGCTCCCGGGTCATCCAAAACCCAATTCGGGCATACGCCCAAGTTAGAAATCATCATACGAACCTACTGGATCCTTCAGATTCCGATTTCGATATCGTTTACTCAAAATCCAATCCTAGCTAATTCTTTCAACTTTAAGCTTCCAAAATGAGAATTCTCTTTCCAAATCAATTCTGAACTTCCCAAAATTCAATTTCGACCATGCGTACAAGTCATATCACCTAAAACAGAGCTGCTCATAGCCTCGGACTACTAAACAATGAGCTAGAGCTCAAAATGACTGGTCGGGTCGATACATTCTCTCCCACTTAAATATACATTCATCCCTGAACGTGCTAAAAACTATACTAAAGTAGTCTTAAATCATAGTTTAACACCTCATGCACTATCCCATGATACCACAACTCAGTCAAGCACATTAGCTCGATAAGTTCTGAAGATATTTCCTTTTATTCAAGCAACTAAGCCTTAGACTCTAATTCCAACATATGGAATTCTATGCTAGGCCTGATTCCAACATATGCTCACTATGTCAACATCTACATGCATCCCCAAAACACGACTACATACCTTAGTTGGATTTACCCCTCACACCATTTTACTCACAAAACCATAATGACATTCTCTTATCAAATAAATCAAAATTTCACGAATCTGGTACTCCCATTGCACCTCATGACCTACCTAGTCCTTGCCCTAGCTCTTACAATACTGCCACGTCAGAAGTGATGTGCAGAAATTCATAATCAACAGATAAGTCAACCAATCTTTGAGTCTATACTTCTGACAAGAAACATTACCTCATTTTGAACAAAATAATGATCTTTGCTCTTTAATATATTTCATTTAATCAGATTGCACTAATCCTAAATCCAATAATCTTGTCTCACCCAATACGAACTGCTTAGGCAATAAGCCACCCCGACATGACCAAAAGTTTCATATGATGCCACAATGTGCCAATAGTTAGAATGCGATACAAAAAGGAAAATGAACTTCGAAAAGTAATTTCAATTACCTCGCTCGTGAATCATACATGTGACACGAGCGCACATTTAATATGAGTTTCCTACAGAAAATTGGAAACAAAACACAATAAGTAAATATGGGGAACTGTACTGAACATCACATTGTTACGGCGCCAACTCGATCCAAGCAATCATAACCATGGCGGCGTACCACCTGATCCACACAACATATCCATGGCGGCGTGCCACTCGATCTAATAACATACCCATGGCATCTTTCAACCTGATCCACACATGGAACTCACATAAGGAGATGTACATCGAGCTAAATTTCTCATTACAACAAAATATTTAATATCAGCCATAAACATGCTAAGTGTATAATACCATTCCCTGAGGAGACATTGTCACGACCCAAACCCCGGTCATGATAGCGCACAACACATTGCTAGGAAAGCTCGATCATGTTTTCCATATTACCAGCCAATTATTAAGTAATACTCATCAATTAAAGTTAATAGCTTATTTTCATAACAAAACAACAAGTGCGGAAACAAAATACACGAAATACAGCCCACCGAATCCGGTGTCACAAGTCTGATCCTCTAACAAAAGGAAAATATCCTATACAATCCAAGTCTAGATAGAGTAACAAAAACATAAAAGGAAGAAGAGGAGAGAGATCAGGTCCTGCGGACGCCGGCAGCTACCTCGATGTCTCCTTCAATAACCGCAAAAATAGCAGCTGCGGATAGCTCAACTGCCCTCATGAACACCTGTATCTAAAAATAAAGTGCAGGGAGTGGGGTGAGTATATTTAAACTTAGTGAGTAACAATAATAAGTAATAACTGAAAGTAAGAACACCTACATTTTCACTAAACAGTTCAAAGAATAACCGTACAGGTAAGTCATCTCACAATGATAAGTCCATTTCCAGTCCATTAATGTCTCACACTGATCGAACACTGATCTAGTCCTGCTGCGGTGTGCAGCTCGATCCTCACTCATACTGCTGTAGCATGCAGCCAGATCCAATATATATGTATATATATAAAATATTACTGCTACGGCGCGCAGCCCGATCCAATATATATAGTGCGTTCACTGGGGGTGTGTGCAGACTCCGAAGGGGCTCCTTCAGCCCAAGCGCTATGATACTGCTGCGTGTAGTCCGATCCACATATATATTACTGTGGCATGCAGTCCGATATATATATATATATATATATATATATATATATATATATTACTATTACATACTGTCTGATCCAATATGTATATGTATATACTGCTGCGGCGTGCAGCCCGATCCAGTATATATATATCAATACCTCACAATGGGTCCTTGACCCAATCTCAGTTAATATAGACTTGGCCTCTCGAGCCCACTAAGCTCGAACAGGGTTTTCAACCCCAAGTAGTCTCACTCAGAGTACAAGTGTTGTACTTGTTCATGTCATGCTATACAACTATGAATACGGCTGAGAGTATGTGTTCAACATGATATAGGGTTTACTTAGCTCTACAAGCTTCCCTAATATTCTACAGATCGGCACAAGGCCCCATACATGGCTACCAGCTCAACTACACAGATATAAGCCCAATCTCAGTCATTATACACAGTAAACTATCAGTCGGGAAGAACCAAGTCCAAATCCCCAGTCACAATACCACAACGCTCGTCACATGATGTGTGTTTAATCTCAACATAGCACTGTATAGTGCAAATACGGGGTTACAAACCCTCAGTACATTATTTATTACCTCCACTCACCTCGAATCGGCAAAAGTCCTAGCTCGCCTTGTGCTTGCCTCGCAAAACAACCGCCTCGGATGCCAAGTCTGATCAAAATCAATAAGAATACATCAAAATAGGTTAGATGAACATAACCCAATCAAAATAACTCGAATTACACCAAAACCCACGAAGTTGCCAAAATCCGACCCTCGGGCTCGCTTCTCAAAAAATTATAAAAGTCACATTTTCAGATTTCTTATCTTTCCACGAGTCCATACATATAAAGTTTATCAAAATCGGACTTCGTTTACCCATTCAAATTGATGATTTTCAATAACCCAGGCTTAGAGCAAAAACCTCCATTAATACACCTCCAATCCCACATTCTCAGGTGTTAAATTCATATTTTAACAATGAAATAACATAAATTTAGTACATAGGTTCTAACCTTAAGAATTCTCTCGATTTTCTCCTCAAAATCGCCTAAATCACCTCTTAGAACAAAGCCCTAATTGTGATATAATTTCTAAAATTTGACCCTTCTGTTTTCTATATCACTGACACTGTTTCCGCTTCTGCGATCCTGGACTCGCACATGCGAGTCCAATTCTATGATATTTTTGTCGCTTCTGCGACATCACACTTAATCGCCCAACATCGCTTCTACGGCCTAGGTCTCGCACCTGCGAGACCACTTAAGCGAAAAATCATTCGCTTCTGTGAAATAGCCCAATCGACCAACCTCACTTCTGTGGCCAAGGGCTCGCTTCTGCGAGCCCGCTACTGCGAATTCCTAGCCGCTTATGCGGAATTGCCTGGCCCTGCTCAAACTCGCTTATGTGAGATAAATTTTTCCTCTATGGAGCCACTTTGCAGTTCCCCATCCGCAGAAGCGGAACTCCTGCTGCAATTCATGACAGCAGTCCAAAAATGCCAAACTTCTTCCGTTAGACCTTCCGAAAACATTCCGAGGCCCTCGGGACCTCAACCAAAAATACAAATCTACTCTAAATCATAACACGAACTTGTTCCAACCATATAAATACATCCTCAAACACACAAATCATCAAATTAAGGCCGGTTCAAGCCTAAGATTCAACCAAAACTTTCGAAACCTACATTCTATCAAAAACCCGACCAAACGATGTCCGAATGACCTGAAAATTTGCAGACATATCCAAAATCACCTAACGAAGCTACTGCAATTGTCGGAATTCCATGCCGACTCCCAGATCAAAATCTCACATATCGATCGGATTACGCCAAAATTCCAACTTAACCAATTCAAGCCTATTTCTACACCGGACCTCCAAATTCAATTCTGATCACTCTTCTAAGCCACAGATGACCTTCCGAAGCTAACCAAATCATCAGAATTCAATTCCGATCTCTCTAACTCACGAGTCAACATCCGGTTGACTTTTCCCAACTATTCCTTCTTGTAAGAGACTATTTGTCTCATTTCTAACCAAACTTGATCCGAATTGACTCAAACTCACCAAACACACATATTGAAACATGAACAAGCATATAACGGGTAAAACTGGGTGGTAACTCACGTGATGATGGGTCGGGTCATCACATTCTCCCCAACTTAAGCAAACGCTCGTCCTCGAGCGGGTTACGAAACATACCTGGAGCCTCAAATAAGTGGGGATATCTACTCCACATCTCCTGCTCGGTCTCCCAAGTAGCCTCCTCCACGGGCCGGCCTCTCCAATGCACCTTAACTGAAGCAATGTACTTGGACCTCAACTTTTGAACCTAACGACCCAGAATAGCCATCGGCTCCACATCATAAGATAGATCACCATCAAGCTGAATTGTACTGAAGTCCAACACATGAGACGGATCCCCGACGTACTTCCGGAGCATAGACACATGGAATACTGGATGCACACTGGACAAGCTGGGTGGCAAAGCTAAGCTCATATGCCATCTCCCCAATCCTCCTAAGTATCTCAAAAGGACCAATGAACCTGGGACTCAGTTTCCCCTTCTTCCGAAACCGCATAACACCCTTCATGGGTGAAACCTTCAACAATAATCTATCACCAACCATGAAAGACAACTCTCGAACTCTACGGTCCGCATAACTCTTCTGGCGTGACTGCGCTGTGCGAAGCCTCTCCTGGATCAACTTCACTCTATCCAAAGCATCCTGAACTAACTCAGTCCCTATCAATCTAGCCTCACCAGGATCAAACCATCCCATGCAAGATCTACACCGTCTACCTTACAACGCCTCATATGGGGCCATCTGAATACTCGACCGATAACTGTTGTTGTAGGTAGACTTTGCAAGTGGCAAAAACTCATCCCATGAACCTCCAAAGTCAATCACACATGCACACAACATATCCTCTAAGATTTGAATAGTGCACTCAGACTGTCCTTCTGTCTGAGGATGAAATGTCGTGCTCAACTCTACATGCGTACCCAGCTCCTGCTGGAATGCCCTCCAGAACTGTGAAGTAAACTGAGTACCTCTATCTGATATGATAGACACTGGGACCCCATGCAATCTGACAATCTCCCGAATAAAGATCACTACTAACCGCTCCGATGAGTAAGTAGTACATACTAGAATGAAATGCGCGGATTTGGTTAGCCGATCAACAATCACCCACATTGAATCGAACTTACTCGAAGTCCAAGGAAGCCCAGTCACAAAATCCATGGTCATCCGCTCGTATTTCCACTTAGGAATAACCATACGCTGAAGAACACCGCCCGGTCTCTGATGCTCATACTTGACTTGCTGGCAGTTGAGACATCTGGCTACATGCCTAACAATATCCATCTCTTCATCTTCCTCCACCAGTAATGTTGTTTCAAGTCCTGGTACATCTTTGCGGCACCTGGATGAATGGAGTACCGCGAGCTGTGAGCCTCCTCTAATATCAACTCTCCAAGGACATCTACATTGGGCACACAGATACGACCCTGCATCCTCAAAACACCATCACTATTAATGGTCACATCTCTGGCATAATCATGTAGAACTATGTCCTTAAGGACAAGCAAATGTGGATCATAATACCGACGCTCTCTGATACGATCATATAATGAAGACCGAGAAACAACACAAGCCAACACTCGGCTCGGCTCAGAAACATCCAATCTCACTTGGCCAAAGCCTGAACATCATATACAAAGGGCCTCTCCCCAACTGGAATATAAGCTAAGCTGCCCATACTGACCGCCTTTCGGCTCAAAGCATCAACCACAACATTGGCCTTCCCCGAATGATACAATATAGTGATGTCATAATCCTTTAGCAACTCCAGATACCTCCACTATCTCAAATTAAGGTCCTTCTGTTTGAATAGATGCTGAAGGCTGCGATGATCGGTATACACCTCACAAGAAACACCATATAGGTAATGTCTCCAATTCTTCAAAGCGTGAACTATGGCTGCTAGCTCCAAATCATGTACAAGGTAGTTCTTCTCATTGGGCTTCAACTGGCGAGAATAATAAGCAATGACTCTACACTCCTACATGAATACACAACCAATGCCAACTCTTGATGCATCACAATACACAGTATAAAAATCTGAAGTTGACGGCAATATCAAGATTGGTGCCATGGTCAATGCTGTCTTGACCTTCTGAAAGCTTTCCTCACACTCCTCGGAACACACAAAAGGAGCACCCTTCTGAGTCAATCAAGTCAAGGGTGAAGCAATAGAAGATAATCCCTGAACAAATCAGTGATAATACCCTGCCAATCCCAGGAAACTATGAATCTCAGTAGTTGAGGTCGATCTAGGCCAACTCTACACCACCTCTATCTTCTTTGGATCTACCTGAATACCATCACTAGACACCACGTTCCCCAAGAATTCCATGGACTCGAGCCAGAACTCACACTTGGAGAACTTGGCATACAACTTCTCCTCCCACAACCTCTGTAATACAACTCTAAGGTGCTGAGCATGCTCCTCATGGCTACGGGAGTACACTAGGATATCATCTATGAACACAATCACGAAGGAGTCCAAATATGGCCGGAACACACTGTTCATCAGATGCATGAATGCGGCTGGGGAATTAGCCATCCCAAAAGACATCACAAGAAACTTATAGTGCCTATATCTCGTCCTGAAGGCTGTTTTCATAATATCATTGTCTCTAATATTCAGCTGGTGATACCCTGAACGAAGATCAATCTTCGAGAATACCCTAACTCCCTGGAGCTGATAAAATAAATCATCAATGCGAGGCAGAGGATACTTGTTCTTCACTGTTACTTTGTTCAGCTGCCTATAGTCAATACACATCCTCATTGAGCCATCCTTCTTCTTAACAAACAAGACGAGTGCACCCCACGGTGACACACTCGGCCGAATGAATCCCTTATCTAGGAGTTCCTGAAGCTACTCCTTCAATTCTTTCAACTCCGCCGGTGCCATACGATAGGGAGGAATAGAAATAGGATGAGTGCCCGGCACCAAATTAATCCCAAAATCAATGTCCCTGTCCGGCGGCATGCCCGGTAGGTTTGATGGAAATACATCAGGAAAATCCCGCACAATGGGAACAAAATCAATACTGGAAGTCTCAGCTCTGACAGCCCGCACAAATGCCAAATAGGAAAGACATCCCATCCCAACCATCAGTTGGGCCTTGAGAAAAATTATTACCCTACTAGGTACACAATCAGTCGTGCCTCGCCACTCGATCCTCTGAATGCCCGGCAGAGCCAATGTGACTATCTTGGCATGATAATCCAGAATAGTGTGACACGAAGATAGCCAATCCATGACCAAGATAACATCAAAATCAATAATGCTCAAAAGCAACAGGTCTACTCGGGTCTCCAGACCCCTAATAGTGACAAGACAGGACCGGTACACATGGTCCACAACAATGGTATTACCTACCGGGGTAGATCCATGCACGGGAAATGCAATACACTATCGGGTCATGCCCAAATGAGGAGCAAAATATGTAGATACATAAGAATAAATGGAACCGGGATCGAACAAAACTGAGGCATCTCTGTGACAAACCAGTATAATACCCGTAATGACAGAGTCAGAGGCAACAACTTCAATGCAAGCATTAATACAATAATATTTGACCTGGCCCCTCTTTCGAGGGCGACCTCTATCTCCCCAACCTTCGCCCCTAGCCTGCTGGACAGGTGGGGTAGCAGGGACCAGAAGATGAGGGTTGTCCCCTCTACTGATATAGCCTGGATACAAGACGGGGACACTCACTACGGATGTGCCCAAACTCTCCGCACTCGAAGCAACTCCCAGGTGCTGGGGGCTGGGACTGATAGGGACCCCTCGCACCGGAGTGTTTGGCAGAAGAACTAAGTTGGGAAGAACCCTGAATAGATGGAGCCTGAGATGAGCTCTATGCTGGTAAGGCGCTGAGAGATGGCTGGCCCTGGTGAGAACCCTGATAACCTTGGCCAAAAGATGACCCACGATAGTCTGAGCGGGCTGGCTGTGAAGATCTGAAAGAGCGACCTCGGCTCTACTGACTCTGGCCTCTAGTCTAAGTGCCACTGGAACTTGCTGATCCTCAAGGCCTCTTGGCCTTCCTCTCCTCTCTCTCCCTGCGATGATCTATCTCTATGTCGCGGGCTATAACAATAGCATCCTCAAATGAGTGACTCAAAACCCTCTCTCGGGTCATCAAAATACGGATAGGATAAATAAGCCCATCAACAAAACGTCTGATCCTCTCTAACCACGATGCTGTCATGACCCAAACTGGAGGACCATGACTAGCACCCTACCATACTTGCCGAGCACCAACATACATTTTATCTAACCTTCTTTATTATCTTTTAGGGCTGACGAGAGCAATATAAATGGTAGACATAGATCATGGACAACCAACAATAAAATATGATGGCATGAACCTACATAACATGGGATGACCAGACAATCAAGAAACTATATACATATGGTACAAGCTACCACGCTAAAATGAAATACTATACAACAAAAACCAGCCGACAAGGCATACCAAACTATACATGAGTCGACACTTGTCTATGAGCCTTTAAAGGAACATAAGTGCTGCAACATAGCCGGAACATGGCCCCGACATACCCATAATGTCTATAATAAAAATGCATACCAAGACCAAGGCAAGTCCGAGAAGGGATTTCGCCAATCACCGCCGAACTGGACAACCTACTGTGATGGTGGAGCTGCACCTGCTTGTCTATCAGGACCTGCAGCACGACATGCAGCGTCCACAAACAAAAGGACGTCAGTACGAATAAAGTAGTGAGTATATAAGGTAGAGAACCATAAATACGAACAGTAATGTAAGCAGGGATAGAGAATATACAATCTGTAACATCTGAGTACCTTTAAGGGCTACTGACATTAAATGTATGATACATAAGTATAAATACATAATCTTTTAAAACATACGCCTCTGTGGGCAACATTATCATCATATCGTACCCGGCCGTAATAGGCTCGGTAAAAACATACCCGGCCATTATAAGGCTCGGTAGAATCGTACCCGGCCACGTGGAGCTCGGTAAAACCCAACTGATCAGTGGTTGCACAATAGGTGCCGTACCCGGCCAACTATAGCGCGGCTCGGTAGAGTAAAATAGATACATATATATAATGCATGCTCGACTCATGGAAACACCTTGTAGACCTTTCGGAGTGACGTAAGGTCGGTATCTTATGTACACCTTATTAGGACTAACTCTTCACTATGAACCTTATAGGAATTAGGAAGTACCAACAAGATTGATAACATAAGAATAAGAGAAGCAACATCAACATCAATCGTTCCATAAGAGGGGAAACAATGTAAGTATTGCTAGCTTCTAAGAGTAGAGTATCTTTGGAAGCTCGTTCATTACATTATGTACAATCGGAGTCGTGCAAAAGAAGGAAAGGGATAGCCTCACATACCTTGTATATACTGCCCCAACCTCAAGCTATGCAAACGTCACGACTCCTTAGTCTACAATAGGAGAAATGATACTATCGTTAACGTTTAAGCGTCGCAACTATTATGTACCAACCACAACCTATTTTGTGATGAAACGGACATCACTTCCTCTATTTATATGAATTCCCACATGTGAAAACAATCACCAAACAACATCAATGTTAATCATATTGAACATCCCAAAATAGTCCACCAACCGATAACATTACTACCAAGCCTTTCGATATATATTTCACAAGTTCTAGCTTCAATGACTTAGCCGCAACTTGGATAATCTTAAATACATACAGATTAAGAGGTTCATTACCTTAATACATAAATAACAACTCCAATTTGACCTTAATTCTCCACGAAATATCCCTCCAATTCTGCCACAACAACAAGGAAGCGAAGCTAGTAGTATTTAGTATTGTTTTCGGCACTAGAATAACTTTAGAAGGCTTGAAATCACCTAGGGTTGATATTAAGAACTCGAGGGAGTATTTACAGAACATAAAACCTTTAAAACAACTCCCCACATGAGCTGTAACAACACAAAAATGAGCAATAAAGAGAAGAACAAGAGACTTACTAGCGCCACGTGATTCCCGACACTTGCTTTGTGTTGTTTGCCCTTTGTTTGGGTCTTGAACCTTGAGAGAATCTTGAGAGGGTGTTCTTAGGGTTCTAAGGTCTGAATATAGTGAAAATAAATGACTTAAAACGGGTTGGAGGCGTCCTATATTGATCCAAATGTCTTAAACCGCCTAAGTGGGCCCCATAGAGAGGTGTTTGGCGCAGTCTCGTGAAAATGCGAATATCTCTCTACTCCGAGATTGTATCGATGAACGGTTTAATGCGTTAGAAACTAGACTCATAGATATTCAATTTAGTGGTTAGATCACTCCACAATTCTAAGTAAATTTGGAGAAAAGCTTAGTAACATTTGACCTAAAGTTTAAGTAAAACTATGAACCTAAGTTGCGACAACTTTTGTCAACTTTTGTTTCATAACTCGTTTGACTTCAAGACTTATGATACGGATATTATATGATTCAAATACCTTAAAACATGACCTCTTGAGCATATTAAGCATCTATAGGTTCACCCAAAAGTACGATTTACAGCATCCTTGATTCGTTTAACTTCTAATACTTGTCAATCACCCTTATGCACCCTTGTATCACTTAAGATCAATCGGATTAACGTCTTATCATCTCAAGGATATTTCCTTCTTGGATTTGTGTTAACTAACATATGGCTTGAACTAACGTGTGTGGATATGTGTTGTAACACCCTCCCCCCCTTAGGAACATTCGTCCTCGAATGTAAGGGTTTATGGGGAGTCCAAATCATCGTGGATTCCAACGGAAATTTTTGGTCAATTTTCCCCTATAAAATGGTCACTAGCAAAATTTGCAAGCAGTGAAGTGAAGCTCAAAGTATGGCCTCACAAGGCTACACAAAGCATTATGGACATGGACATTATTTACATATCACAATTTTGTATTAAGGAAGAGTGTTCTCAAGTTATTGCTTACCTCATAAAGTCGTTTCACCATTATAATGTATCTTGCGTTCCACCAACATCCTTGTTATCATCATTCTAGAATAGGTAAGGGTATTTAGACTTCATCTCTTCTTCCGCTTCTCATGTCATTTCTTTCATATTCTTGTTCCTCCACAATACTTTGACGGAAGCTACATCTTTTGTTCTCAGCTTGCGGACTTGTCGATCTAATATAGCCACCGGCACTTCTTTATATGATAGATCCTCTATAACTTGAACATTTTTGATAGGGACAACTTGAGAAGGGTCTCCAATACATTTTCTCAATATAGATACATGGAATACCGGGTGGACAAATTCTATTTCGGATGGCAATTCTAACTCATAAGCAACTTGTCCAATTCGTTGAAGAATTTTATACGGACCGATATACCTTGGACTCAGCTTACCTTTCTTCCCAAAACGCATAACACCCTTCATTGGTGAGATCCTCAAGAAAACCCAATCACCAACCTCAAACTCTAGATCACGATGTCGGATATCGGAATAAGACTTTTGCCTGCTTTGTGCTGTCCTCAATCGTTCCTGTATCACTTTCACCTTCTCAATGGCTTGGTGAATCAAATCTGGCCCATATAATTCTGTTTCACCGACTTCGAACTATCCAACTGGTGATCTACATCTCCTCCCATATAGTGCCTCATATGGGGCCATTTTAATACTGGAATGGTAGATATTATTGTAGGAAAATTCTATGAGTGGAAGATGGTCATCCCAATTTCCCTTAAAATCTAGAACACATGCTCGTAGCATATCTTCCAATGTTTGAATGGTACGTTCAGCCTGTCCGTCAGTCTGCGGATGAAATGCAGTGCTGAGATTCACCTGTGTGCCTAAACCTTTCTGGAAAGACCTCCAAAAGTTAGCCGTAAATTGAGCTCCTCGATCTGATATAATAGATACCGGCACACCATGAAGCCTAACAATCTCCTTGATATACAACTTCGTATAATCTTCAGCTGAGTAAGTTGTCTTAACTGTCAAAAAATGAGCACAGTAGTCAAACTTATGATAAGATTGAGGTAATCCAATAACGAAGTCCATATTAATCACCTCCCATTTCCAGGTCGAAATCTCTATATTCTGAAGCAATCCACCGGGTTTCTGATGTTCTATATTTACTTTTTGACAATTGGGACACTGGGCTACAAATTCTGTAATAGACTTTTTCATGTTATCCCACCAATAATCCTCCTTGACATCATGATACATCTTTGTTGAGCCAGGATGGATGGAATATCGGGATTGATGAATTTCATTCATAATCTTTTCTCGCAACCCTGCCACATTCGGCATATATAATTGGCCATGGTATCTCAGTGCCCCATCTCCTCCGATCTTAAAAGCCATAATTTTACACTGCTGAATGTTCTCTCTCAATCGTAGTAAGATAGGATCTTCATATTGCCGGGCTTTTACCTCGGCTACCAAAGATGATTCTGATGTATTCTGTACAGTAACACTTCCGTCATCAGAGTCTAACAATCCGATTCTCATATTGGCTAGCTGATGAAGCTCTTTAGTCAACCCCCATCTACCTGCATCAATATGTACTAAGCTTCCCATTGACTTACGGCTGAGAGCATCTGCCACAACATTGGCTTTACCGGGATGATACAATATCTCGGCGTCGTAGTCTTTCAGTAATTCAAGCCACCTACGCCGCCTCAAATTCAACTCTTTCTGCTTGAAGATGTATTGTAGACTCTTGTGATCTGTGTAGATGTCAACATGGACGCCGTATAAGTAGTGCCGCCATATCTTCAAAGCATATATTACTGCAGCCAATTCCAAATCATGGGTTGGATAATTCTTTTCACGCTTCTTCAATTGTCTTGATGCATATGAAATCACCTTCCCATGCTGCATCAACACGCACCCCAAACCTATACCTGAGGCATCACAATATACCACATATCCTTCTGTTCCTTCAGGGAGAGTGAGCACCGGTGCAGATGTCAATCGATCCTTCAGCTCCCGAAAACTACGTTCACAAGTGTTAGACCACTGGAACTTGGTAGCTTTCTGTGTTAACTTAGTCAATGGTGCTGATATAGAGGAAAACCCTTCTACAAATCGCCTATAATATCCTGCTAGCCCTAGGAAGATACCAACATCTGATGGTGTTGTAGGTCTCGGCCAATTCTTTACTGCATCAATCTTCTGAGTGTCGACACTAATACCCTCGTCAGATATCACATGGCCAAGGAATGCTACCGAGTTCAGCCATAATTCACATTTGGCGAGCTTAGCATATAACTTACGATCCTGAAGCATCTGTAATACTATCCGCAAGTGGCTCGCATGTTCCTCCTCCGAACGAGAATACACCATAATGTCATCAATGAATACAATCACGAACACATCAAGATAGGGCCTGAATACAGTATTCATGAGATCCATAAAAGCTGCTGGGGCATTTGTTAGCCCGAACGACATCACCAAGAACTCAAAGTGCCTATATCTTGTCCGAAAGGTCGTCTTTGGAATATCCTTCTCCTTAACCCTCACCTGATGATACCCTAAAGGTAAGTCAACCTTGGAGAAATACTTGGCACCCTGGAGTTGGTCAAACAGGTCGTCAATTGTTGGAAGTGGATACTTGTTCTTTATAGTATTCAACTGCCGATAGTCGATACGCATCCGTAATGACCCATCTTTCTTCCGCACGAATAGGACTGGTGCACCCCAAGGTGAAGTGCTAGGCCTAATGAAACCCTTATCCAGCAAGTCTTTTAATTGTGCCTTCAACTCTCGCAACTCTGCCGGGACCATTCTATATGGAGGGATAGAAATCGGTTGAGTGTCAGGCAACACATCAATGTTAAACTCAATCTCCCTTTCTGGAGGAAGGCCTGGGAGTTCATTTGGGAAAACATCTGGAAATTCATTGACCTCGGGGATAGATTATAGAGTAGGCAGCTTCGCCTCCGCATCCCTAACGTGATTAAGATGATAAATGTAACCTTTTGAGATCATTTTCCTTGCCTTAAGATAGGAAATAAACCTACCTTTCGATGTAGCAATGTTCCCCTTCCATTCAATGACGGTTCACCAGGAAATTGAAACTTAACCATCTTCATACGACAGTCAACATTTGCATAGCATGAGGCCAACCAGCCTATTCCCAGTATCATATCAAAATAAACCATTTCTAACTCAAATAAATTTTCCGAAGTTTGACGACTACAAATCATCACAATGCAACCTCTATATACCCTTCTAGCAATCACAAAATCTCCTATTGGAGTAGATACCGCAAGGGGTTTACTTATCAATTCAAGTTCAATGCCAAACTTATTAGCCACAAAGGGTGTAACATATGATAATGTAGATCCCGGATCAATCAACGCATATACATCATAAGAAAACACAGATAATATACCTGTAACAACATCCGGAGACGACTCGAGATCCTGTCGACCTACTAGAGCATATGTTCGATTTTGAGCACCACTCGAACTCGGCCCTGCACCTCTACCTCTACCACGACCTGTCGACTGCTGAAAACCCCGTGCCGGAGGTTGAACTGATGAGGAAGAACCAGACACAGATCTAGTCGGCTGAGCCATACCATCACCTCCCCTGTTAGGACAATCCCTCATCATATGGCCAGGCTGTCCGCAAGAATAACACGCATCAGAACCTCGACGGCACAGTCCAAAGTGGGCCTTGCCGCACTGATCACAACGTGGTGTTGGGGGTTTCGTCTGACTAGTATCCCCGTGATGTTGCGATCCAGATGCCTGCGAACTCTGACCTGGACCAGAATAGGATTGATCATATCGAGGCCTCTCAAACTATGGAGGAGCATTAGCTACAGATGGCGCCGAACGCCTCGAAGACTGGGGCCTGGCGCTACCTCTGAATTCATCATAATACCTTGCAAATTTCGCCCTCTTATGCTGGCCCCTATCCTGCTCCCTATATGCCCTCTGCTGGTGCTTACGATCCTCTAGGGTCAGGGCATAAGCTTGAATATGGGAAATATCCATGCCTTCTACCAAGGAGGCTGTCATACACTCATTTATCTGATGGGGTCCCAACCCGTTCACTAACAAATGCACCCTATCACTCATCTCGGCCACCATATGGGGAGCATACCTTGCTAAAGAATCAAACTGCATACTATACTCTCGCACACTCATATTACCTTGTCTAAGGTTCAAGAACTTATCAGCTCTAGCTCGTCGTATCTCAACTGGCAAATAATGACGAAGAAAGGCCTCAGAAAAATCCTTCCACACAGCTGGAGGAGCGTTCGGACCCCTGGATCTCTCCCAACTATCATACCAAAGAACCGCTAAATCCCGTAGCCGATAAGAAACCAACTCTACTGCCTCTGTATCACTAACATGCATAACCCGTAGTGTACGATGAACCCGGTCAATAAAAGTCTGCGGATCCTCCTTGGGGTCTGATCCGGTAAACACTGGAGGGTCTAAATTAATAAAATCACGAACTCTTGTACTAACTAGTTTATCAGCAGCACCTGTATTCTGCCTTTGAGCCTGAGCAGCCACCAAGCTAGTCAATAACTGCAAAGCACTCCGCATATCCTGGTCTGTAGTGCCAAACGGAGGAGCTGGAGCTGCTGGGTGCCTCCTAATATCCTCTTGAGGAGACGGAGTAGATGAGGTATGAGACGACATCTCACTCTGAGCCTCACTTTGGCCTGCTCTGTCTTGGGGCACCTGACTGGTACCCCCTCCCGCAGTTGTATCAATCTATCTACTAATTGTTTGCTTCCTAGTCGAAGGCATCGCTGAAAGAAAACAAGGTGAATATTAGAGACGAACACTTACGACTCAACTCTATGCACGATCTAGATTCAGGAAGAAGGTAACAACCCTAGATGTCATGTAGCCTCCCGATTATAAATGTGGCGCGCTACACATCCATAATCAAGACTCTACTAGACATGGCTCATAGACAATCCCTAGGACAAACTTGCTCTGATACCAAGTTTGTCACGACCCAAACTGGAGGACCATGACTAGCACCCGACCATACTTGCCGAGCACCAACGTACATTTTATCTAACCTTCTTTATTATCTTTTAGGGTTGACGAGAGCAATATAAATGGTAGACATGGATCATGGACAACCAACAATAAAATATGATGGCATGAACCTACATAACATAGGATGACCAGACAATCAAGAAACTATATACATATGGTACAAGCTACCACGCTAAAATGAAAGACTATACAACAAAAACCAACCGACAAGGCATACCAAACTATACATGAGTCGACACTTGTCTATGATCCTCTAAAGGAACATAAGTGCTGCAACATAGCCGGAACAGGGCCCCGACATACCCATAATGTCTATAACAAAAATGCATAACAAGACCAAGGCAAGTCCGGAGAAGGGATCTCGCCAATCACCGCTGAACTGGACAACCTACTGTGATGGGGGAGCTGCACCTGCCTGTCTATCAGGACCTGCAGCACGACATGCAGCATCCACAAATAAAAGGACGTCAGTACGAATAAAGTACTGAGTATGTAAGGCAGAGAACCATAAATACGAACAGTAATGTAAGCAGGGATAGAGAATATACAACCTGTAACATCTGAGTACCTCTGAGGGCTACTGACATGAAATGCATGATACATATGTATAAATACATAATCTTTTAAAACATACGCCTCTGTGGGTATCATCATCATCATATCATACCCGGCCGTAATAGGCTCGGTAAAAATGTACCCGGCCATTATAAGGCTCGGTAGAACTGTACCCGGCCACGTGGAGCTCGATAAAACCCAACTGATCAGTGGTTGCACAATAGGTGTCGTACCCGGCCGACTATAGCGCGGCTTGGTAGAGTAAAATAGATACATATATATAATGCATGCTCGACTCATGGAAACACCTTATAGACCTTTCGGAGTGACGTAAGGTCGGTATCCTATGTAATCCTTATTATGACTAACTCTTCATTATGAACCTTATACGAATCAGGAAGTACCAACAAGATTGATAATATAAGAATAAGAGAAGCAACATCAACATCAATCATTCCATAAGAGGGGAAACAATGTAAGTACTGCTAGCTTCTAAGAGTAGAGTATCTTTGGAAGCTCGTTCATTACATTATGTACAATCGGAGTCGTGCAAAAGAAGGAAAGGTATAGCCTCACATACCTTGTATATACTGCCCCAACCTCAAGCTATGCAAACGTCACGTCTCCTTAGTCTACAATAGGAGAAATGACACTATCGTTAACGTTTAAGCGTCGCAACTATTATGTACCAACCACAACCTATTTTGTTATGAAATGAACATCACCTCCCCTATTTATATGAATTACCACATGTGAAAACAATCACCAAAGAGCCCAAACAACATCAATGTTAATCATATTGAACATCCCAAAACAGTCCACCAACCGATAACATTACTACCAAGCCTTTCGATATATATTTCACAAGTTCTAGCTTCAATGACTTAGCCGCAACTCGGATAATCTTAAATACATATAGATTAAGAGGTTCATTACCTTAATAAATAAATAACAACTCCAATTTGACCTTAATTCTCCACGAAATATCCCTCCAATTCTGCCACAACAACAAGGAAGCAAAGCTAGCAATCAATTAGTATTGTTTTCGGCACTAGAATAACTTTAGAAGGCTTGAAATCACCTAGGGTTGATATTAAGAACTCGAGGGAGTATTTACAGAATATAAACCCTTTCAAAAAAAGAACCCCCACGCGATCTGTAACAACACAAAAATGAGCAACAACAAGAAGAACAAGAGACTTACTAGCGCCACGTGATTCCCGACACTTGATTTGTGTTGTTTGCCCTTTGTTTGGGTCTTGAACCTTGAGAGAACCTTGAGAGGGTGTTCTTAGGGTTCTAAGGTCTGAATATAGTGAAAATAAATGACTTAAAACGGGTTGGAGGCGTCCTATATAGATCCAAATGTCTTAAACCGCCTAAGTGGGCCCCATAGAGAGGTGCTTGGCGCAGTCTCGCAAAAATGCGAATATCTCTCTACTCCGAGATTGTATCGACGAACGGTTTAATGTGTTAGAAACTAGACTCATATATATTAAATTTAGTGGTTATATCACTCCTCAATTCTAAGTAAATTTGGAGAAAAGCTTAGTAACATTTGACCTAAAGTTTAAGTAAAACTATGAACCTAAGTTGCGACAACTTTTGTCGACTTTTGTTTCATAACTCGTTTGACTTCAAGACTTATGAAATGGATATTATATGATTAAAATACCTTAAAACATGACCTCCTGAGTATATTAAGCATCTATAGGTTTACCCAAAATTACGAGTTACAGCATCCTTGATTTGTTTAACTTCTAATACTTGTCAATCACCCTTATGCACCCTTGTATCACTTAAGATCAATCGGATTAACTTCTTATCATCTCAAGGATATTTCCTTCTTGGATTTGTGCTAACTAACATATGGCATGAACTAATGTATGTGGATATGGGTTGTAACAGATGCATATCTGGATAACTCTATGAATATAACCTTATACTCTGATACGGTCATGTCCCCCTGGCGAAGCCACTCAAACTGCCTGCACAACTCCTCCATCCGAGATCGAGGTATCCACTTCTCCAAGAAAATAGTGGAGAACTCCTGCCATGTCAATGGTGCCGCACCTGCCGGCCTACGACGCTCATAAGCCTCCAACCAAGAAAAGGCTGCTCCCTGAAACTGAAAGGTAGTAAAGGATACACCGCTCGACTCCAAAATCCCCGTTGTACGGAGCATCCGATGGCACTTGTCCAGAAAACCTTGGGTGTCCTCGCCTGGAGTACCACTGAATATATGAGGAGATAGTCTACTAAACCTCTCAAGACGACGCTGCTCATCGTCGGCCATCACAAGGACCATGTCCCCTTGAATCTGAACATCTGGTTATACTAGGACCACTAGCTGGAATGGTGGAGCCTCAGGTGTCTGAAGGCCCTGCACTACCTGCTCTGGAGTGTGAGCTACGGGGGTCTGATGACCACTCCCGGTCCCGGATATAGCTGCTGAGCCAGGCCAGTGCAAATCGTCAATATCTGAGCTAGGGTCTCCTGTAGACCCGGAATAACAATGGGCACAGCTGGTGCCTGAACTAGTGATGCTGGGACCTCTGCAACTGGAGGCTGATCTGGAGTAGGAACAATGGGTGAGTCAACTGGCACTGCCTCAGCTGCCTTACCCCTACCACGACCACGGCCGCGTCCACGGCCTCTAGCATGTGGCAATGGTGGTCGTCCACCTCGTCCTGAAGCTCGAGTTCTCGCCATATGCAAGAGACTATAATATCAAAGTTCAGTTTTGGATCAACAAAATCGCACGACAAGAATTTCAAGAATTTAAAGCTTTCCTAAAAGGTTCTCTAGCCTCCCGAGGATAAGTACAGACGTCTCTGTACCGATCCGTGAGACTCTACTAAACCGGCTCATGACTCGCGAGACCTGTTAACCTGGCTCTGATACCAACTTGTCACGACACAAACCCCAGTCATGATGGCGCCCAACACATTGCTAGGCAAGCCCGACCATGTTTTCCATATTACTAGCCAATTATTAATTAATACTAATTAATTAAAGTTAATAGCTTGTTTTCATAACAAAACAACAAGTACGAAAACAAAATACACGAAATACAGCCCAACGAATCATATGTCACAAGTCTGAGCCTCTAACAAAAGGAAAATATCCTATACAATCCAAGTCTAGATAGAGTAACAAAAACATAAAAGGAAGAAGAGGAGAGAGATCAGGTCCTGCGGACGCCGGCAGCTACCTCGATGTCTCCTTCAATAACCGCAAAAATAGCAGCTGAGGATAGCTCAACTGCCCTCCTGAACACCTGTATCTGCACATAAAGTGCAGGGAGTGGGGTGAGTATATTTTAACTCAGTGAGTAACAATAATAAGTAATAACTGAAAGTAAGAAGGCCTGCATTTTCACTAAATAGTTCTAAGAATAACCGTACAGGTAAGTCATCTCTACAATGATAAGTCCAGTTCCAGTCCACTACTATCTCACAATGATCCAACACTGATCCAGTCCTGCTGCGGTGTGCAGCCCGATCCTCACTCATATTGCTACGGCGTGCAACCCGATCTAATATATATGTATATATATAAAATGCCGCGGCGTGCAGCCCGATCAAATTTATATAGCGCTGCGGCGTGCAGCCCGATCCAATATATAGATATACTGCTACGGCGCGCAGCCCAATCCAATATATATAGTGCGCTCACTAGGGTGTGTGTAGACTCCGGAGGGGCTCCTTCAGCCCAAGCATTATGATACTGCGGTGTGCAGTCCGATCCACATATATATTACTGCAGCGTGCAATCCGATTCATATATATATATATATATATATATATATATATATATATATATATATATATATATATATACTACGGCCTGTAGTCCGATCCAATATGTATATGTATATACTGTTGCGGTGTGCAGCCCGATCCGTTATATATATATATCAATACCTCACAATGGGTCCTCGACCCTATCTTAGTAAATATAGACTTGGCCTCTCGGACCCACTCAGCTTGATCAAGGTTTTCAACCGCATGTAGTCTCACTCAAAGTACACATCTAGTACTTGATCATGTCATTCTATACAACTATGAATACGGCTGAGTGTATGTGTTCAACATGATATAGGGGTTACTTAGCTCTACAGGCTTTCCTAATATTCTACAGATCGGCACAAGGCCCCAAACATGGCTACCAGCCCAACTGCACAGATATAAGCCCAATCTCAGTCATTATACATAGCAAACTATCAGTTGGGAAGGACCAAGTCCAAATTCCCAATCACAATACCACCACGCTCGTCACATGACGCGTGTTCTATCTCAGTATAGCACTGTATAGTGCGAATACTTGGTTTCAAACCCTCAGTACATTATTTATTACCACCACTCACCTCGAATCGGCAAAAGTCCTAGTTCTCCTTGCGCTTGCCTCGCAAATCAACCTCCTCGGATGCCAAGTCTGATCAAAAGCAATAAGAATACATCAAAACATGCTAAATGAACATAACCCAATCGAAATAACTCGCATTACACCAAAACCCACGAAGTTGCCAAAATCTCACCCTCGCGCCGCTTCTCGAAAAATTACAAAAGTCACATTTTCAGATTCATTATCTCGCCACGAGTCTATACATATAAAGTTTATCAAAATCGAACTCCGTTTGCCCATTCATATTGATGATTTTCAATAGCCAAGGCTTAGAGCAAAAACCTCCATTAATACACCTCCAATCCCTCATTCTCAAGTGTTAAATTCATAATTTAACAATGAAATAACATAAATTTAGTCCATAGTTGCTTACCTGAAGAATCCTCTCGATTTTCTCCTCAAAATCACCTATATAGCCTCTTACAACAAAGCCCCAATTGTGATATAACTTCTGAAATTCGACCCTTATGTTTTCTATATCACTAACATTGTTTCCACTTCTACTATCCTGGACTCGCACATGCGAGTCCGCTTCTGCGACATTATTGTCGCTTTTGTGACATCACACTTAACCGCCCAACAATGCTTCTGCGGCATAGGTCTCGCACCTGCGAAACCGCTTAAGCGAAAAATCCTTCGCTTCTGCGAAACAGCCCCTATCGACCAAACCTCGCTTCTACGGCCAAGGGCTCACTTCTCCGAGCCCGCTCCTGCGAGTTCCTAGCCGCTTCTGTGGAATTTCCTGACCTTGCTCAAACTCGCTTCTGCGAGATAAATTTCGCCTCTACGAAGCCGCTTCTTCGGTTCCCCATCCGCAGAAGCGGTACTCCTGCTGCAATTCATGACAGTAGTCCAAAAATGCCAAATTTCTTTCGTTAGACCTTCCAAAAACATCCCGAGGCCCCCGGGACCTCAATCAAAAATACAAATCCACTCTAAATCATCACACAAACTTGTTCCAACCATAAAAACACATCCTCAAACGCACAAATCATCAAATTAAGGTCGGTTCAATCCTAAAATTCAACCAAAACTTCTGAAACCTACATTCTACAAAAAACCCGACCAAACGATGTCCGAATGACCTGAAAATTTGTTGATATATCCAAAATCACCTAACAAAGCTACTGCAACTGTCGGAATTCCATTCCGACTCCCGGATCTAAATCTGACCTATCGATGGATTCCGCCAAAATTCCAACTTAGCCAATTCAAGCCTATTTCTACACCAGACCTCCAAATTCAATTCTAATCACTCTCTTAAGCCACAAATGACCTACCAAAGCTAACCAAATCATCAAAATTCAATTCCGAGCTCTCTAACTCACAAGTCAATAGCCGGTTGACTTTTCTCAACTATTCCGTCTTCTAAGACACTATTTGTCTCATTTCCAACCAAACTCGATCCGAATTGACTCAAACTCACCAAACACACATATTGAAACATGAATAAGCATATAACGAGAAAAATAGGGTGATAACTCACGTGATGACGGGCCGGGTCATCACAAACATATAACACTGAAATCCACAAACTCGAGCACAACTGAAGTTCGATATATGATCTGAATCTCAAGATCCATCCTGCTCATATAACCTCATCTCTATGCGGAACCTCAACACATAAGAAATTCACCAAGCAATCTCACAAATCACACGACGCAATACATCATTACATGAAAATAGCTGACAATAAAATAACACCTTGACTCCCTTCCATAAGGAGTGTATTGCTGAGATGAACACATCTTGCTTGATATAAAGCCCTTGTTCACATATAAATCAATCCACTGATATCAAGCCGATTTCTGATTGCACCAACTAGGCTAATAACCTTTCAAAGGTCAATAATAACTCCCTTTTTCTCATAACACATAAGAACAACATCGAAGCGAACCTCCACAGTCCATAACCCAATAAACGGAGTGCCCTCCAGGCATAAATTCTCAAATTAATGATATTACCACAATTTTCATACGCGGTTTAAATCTTTAATCAATAAACTGACTACATGTCACACTTATACAATCTTATTATGGGAAACGCTCCCACAACCTTCCAAAATAAATAAGAGGTCCGCGCATCCAAACCACCGACCGCATTAACATTAAAAAGCGATCAAGAATCCTTAACCAGGATGCAAAACCTTTTTCACAAAACCCCAATCTCAGGTGATACTGATGACAATACAAACTTACTTTAAGCATCGAAAATCCTTTCTTGCTCATCCGAGCTGGTGGCATCCTTGTCACCACTGAACTGCAACCTTTATCCTCACTTCAAATTCCATACCACTCACTGCACCCAACGAGCCAATAAAAGCTTTTCACTGGACTCACTCTAGGAGAACCATAGCAACACATTGGTGAATTCTCAAGACCGTAGAATATGCAAATCTCTATGTAGTGGTCTAAACCACTATAGACCTTCCGAGATCCACCTCTAAATAACATGCCATAATTGTAGAATACTTTCTGAATAACACTAACTAGGGATGCTGACAAGCCTCACATGCACCGTTACATTTCACTTGCATAAATTGATCACATTGAAAGAACTGATCATTACCAGCAACATGCCTATTCGAATATGGCTAACCAATCCCTCTTCTTCCAATTTGTCCTTGATTGCCGTAGAAACATAACCCCATTCATCACTTAACACATTCCATCCGCACTCTTCCCGAGTGACCCTGAATCCAAAGACCATGCTGTCTCAAATCCCACGAACCAGTTAGTACCTCCCAATTTCTACATCGCAAGTCAAAACATCATAGAACATTTTGTGCCTCTTCTCATAGGATTTTATCAAGCTTGATTCTTAACCGTACCCATATGCTCGAAATCATTAGGCAGGACAGTATATCTTTTGAATACACTAGGACCATTGTTGAGAGCCACCCGCTCTAACTTGGTCCCGAATATAATCAACTCCATAAATCTTATAACACATGAATACTCTATCCACGAGGTACCCAACATAATCCCTCCCCTTGAAACCCACATCCACACAAAGAATAAGTCGTATATCCTTCCCCAAGTCCAAACATAAGCCAATAAGGCCAATTATAGCACCATTTAATAATTTCTTTGCTAAAATCAGCACTTATGTTCTTTTTCCATAGCCAAATTAACCCAGAAATATGCTAACAACCAGAAAACCTCGCAAGTGGTTAACCATGTAACCCAATCATAGGCGGTGGGACTCTCCCAGTTAGCTTGAAGCCACTATTACACAACTGTGGAACTCACCGGGGTTCCTTATCTCTTATTGACATAACCTTGCACAATCAACTGCCTTAATTCTCGGATTCTTTCTGTAAAAAGCCCTTTTTGTACTTTGAATCATCAACCACATTCGCACGACCGATCTCTTTGTTGCATATTTGTACATACTTCAAATTAGATCATAGACCCCAATCACCAATCACTAAAATTCTCAAATCGATTCAAACTCTCCTTAAGGCACATAGTCATCCTACCACCAAGACCCTATGCAGCTCCACCACTCTCCTACTTTGGGCAAACTCACTTCTTTAATTAGCTACTCGACCTGCGCTTCTTATACCTGGCCTTCATGTAGTTTTAAACACCGCCTGACACTTCCCACATGTCCTTCCTCATACTTTGCTGCTCAATTGTTGCCTTAAATAAATCCATCTTTGTAGCACTTCAACCCATGAATCGTTACTAACCTTAAACCTTTCCGAAGATCATGTTTCTCGAGCCATTAACACTAGGAACACTGATTCAATCATGCACCGCTTCACCCCACGATATCTAACAGTCGTTTCTTCAATACTGACCTACAATATCCTGCTCCAGATATGAACTGTAGAAGATCATAACACCGGCAAACTTAGTACCTTCAATAAGGACGATAACACCTCATCATAGAAGAAAACTCTACCACACTTAAAAATACCAAGTCTAGTTCCCCAATCAACCAAAAGCTTAACATTCTTATCCTGATTGACTTTCCCCTGCCAGGAATAAAATATTGAATCTCTAGAATCAAGCACTTAGTTAACCTCCCTTCATGCCATTCACTGCCTCGACACAGAAGCAAACATCCTACCATCATAACAATACTGTGGATAGTCACTTATAAGCATCATGGCAACATGTGCCTAGCCTCAAGGCTCTCTGAAGTACTATTACTAAGATGAAACAATAAAATATCCTTCCATAAGGCGACAATTATAGTCTAATAAATATACCGGGAGAAACATCCTGCACCACATTCGTAGTGCCAATACAATTCTTCAATTCTTGATTTACAACCAGCGGTTCCCGTCGCGTAAGATTGAATAGGAAGGAAGCAAGGGCCTAACCATCAAGGGATCAAATCACACGATGAGGAATCAAGAAGGGAAGTACTCCTAACAACCTTATAGCCTCCCGAAGATAAGTACAGACGTCTCCGTATCGATCCGCAAGACTCTACTAGACTTGCTCACGACCCGTGAGACCTGAGGGAACCTAGTTCTCTGATACCATGTTGTCACGACCTAAAATACACTGAGGGTCGTGGGGGCGCCAGACACCGCTGTCAAGCAAGCCGACAAAAATACTTAATTAACTTGCAATTTTTGTATTATCTAAAATCATTTTTCCTAAATAAAATGACAGATAATAAAATTTACAAAAACAAACACAAAGTCTTTAACAAAACGTAACATTTAATAATCAAAAAATTGTCCCAGAATCCGATTTCACGAGTGCATGAGTAATTTTTAAGAAATAATATAATACAACAATCATCTGGAATACAATATTGGATAGAAATAAATACACAAAACTGAAAGAGACTCTGCTGGTTGTGAATCGCCTCGAGAAGTGCAGCTCACGTAAGTCTCCATTTCATCTGTGCTGCTACACCCAGTAGGCCACTAGAGATGCATATGCATGTGCAACAAAAATTGCAGTATGAGAACAAAAATGACGTGTACCCAATGTGTATCTCATCTAATCTCGAAGAAGTAGAGACGAGATGGCGATATCGACACTTACTAATGGTCCAAGGATGATATATCCATAATATATTAAATCATGAATTTTTATAAGCATGATTATAATTCAATGGGTTGAAGAGAATAAACAATTCTTTCTTTTATAGGAAATCATTCTTTTTCATCATTTATACATATATTCTTAAGGCAGAAAGAGGCGGAAACAACTTCAATAAGTTTCGGGGCAAGCAATACAAGCATGCGCAAATCATACTGAGATCGACGACCCGCTCCAACAGAATTGTAAACTGTACATTGCCGAGGGTCGAACAGCATGAACCATAGATGCATCTATTAAATCTGTTGAGGCATTCGACCCGCTCCAAAATTAAACACACACAGACAGTCAATCCGGAGTCCACATCGAGCATTTATCTAGATAAACTAAATCCTCTTTTAACCATTTAAGAAACATGAAGTTCAATCCTTTTAGAAATTTCTTTACAAATTCAATGTGAGTTAAGCAATTCAAGCTATCAATAAGTTCACAAATAATCCAAGTGTAACATGCTCTTAGGTCCTAAACTTCCCGAACAATAGCATAATAGTGGCTATGCACGGACTCTCGTCACCTTGTTCATAGGAGCACATAACCTCTTATTTTACCTATGGGGACATTTCTCTCTTGTAAGGTTAGAAAAGGGACTCACCTTGCTCAGAAGATCCATAACCGGCATTCCACGCCCTTCCGAAAACTATGGTTGGTGCACAATGCTCCAAAACTAGCCAATGATTACACAAATCCATTATTATATGATAAACTACCCGTATTAATCATATTTATAAAAATTCCTAACCCCGATCAAAAAGTTGACAAAATGCCCCCAAGCCCACGTGCGCCGATTTCCAAAATTTTCAAAGAATAAGTTTACCCATAGCCTCACGAACTCAACTATAAAAATTTTCTAAATTTCATTCCCAAAACCATGGAAAAAATCCAAGAATACTAATTTTCTAGATTTTTCCTCAAACCCAAAGTTTTCTTCAATTTTCATGCTCAAATCTATACATAATTTGTATATTTAACTCAAAATGGGTGGGATATCTTACATCATCATTGATGATGAAAAATCCCACTTAAAGCTCTCCAAAATTGTCCATGCCAAATGAAAAATGGTCGATGAATGGCCAATCCCAAATTTAAAACAACTCCCTGCCTCCATCTAATTCCCCACTTGTGGCGTCCAAATAGCTTATGCGGTTCCAATACCGCATCTACAGTCCTCACCATGTTGCCCCTCTTAAGCATCTATGACCACCATTATAGTTGTGGTCACGCATCTCGGCAAAGTGATAGCATCCTATGGTCCCAGTCTTGTTGACCAATCCCGCATATGTGGCTTCTCCACCGCAGGTGCGGTCCCGCATCTACAAAAATATGACCGCATCTATTGTCCCCTCTCTTGTGTCCCAAAACCACATCTGTGGTTGAAGTGATGTATCTGCGGTCCAGAAAATCGCAGAGCATTCAAAAAATTCCACTTTTGATATGTTAACCACCCAAGGCCCACCGGACCTCAACCAAACCTACGAACCAATCCCAAAATACGTTACGGACTTGCTCGGGGCCTAAAATCACATCAAACAACACTAAAATCATGAATCAACCTCTAATCCAAACTTAATGAACTTTAGAATTTCAAACTTCTATGTTCTATGTTTAAACCTACCAAATCACGTCCAATTGACTTCAAATTTTGCAAACAAGTCATATTCGACCTTACGAACCTACTCCAACTTTTGGTATTAGATTCTGACCTATATATCAAAAAGTCCACTTCTGGTAAACTTCTCAAAAACCTTAAACTTTCTATCTTTAGCTAAATGACTCCAAAATTACCTACGGACCTCCGTATTCACTTCCGATCGCGCTCCCAACTCCAAAATCAACATACGAAGCTACTCCCAGACTCGGAATCCCAAATAGACATCGATATCGCTAAAAATCACTTCAAACCAAACTTATGAAATTTCTTTTAAAATACTATTTTCCATAAAAGGCGCCAAAATGCTCCCGGGTCATCCAAAACCCTATCCGGTCATACGCTCAAGTCCAAAATCATCATACGAACCTGTTGGAACCTTCAGATCCTGATTCCAAGGTTGTTTACTCAAAATCTAATCCTAGATAATTCTTTCAATTTTAAGCTTCCGAAATGAGAATTCTCTTTCCAAATCACCTCTAAACTTCCCAAAATTCAATTCCGACCATGCTGTCATGACTCCAATCTCGATCGTGATGGCGCACAAAACAATTACTAGGAAAGCCCAACCATTCAAACACTCCCCAATCCAAATACAAAACCTGTTACCATTTAATAGAATGAAATTATCAGATAATATAGTTCGAACTAGTGATAATAGAAAGAAATAGTACGGAAACCATAACAGTTGTCAATACAACTCCCAATAGATCTGGGGTCACGAGTCTAGAGCCTCTTACCTACAACTGCGTAGCAAAATCTAAACAGAAGAAAGTGTAGGATGCGAAAAAACAAAGGGAAAGAGGAGAAGTCAGGTCCTACGAACGCCAAACAGCTACCTCAACAACTCTGGGATAAATCTGAAAAAATGCCAATAACTCTACCAAGCCTCTGGGACACCTGTATCTGCACACATAGTGCAGGGAGTAAAGTGAGTACTCCAACTCGGTGAGTAATAAACATATATAACTCAATGAGTAATAAACATATAAAATGAATGAAGATAAGAAATCGCAAAATATTACAATGTAAAGCTATAACTGACAATTCAGCACATTTAACGGTGAAATAACATCAATTCAATGATAGGTAAATCAGATAAATGACAATGCATGAATGCAATGCATCGCATATGACTGTTGCAACACGCAGCCCGATCTATCTGTGTACCCGCGCTCATTGTGGGGGCTCAGACTCTGGAGGGGCTCCTACAGCCCAAGCGCAATATCAACGTAATATCGCTGCGGCGTGCAGTCCGATCCATACTCAGTCCAGAATATGCACGTAAACCACTCGGGTACTATTAGAGTAAGGGCTCTCATCTCACAAAGTCAAAAAAATGTAGTTTAAGTTTAAAATCGTCGAAATATGGCTGAACATTTCAAAACAGTGTTTAAACTCAAGACATAAATCATTTAACATGCCAAGTGATATGGAAACAATGATAATAATCCCTGAACTATGCAATTGGTCGGTACAAAGCCCACATATATCCATAAAATCCAAGTAGGTTGATTACCAGACCATTTCTAGTCAAGAACACAATATGAACATCACTCGAGACGGACTAAGTCACAATCCCAAATCACAAACAACTCCGCACTCGTCATATAGTACGTGTCTCACCTCGATGTTGCGTCACAATGTTATATTCCGGGGTTTCAAACCCTCAGGTCATCATCTACATCTATTACTCACCTCAAACCGGCCCCAAAATCTAGCTCACTATACCTGTTCCCCTTGAATCGCCCTCCTCGCGCATCGAATCTAATGAAAGCCACAAGAAATACGTTACAATAGGCTAATGGAACACAACCCAATCAAAAAGACTAGAAAAATATCAAAAATCACGAAGTTGGTAAAACTTGAGCCACGGGCCCACTTCTCAAAAAATTACAAAATTAACATCACCGGATTCCTCGTCTCGCCACGAGTCGATACATATCAAATTTACCAATATCAGAGTTCAAATTCCCCTTCAAATCCAAAATTTTGATTTCAAAAAACCAAGCCCTAGTTCTTTAATTTTTTACCCAATTTTCAAAGAATTCAAGGTTGATTCTTCAATAAAATGACGTTTCTAGGTCATGAGATTTACCTCCAACCAATTCCTGTCAAAATCCTCTTCAATTTTTACCAAAAATCTCTTAAGTGGTCAACAATGGAGGGAAAATGAATAGGCTCGTGGATGAAATAATCAAATAAAATGCTTCTGCCCGGTGCCTTACACTACGCGAACACAATCCAAGACCCACGCGTTCCCGATGACCAAATAATGTTGATCCCAAATTAACCTTGCAAGAACGCGATTACCAGCCCGCGAACGCGAAGGTCCAAAGTCTCCACCTATGCGAACGCACCCCTCTGGCCGCGATCGCGATGAGCAATTTCTCATGGCCTCATACCCCTTCTACGAGAACGCGATGCTATACTCCACAAAGTCTCCACCTATGCGAACGCACCCCTCTGGCCGCGATCGCGATGAGCAATTTCTTTTGGCCTCACATCCCTTCTACACGAATGCGCTACACGCACTGCGAACACGATACTGTACTCCACAGAACAACGTGAATGCGAAGGCCCCCACGACCTCAACCAAAAGCACCAACCCATCCTAAAACATTATTCAAACTTGCTACAATCTTCAAAACACATCAATCAACGCTAAAACCATCAAATCATCTCGGATTCAAGCCTAAGTTTCTTCCAAACTTCTGAAATATGCGTTTGATAAAAAGCCTAACCAAAATACCTCCGAATGACCTGAAATTTTTCACACACATCCAAAAATCACCTAACGAAGTTACTGCAACTGTCGGAATTCCATTTCGACCCCTGGACAAAAATCTCACCTACCAACCGAATTTCGTCAAAATACTAACTTCGCCAATTCAAGCCAAAATCAATCCCGATCGTATTTCTAAGTCCCAAATCACCCCCCGAAGCTAACTGGCTTATCGGAATTCACATCTGAGCCTTGTAACTCAATAGTAACATCCGATTGACTTTTCCAACATAAGCCTTCCTTAAAGAGACCAAATGTCTCATTTCCTACCAAACCCAAACCGATTCGACTCTAACTCACCAAATGTCAGTAATGAAACATAAGGAAGCAAAAAATGAGGGAAATAGGGCGGTAACCCACGTAACCATGGGCTGGGTCGTTACATCCTCCCCAACTAAAATAAATGCTCATTCTCCAGCGGGTCAAGAAACATACCTGAAGCCTCAAATATGAGAGGATATCTTCTCTGCATCTCCCGTTTGGTCTCCCAAGTAGACTCCTCCACAGGGCCGACCTCTCCACTGCACCTTCACCGAAGCTATATCCTTTGATCTCAACTTTCAAACCTAACAACCCAAAATAGCCACTGGCTCCACATCATAGGTCAAGTCATCATCCAACTAAACCATGCTGAAGTCTAACACATGAGATAGGTCCCGAACATACTTCCAGAGCATATAAACATGGAATACCGGATGAACCCCCAACAAGCTGGGTGGCAAAGCAAGCATATAGGCCACCTCCCCAATCCTCCTAAGTATCTAAAAAGGCCGAATGAACCATGGACTCAACTTCCCTTTCTTCCCAAACCTCATAACTCTATTCATAGGCAAAACCTTCAACAAGACATTCTCATCCACCATATAATATACATCTCGAACCTTTCGGTCTGCATAACTCTTCTAACGCAACTGAGCTGCACGAAATATCTCCTGGATCGCTTTCACCTTCTCTAAGGCATCCTAGACTAACTCTGTCCCCAATAGCCTAACCTCGTCGGACTTAAACCAACCAACCGAAGATCTACACCATCTCCCATATAAGGCCTTATACGGCGCCATCTGAATACTGGATTGATAGATGTTGTTGTAGGCAAACACTGAATGTGGCAAGAACTCAGCCCAAGAACCTCCAAAATCAATAACACGGGTACACAACATGTCCTCCAAGATCTAAATAGTACGATCGGACAGCCCGTCCATCTGAGGATGAAACGTTGTGCTCAACTCTACCTGGGTGCCCAACTCTCGCTGAAAAGTCCTCCAAAGCTGGGAAAAAACTGAGTACCCTATCTGAGATAATAGAAACTGGGACCCCATGCAACCGTACAATATCCCAAATGAAAATCCCTACCAGCCGCTCCGAAGAATAGGTAGTACACACCGAAATGAAGTGCACGGACTTGGTCAGCCTATCCACAATCACCCAGTCGAATCAAACTTCCTCGAGGTACGAGGGAGACCACTCGCAAAATCTATAGTAATCCTCTCCCACTTCTACTCTAGGATATCCATCCACTGAAATACACCACTGGGCCTCTGATGCTCGTATTTGACCCACTGAAAGTTGAGACACCAAACTACATAACTCATAATATCTTTCTTCATTCTCCTCTACTAGTAGTGCTGCCTCAAATCCTGATACATCTTCGCGGCACGCGATTGAATGGAATACCGCGAGCTATGGGCCTCCTCTAATATCAACTCCCGAAGCCCATCCACATTGGGCAGGCAAATCCGGCCCTAAATACTTAATACACCATAAGCATCAATAGTCACATCTGTAGAATCATCATGCTGGACCCTGTCCTTAAGGACAAGCAAATGCGGATCACCATACCAACGCCTTCTAATGCGATCATACAAGGAAGATTGAGAAACCACATAGGCCAACACCCAACTAGGCTCTGAAATGTCTAACCTCACCATCCGATTGGCCAAAGCCTGAACATCAACTGCGAAGGGACTCTCCCCAACAAGAATATATGCCAAACTACCCATACTCACCGCCTTCCGGCTCAAAGCATCGGCCACTACATTGGCCTTCCCCGGGTGATACAAAATGGTAATATCATAGTCCTTGAGTAACTCAAGACACCTACGCTGCCTCAAATTAAGATCCTTCTGCTTGAATAGATGGTGAAGACTGCGGTGAATACCTCACAAGATACGCCATATAAATAGTGCCTCCAAATCTTCAAAGCATGAACTATAGCAGCCAACTCCAAGTCATGTACATGGTAGTTTTTCTCATAGGGCTTCAATTGACGCGAAGCATATGCAATAATTCTACTCTCCTACTTCAACACACATTCGATCCCAACTCTTGAAATATCACAATACACAAAGTAAGAACCTGAAGCTGATGGTAATACCAATACTGGAGTTGTGGTCAAAGCTGTCTTGAGCTTCTAAAAGCTCTTCTCGCACTCATCCAACCATACAAATGGTGCATTTTTCTATGTCAACTTGGTGAGGGGCGAAGGAATAGATGAAAAACCCTGAATGAACCAACAATAATAACCCACCAAACCAAGGAAACTCTGAATCTCTATGGCTGAGGACGGTCTAGGCCAAATCTGCACCGCCTCTATCTTCTTCAGATCAACCTAAATACCATCACTGGACACCACGTGCCCCAGGAAAGCCATAGAACCAAGCCAAAACTCACACTTGGAGAACTTTGCATAAAGCTTGTCCTCCCTCAGTCTCTACAATACTACTCTCAAATATTGTGCGTGCTCCTTATGGCTACGCGAGTACACCAAGATGTCATCAATAAACACAATCACAATTGAATCTAGATATGGCTGAAATACATTATTCATCAAGTGCTTGAACGTGGCTGGGGCATTAGTCATCCCGAAAGGCATAACCAAAAACTCATAGTGCCCATATCTCTTCTTGGAAGCCATCTTCATAATATTTGAATCCCTAATCTTTAGCTGGTGATAGCCTGAATGGAGATCAATCTTGTAGAATACCTTTGCCCCTTGGAGCTGGTGAATCAAATCATCAATACGAGGTAGTGGATATATGTTCTTCACTGTCACCTTGTTCAGTTGCCTATAATCAATGCATATTCTCATTGTGCCATCCTTCTTCTTCATAAATAAGACTGGTGCACCCCACGGTGACACACTCGAGCGCGAATGAATCTGTTATTCAGAAGTTCCTCAAGCTGCTCCTTCAACTCCATTAACTCTGCTGGTGCCATACAATAGGGAGGAATAGAGATGGGTTGAGTGCCCGACACCAGATCAATACAAAAGTCAATGTCCCTATCCAGCTGCATCCTCGGTAGGTCTGCTAGAAATACCTCATGGAAATCCCTCAAAACGGGATCCGAATCAAGACTGGTAGTCTCAGCTCCGACATCCCTCACAAAAGCCAAATACAATAAAAAACCTTCCCCAACAATCCGATGGGCCTTTAGGAAAGAGATCACTTTGCTGGGTACATAGTCAGTCATACCATGCCACTCAAACCTCCGAACACCCGATATGGCCAATGTGACTAGCTTAGCATGACCGTCAAAAATAGCATGGCACGGAGATAACCAGTCCATGCCTAGAATAACATCAAAATCTACTATGCTCAGTAATAACAAGTTAACTCGGGTTTCTAAACCCCCAATAGTCACTAGAAAAGACTGATACACATGGTATACAATAATAGTGTCGCCCACCGGGGTAGATATATGCAGTAACAAAGCACGACAACCACGGGTCATACCAAGATGATGGACAAAATATGAAGACACATAAGAGTAATTAGATTCGGGATCAAACAAAATAGAAGCATCCCTATGGCAGACTAAGATAATACATGTGATAACAGCATCTGATGCAATGACATCCCTCCTATCCGAGAGAGCATAGAATCGAGCCTGACTACCACCAGATCGGTCTCCACCCCTAGGGCAGCCCCTATTTGCTTGGACCCCACCCCTACCTGATTGGGAGGGTAATGAAGTAGAAGGAGTAGAAGTGGAGGGCTGATCCCTCTGCTGATGTTCACCACCACGAAGCCGATGATACTGTCTCCTGATACGATCAAACTTATCACAGTCGAAGCCACTGCCAGGTACAGGAGAAGGGGACCAAAGGGAACCCCTTGCTGTTGAAGAACCCTGGGCTGAAGAGGTAGGAGTGGAGCTTTGTGCTCGGAGGGCACTAAGTGAAGACTGACCCTACTAAAATCCCTGATGACCATGGCCTTAAGATGCCCCCCTGTACTATGGACGACCTGACCGAGGAGGCCTGAAGGAACGACCTCTGCCATGCTGGAACTGGCCCATAGAAGGAGCACCACTAAAGCTACCAGAACCTCGAGGACTCTTGCCCTCCCTCTCCTCACGCTCACTATGCGAACCGTCTCGTTCTCTCGAGCCATGTCAACTACCTCCCCGAACGAGGCACCCATAACCCTCTCTCTGGTCATCAAAAAATAGAGTGAATAGTTGAGGCCATCACGAACCTCCTAATTTGATGTCGATCTATCGGGATCATCCAAGTAGCATGTTGAACTAACTGTGTAAACCTCTTATCGTACAGGGTCACAGATGTGTCCCCCTGAACCAACCACTCAAGCTGATGCCACAACTCCTCTTTGCGAGACTGCGGGACATAATTCTATAGAAAAAGAGTAGAAAACTGCTACCATGTGAGGGGCGCGGCACCAACAGGCCTACGCCTCTCGAAATCCTCCCACCATGTAAATGTAGGCCCTCTGAACTGGAAAGTAGTAAAAGCCACTCCACTCGGCTCCAAAATCCTTACGGTATTAAGCATACGTTGGCACTTGTCTAGAAATCCCTGGGCATCCTCGCCCTCCGCACCACTGAACATCGGAGGCAAGAGACTACCGAACCTATCCAGTCAACGCTACTCATCGTTTGGCATAGCTAGAACCACATAAGCTGGAGCTGGTGCGACTAGTTGAACTGGGGCACCGGTGCAACTGGCTGAGCAAGTGTTGCTCTTGATGTCTACAATCCCTGAAGAACCTACTCATTTATGTGAGCAGCGTGGGTCTGATGACCACCCCCGCTCTATGATGTAGCTGCTGCAGTAGTGGTTGAGACTGCCTGAGCCAGGCCAGTGTAGACGGATAGTATCTGAGCTAAAGCCCCTTGGAGTCCAGGCATCATAATGGGCACTATCTGTGCCTGAACAGGTGCTGCTGGAGCATCTACAGCTGGAGGTTGGTCCTGATCCGAGGTAGCTAGTAGATCTGTAGGTGCTGCCCTCGCTGGTTTGCCTCAACCATGACCAAGATCGTGCCCACGGCCTCTAGTGGATAGTAGTGGTGGTCGTCTACCACGTCCGGTAGCATGGGTTCTTGCCATCTGTGAGAGAATAGAATACAGAAGTTTAGTTCTCGGATCAACAATGTCGCATGATGAGAATTTCAAGAATATGAAGTGGTTCCTAAAGGTTCTACAACCTCTCAAGGATAAACACAGACGTCTCTGTAGCGATCCGCAAGACTCTACTAAATCGGCTCATAACTCGTGAGGCCTAGTAACCTAGGCTCTGATACCTGTCGCACCTCCTTTTTCCGCACCCGCGAGGGCGCGAGGGAGTTTTTCCAGTTAAAGGACAATCGAAACGGGATCAATTTATTTAATTCAGAGTCGCCACTTAGGAGATTTATATTATGAGATAATATAGTTTCAACCAGTGATAATAGACAGAAATAGTACAAAAACCATAACAGAAGTCAATATAGCTCCCAACAGAACAAGGGTCACAAGTCTAAAACCTCTACGTACAACTGAGTAGCAAAATCTAAACAGAAGAAAGTCTAGGATGTGGAAAAACAAAGGGATAGGGGAGAAGTCGGGTCCTGCGGACGCTAGGAAACTACCTCGACAACTCCGGGATGAATCTATAAGTAGCCAATAACTCTACTAAGCCTCCCGGACACCTGTAACTACACACATGGTGCATGGAGTAAAATGAGTACTTCCAACTTAGTGAGTAATAAGACATGTATAGTGACTGATAGTAAGAAATCCCAAAATATAACAATGCAAAGCTATAACCAATTCTTCTACACATTTAATGGTGGAATAGCAACAAATAATGACAGATAAAACAGGCAGATATCGATGCATGATTGTAATGCAATGCACATGACTGCTGCGGCGCGCAGCCCGATCCATTTGGGTACTCGCGCTCACTGTGGGGTTTCAGACTCCGGAGGGGCTCCAACTGCCCAAGCGCAATATCGACGTAACATCATTGTGGCGTGCAGCTCGATCCATACTCAATCCAGAATATGCACGTAAACCACTCGGTTAATATTATAGTAATGGCTCTCAGCTCATAAAGTTAGAAAAATGTAGTTTAAGTTTCAAATCTTAGAAATATGGCTGCACATTTTAAAACAGTGTTTAAACTCAGGACTAAAATCATTTCACAAGCCAACTGATATGAAAACAGTGATAATAATCCCTGAAGGATGTAAATGATCGGCACAAAGCCCCAATATATCCATAAAATCCAAGTAGGATGATTACCAGACAATTTCTAGTCAAGAACATAGTATGAACATCACTCGGGACGGACTAAGTAACAACCCCCAATCACAAACGACCCCACACTCGTCATAGAGTACGTGTCTCGTCTCAATGTAGCATTGCGATGTGATATTCTGGGGTTTCAAACCCTAGGGTCATCATCTACATCTATTACTCACCTCAAGCCGGCCCAAAATCTAGCTCGCTATGCCTTTTTCCCCTCGAATCGACCTCCTCACACATCGAATCTGATCAAAACCACAAGAATTACGTTACAATAGGCTAATGGAACATAACCCAATAAAAAAGACTCAAAAAATATCAAAAATCATGAAGTTGGCAAAACCTCAAACCTGGGCCAACTTGTCAAAAAATTAAAAAATTAATATCACCGGATTCCTCGTCTGCCCATGAATCCATACATATCAAATTCACCAAAATCAAAGTTCAAATGCTCTTTAAGATCTCAAATTTTCAGTTCAAAAAACCCAAGCCCTAGTTCTTCAAATTTTTACCCAATTTTCCAAGAAGTAAAGGATGATTCTTCAATAAAATGACGTTTCTAGGTCACGAGACTTACCTCCACTCAATTTCCGTCAAAATCCTCTTCAATTTCTACCAAAAAAGCTCTTAAGGTGGTCAATAATGGAGGAAAATTGAATAGGCACGCATATGAAATAATCAAATAAAACCCTTCTGCCCAGATGCCTTACACTACGCGAACGCGGTCGAAGACCCGCGCGTTCGCGATGACCAAATAATGTTGACCCCAAATTAACCTTGCGCGAACGCGGTTACCAGCCCACGAATGCAAAGTTCCAAATGTCTCCAGCTACGCGAACGCACCCCTCTGGCCGCGATCGCGATGAGCAATTTCTCATGGCCTCACACCCCTTCTACGAGAACGCGATGCTATACTCCACAGAACAACGCAAATGTGACCCTGAGCTACACGAACGCGAAGACCATTCTCCATGCCCCTCAAATTTACTCTACGCGTTTGCGACACACCCCCTGCGAACACGATGAATAAAACTTCTACAATAACACAGCTGAAAACCTGCAATACTATAAGTCCAAAAAATGGTCCGTTTGACCACCCGAAATCACCCCGAGACCCCCGGGACCTCAACCAAAAGCACCAACCCGTCCTAAAACGTTATTCAAGCTTTCTCCAATCTTCAAAACACATCAAACAACCCTAAAACCATCAAATCACCTGGAATTCATGCCTAAGTTTCTTCAAAACTTCCAAAATATGCATTTGATAAAAAACCTAACCAAAATACCTCCGAATGACCTGAAATGTTTTACACACATCCACGTTCACCTAACGAAGCTACTGCAACTGTCAGAATTTCATTCCGACGCGCGGATCAAAATCTCACCTGCCAACCGGATTTCACCAAAATACTAAATTTGCCAATTCAAGCCTAATTCTACGCCGGTCCTCCAAAATAAATCTCGATTGCACTCCTAAGTCAAAAATCACCCCGTGAATCTAACCGAATCACCAGAAATTTCATCCGATCCCTCTAACCAATAGTCAACATCCGGTTGTCTTTTCCAATATATGTCTTCCTTAAAAAGACTAAATGTCTCATTTCCTACCAAAACCAAACCGATTAGACTCTAACTCACTAAATACCGATAATGAAATATGAAGAAGCAATAAATGGGAAAATGGGGTTAACACATGAGATAACAGGCCAGGTCATCACACGTACGTACATGTCATAACACATGAAATGAAGCTTGCACGAGGTTTCTGCCGTGCTGTTGATACTATTGATATTTTACTCATGCGGCATGTCAAGTCGAGCTATATATATGTGGGTTACGCATGTGGCGAGACAATGTGGGAATATTATTATGCATGTGTGGCGACACAGGATGAGAACATTATTATGCATGCGTGATGAGACAAGGCGGGTACTTAAATATTGCGCACGTGGAGAGACAATATGGGCTATTTTAAGGATTGATTTGTGATGGCATGGCGCATTCTTGTTGTTGATAATATGGTAGTGGTTCACTTACCTCGGTGAATTTTATCTTGTGGAAGATTGCGGAAAAATATTTTACGTGTTGTCCATTCCTTTTTCGATACTTATTAGCTGGCACGAACTATGTTAGAGCAATTGCACAAGCATATATATAGTTAATCATTCTTATCGGTTAAGAAAACAAATCTTGATGTTATTGATCATTTATACACACCTTCGTCTGGTTCTATTAGCTTGTCCGCCGTCCGTGCAGTTGTTAATTGTAATGAGAGCACAAGGTGTCAAGTGTTCTAAGTTATATATAATTGAGGTTCAGGACCTCGTTGAGGTTTTTGGCCAAATTCTGATGCGAAAGTGGTTATTTTTATTTAGTTGCTACATGCCTTTCTTTTAATCGTGTTCATTGGATTTGGACTGTGTCATTATTACGGCGTTTTGTTGTTAGTTACTATTTTCATTCCTATTACCATATTATTTGTCATTATGCGTAGATCTTATATAGATATCGTATTCTATTGTTTATACACTTATATTCGTTCCTATTATTTAGTCAAGTCGGATTCTTGAGTGTTCCTCGTCAGTACTTCACCGACCTTAGTTTTGATACTTGCTGGATACCGATATTATGTATTCATACTACATTTCTACACATTTTTGTGCAGCTACAAGTATTTCAAAGTCAGTTAATCGTTAGCTAGCTATGTGGATTGTTGCTGAGGAGACTCAAGGTAAACCTGCTGCTACGTTCGCAGGCTTCAGAGTCACCTTCTAGTTTTGTATTGCATTGTTTATCCTTATTTCGGAATAGTTGTACTAGAAGTTTTTTAGCAAAACTATGTAGAGCTTATGACACATACTACCGGTTTTGGGATTGTAATACCTATAAAGGCAATTCTAAATTTGGAATTGCAAATCTTTATTTATTTTGTTATTATTTTTTGAATTTGATAGACTTAACCAATCCCTAAGATTAGGTGCCATCACGATACCAACAGAGGAAAATTCGGATCATGATATTTTTCCTTTTAATTTTATGCTAGAAATGTTTTGACAATTTTGTAAATCCAAGTTTTTCTTATTACTAAGTATAAATGCAAAACAAATAGTGCATATCATTAAGAATGCTATTTAAGTTAGAAAACACATATATTAAAAAAAAAACTCTTCTGAAATAGTTGTCAGACTTCTTTTTTTTTTTTCTTGCTGCTCAGACTTCTCTAGTTGATTCAAATAGTTTTTCTCTTGTACGGCCAAATATACGGTAAAATTAGTTTAGTAACGAGATGATTCTTATTTGGTTTAATCTTCTCTGGGGAAGACATTATAAACACATCAAGCATAAAATAATCACTCAAAAGCTCGCCATTAATTTAATTACACAAATATTTCTTATAGCCTATTTGGCAAATAGCTTCAATAATCAGCATATTTTATTTTCAAAAGTATTTTTGGTTAGAAGCAGTTTGTATTTATTAATTAATTATAAAAATACTTCTGAGCAGTAGTTACTGTTTGGACAAACTTTTAAGAAAGGAAGAAATTAAAAAGTAACCAGATTTACAAGTGGTCATTCAAAAATAGCCCCAATTTCAAAAGTAATAATCAAAATTGAGCAACTTTTCATCAAAAGACAAATATGAAAAAAAACCCTGTTGAAAACCCAGAAAATACTTTTTGGAACTACAATATATTATACTGGAGTTCCACCATAAGTATATTAGAACTCTAGTATATTATACTGAATTTTCAGTATAATATACTAAACTTCTAGCGTAATATACTGGAGTTCTAGTATAACATACAGGTCCAACATAGTATGCTGGAAGTTCATACTATACACAGGTGTTCCAATCTCCTTTACTATGCTAGAAACTTTTGCGTGTGATATTTCCAGCATAATATGCTGGAAGTTCATATACAACTGCAGCGATGTGACGACCTAACCCGTCATCTCATGTGTTACTACTCTATTTTTTCCATTTTATGCTTCTTCATGTTTCGTTATCGGTATGTGGTGTGTTACAGTTGATTCGGATTGGTTTTGATAAGAAATGAGACACTTAATCTCTTTAATGAAGGCTTAAGTTGAAAAAATCAATCGGGCATTGGCGTACGAGTTATAGAGATCGGATGTGATTTCCGGTGACTTGGTTAGCTTCGGGCGATGATTTGTGATTTAGGAGTGCGATCGTAATTAATTTTGGAGGTCCGGTGTAGAATTAGGCTTGAATTGTCGAAGTTAGTATTTTGGCGAATTCCGGTTGATAGGTGAGTCTGAGGGTCGAAATGAAATTCTGAGAGTCGTTGTAGCTTCAATGTGTGAACTGTGATGTGCGTGCAAAATTGCAGGTCATTCGGACGTCGTTTAGTTGGGTTTTTGGTCGAATGCGAGTTTTGGAAGAATTTGAAGAACTTAGGCTTGACATTGATAAGGATTGAGGATTTTTGTGTTGTTAGATGTGATTTTAGGATTGGAACAAATTTGAATAGGGTATTGGACCATGTTTGTGCTTTTGGTTGAGGTCCCGGGGGCCTCGAGATGAGTTCGGGTGGTTAAACGGAGAGTTTTTGGATTTTTGCAAGAAAATGAGTTGTTGGTTTCTGGAATTTTAGCACCTGCGGTTATGGGACCGCAGGTGCGGTCACGCTTAAGCGATGGTCTAGCCGCAGATGCGAAGGCTTGGGAATATATCTATTGTCGCAGAAGCTATTAGTGGACCACATCTACGAAGCCGCGGATGCGGGAAATGACGCAGAAGCGGAACTTGGTTATTTTGGTTTTCCGTAGGAGCGGAAGAAGTCTGCAGAAGCGGATGTCGCAGGTGCGCCCCATGGACCGCAAATGCAGTTATGAATTTTAAATGAACATTCGCAAGAGCTGGAATCTGACCGCAAAAGCGGTATCGCACATGTAGAATAGGGACCGCAGATGCGGAATTCCCTAATTGTCAGAAGGGTTTTTAAGTTTATTTGGTGCCACAAGTGTTAGTCCATTTTCCTCCATTTTTAAGCATCTTGAGAGCTTTTTGGGAGCTATTGAAGAGGGTTTCGACTGGAGTTTATTGGAGGTAAGATTTTTGAGTTAAAAACATGATTATTATGTGAAATTAACCTAGAAACTCATGAGAATTAAGCCTAAAATTGATGAATTTGGGCTTGAGTTTTTGATATTTCAAATTGGGATTTGATAGGTCATCTGAGCTTGGATTTGAGAGTTCTTGGTATGTATGAACTCATGGAGAAACAAGGAATCCGGTAATGTGAGTTTTGTAATTTTTTGAGAAGTGAGTTCCGGGGTCGGGTTTTGCTGGTTTTGAGATTTTTGCTATATTTTGATTGTTTTCGATTCGGTATTTTTCCCTTAGCATGTTGTGATGTATTCGGTCTGATTTTAGTAAGATATGACGCACATGGAGGCCGGTTTGAGGGGCAAAGGCGTAGCGAGCTAGAGATTTCACCGGTTCGAGATGAGTAATATTTGTCAATGATACCCTGAGGGTTTGAAACCTTGGGTTTGCACATAATAGTGCTGTATTGAGGTGATTTGCACGCTGGATATGACCGTGGGGTAGAGCACCATTGGGGATTGTGACTTGTTCCGTCCCGGTTGTTGATTTTTACCCCGTATTTGACTGAAACTACTTGTTATCATCATAATTTGGGTTGATTGCAATGTTTGGGCTTCGTGCCATTTATTTGAATCCTTCAGGGATGGATATCACTGTTTTTATATTACTTTGCATATTATTTGATCTCGGCCCAGGGTTTTAATGTTGTTTTGCAAACTCAGCAATTTTTCTAAGATTTGAAAACCCAAACAAGATTTTATTGACGTTTTGAGCTGAGAACCATTGTTTTATTACTGTCCAAGTGGCTTATGTGCATTTCTGGATTGAGCATGGATCAAGCTACATGTCGTAGCAGTGTTATAGTAATTTCTGGATATATGGTTGGCTCGGGTTCACACGCCATAGCGGTATTGTATTTATATTAAGGCGAGGGCCTAGTTGATGCCAGGAGATGGCTTGATTATTGTGCTTGGGTTGTAGGAGCCTCTTTGGAGTCTATATGCACCCCGTGAGCGCCGTCGATGATAAATAAATAAGGATGGCTCGGGCTGCACGCCGCAGTGGTTATTGGAATGTACCATCATATGCATTGCATTGCATTCATGCATTCGTTCATGATTTGTTGTTTGTGATATTTCTTAAGATATCTATTTCCTATTATGGTATTTCTTGATCACTCCTAAAGAGGATAACTTTCATATAGTTGTAACAATGCAACTGTATTATGCGTTTGGTCAGGTAACAACGACTGACCAGGAATGACACTGTGCGGTCAGGTAACATTGGCTGACCACGAACGAGAATAAGGCCCGAGGGCGAGGTTCTATTTATAGTGACACTAATTGATTGAGATTATTTTTGCAACTGTTGAAAAGAATATCTTTAAAAAAGGTTTAAACTAAGCCAAGATATTTTCAAAGATTTCACAATTTCACTGATTTCTAAAGGAGTTTTACACTGTTTCTATACAACATGATGATCTATTATACGTGTTTTCTTCCTGCTCAGTTATTATTTATCTTTATTACTCATTGACTTAGAGTACTCACTTTACTCTCTGCACCTCACATACAGCTACAGGTATTATTCACCCGGTAGCGAGTTAATAGCTAATTGAAGGTATTACTATTGAAGATGAGCAAGGTGACCGTCTGCGTTCGTGGTACCGGGCTTCGTCTTTTGATTCTAAATTTTCTTTTGTATATTATTGTCCATATAGTTGTGTACAACCTTTTTTAGATGTTCGTGACTTGTGACACCCCGAGCGAGATGTGTTGGGCTATAAATTCCGTTAATGAATGTCATTAACCCGTATTATCTAATCATTTATGTTTATATTATTTAGAAAGAGATGAATTAGGTTAGTTGGCTGGTCTTGTCTTTACGAGAGGCGCCATCACGACTAGTGGGTCGTGACAAGTTGGTATTAGAGCCTAGGTAACTAGGTCTCATGAGTCATTAGCATGTTTAGTATACTCTTGCGGAGCATTATAGGGACGCCAGTATTTCTCCTCGAGAGGCTTCAGAACCTTTAGGAAAACTTCACTTTTTTGGAACTATTATCGTGCGTACTTGATTCAGCTTGAGATATAACTTTTGAAATTCCTTCCACATATCTGTTTGAGCACATGATCGGTCAGTGTTCTATTTGCCTTGATGGCTTGTGATTCCCTGATCAAGGGGCGAGATATATTCTCTGCGAGTTTGATGTTAGGCCAGTCTGGAGGACTTGAGGCCGGATCTTTGCCTATGGCTTGAGCACCGAGGTGATGATTGTGTGAGCGATTGTTTGAACTTATATGTTCGGAATTGTCCCTATTAGCCGGAAAGGCGGTTGGATATCCATGTGATGAGTATGTTAATACTACGAGATGTATCCATGTGATCTTGGTAGTAAATGAAGGAGTCTGCTAGATAATAGATGAACTGTTAAGTGTTTGATTCCTATGTTGTTTTGATGTGTAGCATGAATTATGGGCGCGTGAAGAATATTTTCGTGTCCCCTAGTTGGAAAGTAAAGTGCAAAATATGTGGCAGTATGATTTCAGACTCAAGAAGATTAAATTGGTTGTGTAACGTATATGACAGTAGGAGTTGTGCTGAAATACTAAATTGAGGCGAAACGGGTGGGTTATCCCCTACGGAGTGTTCTTGAGTGTTACGATCCTTAGGTGTATGTTAGAAGATCTCCTGGGTAATTGAAGAGTATGTGTTGAAATCTGAGAATTCGGTTTGTTTAAGAGGGCGGACTTAGTCGATGTGGGAATGAATGCGAGGTTAACTTGTGCATGATTTGAGTTTAATCTCATTGTAGCATTGTGGCATCATTTGAGTAAAAGTGTTACTAGTTCTTAAGTGTGTCTTGATATATGGCTTCGATCCAAGTTGGGGAGGTTGATATTGATTAGCTGATTGCACAGTTATGTGCTATGTTGTTCCGTTTTGAGGTATGCTGGCGGATCAATCCTGGTTACACAAATTGAGCCGAGGATGGAATGAGTGAAGCAAAATTTTGACAAAGGTTATATGGTTCTTCGTAGATGCGAGAAAATTATAGGATGTATTGAGTTGTTGTTGATAAAAATGCTTAGTTTATAAGGAAGGAATACAATTATTGTATTGAAATGAGATCATATCATGCAGTGTCATAGTGCTAATAAGGCACGAGTGGTTCTGTTCGTTAAGTAAAGTAAATTGCAGTGCGAATAGGAAGTAAATGACTGTCGAGAAAGGTTTTATTGGGTTCAAGATCTTACATGTAACAATCAAGTGTTTTAAGGTCGTGTATGTAGGGAGAGACTGTGTTTTCATCGAAAAGGTCAAGACTTGAGGTATTTTTATGTTAATTATGGGATTCTATGCATAGTATCTTAAAATTAAAGGTAACAGTCTTAGATTCCCAGAAAGTTCTTCAGCGTAAAGTATTCTGGAATGTGGTATTTCTGGGAAATAGTTGAGAGAGTATTCAGTGGTCTATAGGCCCTAGACAATGTGGTCTTATGTTCGAGTCTCATGTGGTAAGCCTGGGCTGAGGCATTGTGATGCTACGGCACGGGAGAAATATCAAGTTGATGATGAACTAGAAGGGAAATTAGATAGATGTAATAGTTTGATAGTAGACCGAATCAGTGTGGTAAAGATATGATTAATTCCTTGTATGTGTTCGAGGTAATGGATTTTTACAGGTATTGTGTAGCGACGCTCTAGCGTTCAGACAGTTTTCTTAGCTTGGTTCAGGTAGAAGGATTCAGTCCTGGCAGTTTAGCTTGTGCAATGGAATTGGGAGAGAGTCTTTGATTATTTTTATCATGGTTTGGAGACGTATATATCGTTTGTGGGCATGCAAGCATGGAATGCGTAATGATTTCTCTTCTAGATGGGATTGATGGAGAGTTCTTGACTAATAGAGTACGTAGGTGTTTGTGGTTAGGAAGGGAGACTAAGTTCTCATGTATTACTAGTTTGGAATGGTATATGTGATATGTTGTGGAGGATTGGTATCATGTGTATTCAGCACCGTTTAGTGGCTATTGGGATTTGAAGACCCGAGTGGATCTTTCTTGGTATATTATATTTTGGATATGATATTGGGGTGTAGACTGGTTGCCTCAGTGTTGCGTTATTCAAGACTATTGTGCTATGGGCTATGCCGGAAAATGCCACAGGTTGCGTGGCGAGTTACATTAGATTATGTTCTAGTAGAGTGGTTTATATTTTCAAGGACCACAAGATGGCAGGAAAGGATTGATGTTCTTGATTGGGCCTTCCTGATGGATGTCAGTACAGAGGTTTCTACTATTGATTCAGTTCCAGTATTAAGGGACTTTTTTGGATGTGTTTCTTGTGGCTGGGCATGTTGCTGGGAGATATTGTAGATTTCGGTATTTATTTGGTGCCATGCACCGTATCGTATGGCTTTAGTAGGAGTTATGGTAGAGAAAGGAGTAGCTTCAGGCTTCTTGGCAATGAGTTTGTCGGTAAGCTGGTTGGATACATGTTTAGCTTGAGTTGGCTTGGTTGGCCCCGAATTGTATTGTCGAGGATAGGTTGAATCTATCGTTACTGAGCTTGTTAGTGATCTGAGGAGAGCTATGAATTGTTTTCGGAGACATTATGATTGGTAGGTTATGGGCACATATGGTACAGTTCTATTGGGGATTCATAGTGAAAGTCGAGCAGGAAGAGTACTTGGGTGCTAATCGGTAAATGGAGTGTTGGCTATGACCTATTGGGTTGTGTGTCGTATGTTATTTATTTCACCATGGGTGTAATGGATTGCTTGGTTTCATGCATCAAATGTGTGTGGCTATCGATTTTGGATCATAGTGCCTTGAGGTGTTTCATGTGTAACAGTGTTTGGATAAGATGGCGCATTGTAGCGAGGCTACGTGAAGTTATGACCTTTCAAGGAAGATTCAGGTATTATATATTTTAATGAGGTGATACAAAGTCCTAGTCTTGTGTTGTAATGATATTGACGAACTTGAGGTACAGCTCTTTCGTTTGAGTCATTTGTCATAACTTGAGTATGTTTAGGCTGTTTCTTATTAGTGCGTGTATTATGCAAGTTGTGGCTTAGGCCTGTGTTGAGATGTCATATCACCAAAGTGGCATGTTGGATTAGAGGTGGTGATTGGCGTTGTCAATAAATATGACCCGATTTGATTCCAGTTGGTTAGAAGGATAATATGAAGGTTTGGCCCGGTAATCTATTGTGGTATTAGTCAAAAGGGAAGTGGTTTCATGAATGGTTACTCTGAGGAATTGTTTTGGTTTACCGCATGTTTCATATATCATCGGGAGTATATGGAAGTGTTGGATAAGACTTTAGTTAATAAGAGGTTTGCTATTGGTATTTTGTTATTGTGGGCAACTACTGTGAATAGAAGATATTGTTTCAAGTGTGTGCTAATATGGTATATCAGATGGTCTCACCTAAGGTTGAAGGTATGGGTTATTATAGTTGGTTCGGCTTTATTCTGAATATAGAAATGAGGTTCTGATCTTGTCTATGATTTCAGAAAGTACTATGTGGTTGTACAGTTTATGGTCTTGATGAATTGTGAGATTTCATCTATGATGTGTTATCGGACCTATATGAGATAGGGTAATGTGGGATCATCCCGGTAATATGCTTGGTAAGGTTATTCAATTGTACATTGGCTTCTAGGACAACTCTAGGTATGCTCGAGGATGAGCGTTGGTTTAAGTTGGGGAAGATGTGACGACCAAACCCGTCGTCTCATGTGTTACTGCTCCGTTTTCCCTATTTTATGCTTCTTCATGTTTCTTTATCGGTATGTGGTGTGTTAGAGTTGATTCGGATTGGTTTAGATAAGAAATGAGACACTTAGTCCCCTTAAGGAAGGCTTAAGTTGGAAACGTCAATCAGTCATTGACTTACGAGTTATAGGGCTCGCATATGATTTTCGGTGACTTGGTTAGCTTCGGGTGATGATTTATGACTTAGGAGTTCGTTCTGAATTGATTTTAGAGGTCCGGTGTAGAATTAGGCTTGAATTGGCGAAGTTAGTATTTTGGCGAATTATGGTTGATATGTGCGATTTTGATCTGAGGGTCAGAATGAAATTTTAAGAGTTGTTGTAGCTTCGATATGTGAATTTTGATGTGTGTGTAAAATTTTAGGTTATTCGGACGTCGTTTGGTTGAGTTTTTTATCGAATGCAAATTTCGGAAGAATTTGAAGAGAATAGGCTTGAAATTGATTAGAATTGAGGATTTTGTGTTTTTAGGATTGGAACAAGTTTGAATAGGGTATTGGACCATGTTTGTGCTTTTGGTTGAGGTCTCGGGGACCTCGGGATGAGTTCGGGTGGTTAAACAGAGAGATTTTGGATTTTTGCAAGGAAATAAGCTGCTGGTATCTGGTATTTTCGCACCTGCGGTAATGGGACCACAGGTGCGGTCACGCTTAAGAGATGGTCGAGCCGCTGATGCGAACACTTGGGTATTTGTCTATTTTTGCAAAAGCGGTTAGTGGACGACATATGTGAAGCGCAGATGATGGAATAATGACGCGGAAGCGGAACTTGGTTATTTTGGTTTTCCGCGGGAGCGGAAGAATTCCGCAGAAGTGGATGCCGCAGGAGCACCTTGTGGACTGCAAATGCGGTCTTGTCTTTTAAATGAAAATCCGCAGGAGCGGGAATCTGACCGCAAAAGCGGTATCGCACATGCGAAATACGGGACCGCAGATGCGGAATTCCCTGATTGTCAGAAGGGTTTATCATTTTATTTGGTGCCGTGAGTGTTAGTCCATTTTCCTCCATTTTTAAGCATCTTTAGTGATTTTTGGGAGCTATTGAAGAGGATTTCGACTGGAGTTTATTGGAGGTAAGATTTTTGAGTTGAAAACATGATTATTATGTGAAATTAACCTAGAAACTCATAAGAATTAAGCCTAAAAATGATGAACTTGGGCTTGAGTTTTTGATATTTCAATTTAGGATTTGATAGGTCATCTGAGCTTGGATTTGGGTGTTCTTGGTACGTATGAACTCGTGGCGAGACAAGGAACCCGGTAATGTGACTTTTGTAATTTTTTTAGGAGTGAGCCCGGGGCACGGGTTTTGCTAGTTTCGAGATTTTTGCTATATTTCGATTGTTTTCGATTGGGTATTGTTCCCTTAGCATATTGTGATGTATTCACTCTGATTTTGCTTAGATACGATGCTCGTGGAGGTCGGTTTTAGTGTCAAAGGCGTCGCGAGCTAGAGATTTCACCGGATCGAGGTGAGTAATACTTGTAAATGATACCCTGAGGGTTTGACCCAGATTTGCACATCATAGTGCTGTATTGAGGTGACTTGCACGCTAAATATAAGCGTGGGGTACAGCACCATTGGGGATTTAGACTTGGCCCATCCCGGTTGTTGATTTTTACCGCGTATTTGACTGAAACTACTTGTTATCATCATAATTTGGGCTGATTGCGATGTTTGGGCTTCGTGCCAATTATATGAATCCTTCAGTGATTGATATCACTATTTTTGAATTACTTTGCATATTATTTGATCTCGGCCCAGGATTTTAGTGTTATTTTGCAAACTCAGCCATTTTTCTAAGATTCGAAAATGCATACAAGATTTTATTGACGTTTTGAGCTAAGAACCATTGTTTTAATATTGCCCAAGTGGCTTATGTGTATTTTTGGACTGAGCATGGATCGGGCTGCATGTCGCAACAGTGTTATAGTGATTTCTGGATATATGGTTGGCTTGGGCTGCACTCCGCAGCGATATTGCATTGATATTAAGGCCGAAGGCCTGGTTGATGCCACGAGATGGCTTGATTATTGCGTTTGGGCTGTAGGAGTCCCTTCGGAGTCTGTACACACCCCTCATGAGCGCCGTTGATGATAAATAAATATGGATGGCTCGGGCTACATGTCGTAGTGGGTACTGAAATGTACCATCATATGCATTGCATTGCATTCATGCATTTGTTCATTATTTGTTATTTATGATATTTCTTGAGATATCTATCTGCTGTTATGGTATTACCATATCACTCCTACAGAGGATAACTTTCAGACAATGGCAATAATGATACTGTATTACGCGTTTGGTCAAGTAACAATGATTGACCAAGAATTACATCGTGCGGTCAGGTAACAATGGTTGACGACGAACATGAATAAGGCCCGAGCGGCGAGGTTCTGTGTATAGAGACACCAATTGATTGAGATTATTTTTGCAACTGTTGAAAAGATTATTTTCAAAAGAGGTTTGAACCGAGCCAACATATTTTCAAAGATTTCACAGTTTTACTGATTTCTAAAGGAGTTTTACACTGTTTCTACACAACATGATGATCTGTTATACGTGTTTTCTTGCTACTCAGCCATTATTTGTCTTTATTACTCACTGAGTTGGAGTACTCACTTTACTCCCTGCACCTTGCGTGCAGCTGCAGGTATTGTTCACCTGGTAGCGGGTTAATAGCTGATTGAAGGTATTACTATTAAAGCTGAGAAATGTGACCGTCTGCGTTCGCGGCACCGGGCTTCATCTTTTCATTCTGAATTTTCTTTTGTATATTATTGGCCCTGTAGTTGCGTTCATCTTTTGTTAGATGCTCGTGAGTTGTGACACCTCGTCGGGATGTGTTAGGCTGTAAATTCCGTTAATGAATGTTATTAAGCTGTATCATCTAATCATTTATGTTTAAATTATTTTGAAAGAGACGAATTGGATTAGTTGGCTGACCTTGTCTTCACGAGAGGCGCCATCATGACTAGTGGGTCATGACAACCGATCTGCAGTATATTATGATATATTTCATGTTACAGCAAGTAAAAATTGTTAAATTGGACTATTGAAAATGGTTAAATTGTTCTTGTAACGACCCGACCGGTCGTTTTTGAAAATTATGCCCCGATCCCCAATCTAACTATTTCCTTAAGTTCATCTCTGCTATTGTAGTTCGCCGGGAGGTTCGGTTATAGAATTTGAAGCATTTTGGGACACTTAGTCACTAAATGAGAGCCTTATAGTTGAAAAATGGCCCGTGTTTGGAATAGCATTAAGACTAGCTCGGAATGGAAATCCGATGGTTCCATTAGCTCCGTTAGGTGATTTTGGGGTTGGGAGCGCATTCGGAATGTTTTTATGAGGTCTGTAGCTCAATTAGGCTTGAAATGCTGAAGTTTGAAATTTTGGCGAATCCGAACGATAGGTGAGATTTTGATCCGGGGGTCGGAATGGAATTCCGACAATTTCTCTAGCTTCATTATGTGATTTAGGATATGTCTGCAAATTTTCAGATCAATCGGACGTTATTTGGTCGGGTTTTTGATTAAATGTGTATTTTGGAAGTTTTAGAAGAACTTAAGCTTGAATCCGATGTAATTTGATGGTATTGGCATTGTTTGATGCATGTCGATGATTGGAACAAGTTTACATGATGTTTTAGGAGGTGTTAGTATTTTTGGTTGAGGTCCCGGGGGCCTCGGGGTGATTTCGGATGGTTAACGGAAACTTTTGAAGTTGGAAAACTTCATAATAGGCGAAGATGTAAATGAGTGTGCCCAAGATCTCACTTCAAACGATCATATCTCCCGTTATATAAAGAGTTGTGTGAGCTACAACCTATCACATTAAAGCCCTTTGAGTCTAGTTTCCAACACAATCCACCGTTCATCATTTGGAGGTGTATACAGAAAGTTATGACCATTTATCTTGGCATCTGTCAGTAGCGCGGCCTTAGCGCGGGAGCGCTAGTAGCCCACGCTAATGGATTATTTTCTGCCTCAACCCGCGCTAATTAGCGCGGGCGCGCTAGTAGAAGGCCCCTAAATACCCCAAGACCGGGTATAGAGAGTTCCAAAGTCATTTTTGGGGCAAGGGCTTGCTCTCTCAAGAGGAATCCGTCCTACTCTTCATTTCTATGATCCAAGGTAAGATTTTTGGAGTATTTTGAGTTGATTACTACTCCTAAACACTTATATTAACATGGATTAATCTTGAAAATCTTTATATTTTCAAGAAATTCCTTCAAGAGCTCAAAAGGGGGTATTGCAAGATTTCTTCCAAAAGGTAAATCCTACACCTTAGACTTATATATATGGATATATTATGGGAATATGAGTATGAATCAAGTATTACAACTTATGGCATGGTAATTGGAAGTCATAAATTCCTAATTTAAATACATGAACATGGTAGGGATTTAAACGTGTTTATTTGATGGAATTTTGTTGGTTGGGTGTGAATGGATAGTCATACATGTATATTTGGAAGTTATAAATTGGTTAGGAATGATGGTGAGATGAATTGTTGGTTAATGATGACAATTGAAAGAACCAATACTATAGTTATGAGGTGAAAATAACCATGCCTACAAGGTGTTTCATAATATGCCTAAATGGCATAAGTTATGGAATTTATGATCAATACTGGCCATATTGAATGTTGAATTGTATATTGAAGTTACATAACTATATTGGATCATCGTAGTATCATTAAAGGGCGAATTTCGGATATGTATGGCCAAAACTGCCGTCCTTTAGAAATCGAGCTTCATCGATGTTTGTGTGATCTTGGTCATTTTTCATAATTTTTCGTATTAGCTTAGAATTTAATTGTAGAATAAATTACTTGAATTATTATTTACAATATGCAATTTATTTGGATAGAGTTGAGCCACTCGGAGTCGGATACTCGTGGCAACGGAGTCGTTTCTTAACGGTTTTGTACCGGAATTGAGGTAAGTGACTTGTCTAACCTTGCGTGGGGGAACCTTCTCCCCTAGGATATTATGTGTTGATTTAAAGTCTTGTACGCGAGGTGACGGGCGTGTACATACGCAGATTGTTGGAAAACCACCTTTCTTGAACTGCTCAAATTGTCATATTCTTTTTATTTAATTAATTACATTGTAATACTTACCTGATATTCGTTAGAAAAGCATAATTAGATAGGATTATCTGTCTAAGTGCCTACTTGTCTAACTTGAACTTCGTGAACTTGTCGATGCTAGTTTGGTGTAAATTGTAGTTATTTGTTACATATTTCTCTGTGCTTTTCCTCTTACTGATTGTGTTTGCATTTGTGGACTACGGGTTCAATTTCCGGAGATCCTGAGTTATTGGTAGGGACTGCAGGTTCAATTCTCGGAGATCCTGAGTTATTGGTAGGGACTGCGGGTCCAATTCCCGGAGATCCTGAGTTATTGGTAGGGACTGCGGGTTCAATTCCTGGAGATCCTGAGTTACTGGTAGGGACTGCGGGTTCGATTCCCGGAGATCCTGAGTTATTGGTAGGGACTGCGGGTTCGATTCCCGGAGATCCTGAGTTATTGGTAGGGACTGCGGGTTCGATTTCCGGAGATCCTGAGTTATAGGTAGGGACTGCGGGTTCAATCCTCGGAGATCCTGAGTAATTGATTGAGTTTGTTACTTGTTGTTATTTAATTGTAGACGGTTACAGTGATCACTTTATTGTCGTTATCTCGGAACTAGTGTCATTTAAACTGCCTATTGTTGTTATTATCATTATATTATTTTTCTCTCAGTAGGGCCCTAACCTTCCTCTACACTACTCCATCGAGGTTAGGCTTGGCACTTACTGAGTACCGTCGTGGTGTACTCATGCTACTCTTCTGCACACTTTTATTGTACAGATCCAGGTACATCAGAACAGGCTCATATCAGGTGATTCAGCAGTGCTTGGGGAGACCTCGAGGTATGATCTGCTACGTCCGCGGATCCGGAGGCCTTCATTCTATTCTATTAGTGCTAGCAGATGTTTTCCTTCGTTCCGTTGTTAGATACTCTTTATGCATAGAGCTACAGTTGTATGTTCTCTTTTAGTCTGTGTTACCCGTGGGATTCTGGATTCTTGGTGGTGTTTTATATAGTGTATTTGACGGGTGTATGTGCCAAGCGGCACGGATTACATCCCCTTTTTTTCTTATTTTCCTCTAATTCTTATTAAATATTCATAAACTGGTATATTCCGCAATGTATTTAGCTTACCTAGTCATGGGGACTAGGTGCCATCACAACATGTTCATGATTGGTGAACTTGGGTCGTGACAAGTTGGTATCAGAGCTCTAGGTTCGTAGGAGTCACGGGACACTGACCGGTTACTTAGATTCTCGCTGATCGATACGGAGACGTCTGTATTTATCTACGAGGGGCTATGTAACTGTTTAGGAAACTCTTCAATTCTTTGAATTCTTTATCGTGCGCCATTTATTCAGTTAGAGCCTATGTCATATGTTCTTTTGCATCCACTCGTGTATTGAAATTGCGCACTCGGTATCAAGTATGCGCCGATGGTTCGTGATGCTGTAGAGGGATTTCAAGGGAGTCAAGAATTTACTCAACCATTGTTACCGCGTGTCATCCATATCGATAATGCAAGAGAATTGAGAGATCTTCAATTGTGCGCATGGGGGTGCACTAGATTCCGACATTCGATTGATAAGTACGGTCTTGAGAAGGTTTACTTAACTACCAAATCGTCACAACAATTGAAAAATCACAAGGTGGATGTAGATCTAAAGATAGATGGTGGTAATAAAGACTATATGGTTCACATGAGATATCTATTTAGCGAAGGATTCAGACAGCAGAGATACTGGTGGGAAATGGGTTTAACTGTCTTAAGAAGGACATGTACCAAACGAATGTCTTTGGCTTGTCTTATGATGAAAACGTACGAATGTTAAAGGCTAGTATCATGGATTAGCAAGATGTATCTTAAGGCTTCGTGTCAAGTGAAAGGATTTCACTATCAACGATCTAATTATAGGTCATGTGTCATATCGGATTTGACCTGCGATGTATTTAGGTGCTATTCAACAAAAAGTTCTTGAAAACTTGCGGATGGGCAAGAGTTGAGGCTCGTATGGTATGATGTTGGGACTTTGGATGTTCCCGTGTCCCTAATAAACTCTACATTTTATTATCAGCAGGGAAATATTCGACAAAGGCTACATGGTGCTTCGTAGGCGTGTGAGAATCATAGTATGTTTTAAGATATCGTTGGTAGAGAATGCTCGGTGCATGGAGCGAGAAAATGTTTGGTTGTATTGGGATGAGGTCATACCCTATGGTGTTAGGGTACTAATAGAGCACATGTGGTTATATTCGTTGGATCAAGTGAGTTGCATTTGAATAATAGTAAATGACTTGAGAGAATGGTTCTAATATGTTCGAGAGTCGTGTAATAGTGGCTTTGGGCTAAGTGGGAGAGTCCCACCACTTAAGATTGGGTCGCATGGTTAATTACCTGTGTGAATTCTGGATACTAGCGTATTATTGTGTTATTGCAACCATGGAAAAAGGGCCATGAGTGGTAATTTCAGTATATGAATTGTTGAATGCATGTTATGGTTAGCCTTACTGGCTCGTGTTCAAACTTGAGGAAAGACTCATGATTTATGCCTCGTATAGGTGCAGGCTTTGCGGGAAGTGGTTCCGCTGGGGGCTTTATCGAGAGGGTATTCATATGTTACAAAATTTAGTAGAGTTGGTTGCGTACTAGGGCAAGTCAGGGCTGGATGGCTCTCAATAGCGGTCCTAGTGAATTCAAGAGGTAAAGTGTGGTGCCTGATAATTCTGAGTCTATAAGTACAGCTGAGGCTCAAGCTTTTGAAGCAACTTATGAAGAAAGGCACAAAACGATCTATGATGTTTTGACTTGTGGTGTAGTATTTGAGAGACATGAAATGGTCGTCGTTCTCGAGATAGCATGGCCTCATGATTTAAGGTCACTCGGGGTAAGTGCGGTTGGAATAAGTTAGGTATTGAAGGAAGATATTAACATTTCTAAGGCAATCAAGGATAACATGGAAGGGAGTAGATTGACCAGCCATAGTTGAGTTGGCGTATTGGTGTCAATGATCGATTCATGCAACGTGATCGAGTTATGCGTGTGATTTGTGGCGGTGCATTTGAGACTTGTCGGCTGCAGTGATTGATATAATTCTGAAGTATTCTTCTGTTAAGGGCCTGTTATGAGTAGGCAGATCTCGGGAAGGGTTATGGTGGCTTGGAACACTACTTAGAGATTGGCATATTCAATGGTTATGATAATTCGCCGTATGTTGTTATAGTTCTCCTGCAGTGAGCTAAATGGAAAGTCTTATGTGATGAAATATTAGCCTATCGTCAGTTCTAGAGCTATGATGGAAATTGTGTCTATCGTATATCGGCACGTAATGTGCAGTGAGTAGTATGAAATTTGAAGTAAGGACCAAGGTCACGGTTTGGTCAATGAATGTGATATAAAGAGCTCGGATGAGCAGGAAAGGAGTTTCAGTGTTTTGAGTAAGATGGGTATTAACATCAATATCATTTGAGATCGGTGTTCTGTGAGAAAGGCTTTGCATCCCGGTTAAGGACTCCTGATCGCTTTTCAGTGTTAGTGTGGCCGGTGGGTTGAATGTGCAGGCCCGTTTAATTATTCGGAGGATGGTGGGAGCTTGACCCACAAGAAGATTGTATAAGTGTGACTTGTAGTCACTTGATTGGTTAGAAATTTAAACCAAGTATGAGGATTTTGGTGATATCAATCATTTGAGAATTTATGCCTGGAGGGTACTCTGCTTATTGGTTTATAGACATGTGAAATATTATTGACTTAGCTTGGCACGACCAGGATAGACTTAAGGTCGGTGGATTGGTTTAAATGTGGAAGTGAGCCTTGCGTCAGGCCAGTTGTGTTTCTTCCAGCAATGCGCCCTTTATAGAGGAATAGTCGCGGTCTTATTTCGTGGTTAGTTAATTTATGTAAAGATATATTGTGTCGTATGAGTTGTGAGACAGCTTGGTAAATTCCTTAGGTGTTGAGGTTCCGCTCATCGGTGATGTTATATGAGCATGATGGCTCTAGAGACTTAGATCATATATCGCACCTCAGTTGTGCTTGAGTTTGTAGCCTATAGCGCTATATGTTTCCTTGTGACTGATATCATGCACCTTAGTGTGCTTATGCTCGATATTCAGTATTTTGATGTGATGAGCTATTCAGCTCGACGTTTGGCTCCTTATGTGAGTTTTATATTGTTTGGATCGGGTGGCACGCCGCCATGGTTATATTGTTGGGATCGGGTGGCACGCCGCCATGGGTATATTGTTGGGATCAGGGTTGCACGCCGCAACAGTGTGATACTTATTTCAGTGTCCATATTTGCTGTTATGTGTTCTGTTTCCTATTTTTCCGAGGAAGTCCATGTTAGTGTGAGAGTTGAATAGTTCTCTCTAGTGTTCGCCTTCCTTTTGTGTCACGTACGAATTAGTGGCCTACTGACATATTGTGTCATATTGTAGGACTTTTGATTATGTCTGATGTGGCTTATCGAATGAGCAGTTCGTACTGGGTGAGATGAGGTTATGGGATTTGGGGTAAGTGCAAACTGATTATATGAAGTATATTATAGAGAAAAAGATCATTCTCTGGTTTAGGACAAGGTAAAGGATCTTGTCAGGAGTATAGACCTAATGAATTGTTGATTCAGTAGTTGGTTATGAATATCGGCACATCTCTTCCGTCGTGTCAGTATTGTAAAAGTTAGAACAAGACCTATGTAGACCATGAGGTGCAATGAGAGCATCTTATTCGTCGAATTTTTGGCTGATTTGGTCGTAAAAAAAATATATATTATCTTGGTCCTATGGATTTTGTGTTGCAAGGTAAGAATCCAGCAAAATTATGCAGTCATGTTTGAGGACGGCGTGTGAGGAATAATTATGTGATCTCTTGATAAAAACAAGCCTGACATAGAATTCCGGATGTTGGAATTAGGCTTTAAGACTTATTTACTTGAACAAAATGGAATATCTTCAGATTATATCAGACTAATGTGCTCAGCTAAGTCCGAGATTTATTGGCCCTTTTGAGATTTGAGGCGTGTTGGGGAGGTTTCTTATGAGCTGGCCTTACCTCCCAGCCTAGTCGGGGCCATCCCGTAATTCATGTCCCTATGCTCCGGGGATACGATGGTAACCGTCGCACATGTTGGGTTTCACTTCTGTTCAGCTATACGAGGATCTGCTTTATGTTGATGAGCTAGTGGCCATCCTGGACACGCAAGTTAGGAAACCAAGGTCAAAGAATATCGCGTCAGTAAAGGTTCAGTGGCGGGGTCAGCCGGCCGAGGAGGCGACTTGGGAGACTGAGCAGGATATGCGCAACTAGTACCCTCATCTCTTCACCACTCCAGGTATGTTTTCTATGCTCGTTCGAGGACGAACGAATCTTTTAAGTGTGGGAAGATGTAACGACCCGACCGGTCATTTTTGAAAATTATGCCCCGATCCCCAATCTAACTATTTCCCTAAGTTCATCTCTTCTATTGTAGTTCGCCGGGAGGTTCGGTTATAGAATTTGAAGCGTTTTGGGACACTTAGTCCCTAAATGAGAGCCTTATAGTTGAAAAATAGCCCGTATTTGGAATAGCATTAAGACTACCTCGGAATGGAAATCTGATGGTTCCATTAGCTCCATTAGGTGATTTCGGGGTTGGGAGCGCATTCGGAATGTTTTTTATGAGGTCTGTAGCTCAATTAGGCTTGAAATGCCGAAGTTTGAAATTTTGGCGAATCCGAACGATAGGTGAGATTTTGATCCGGGGGTCGGAATGGAATTCCGATAATTTCTGTAGCTTCATTATGTGATTTAGGATATGTCTGCAAATTTTCAGGTCATTCGGACGTCATTTGGTCGGGTTTTTGATTAAATGCGTGTTTTGGAAGTTTTAGAAGAACTTAAGCTTGAATTCGATGTAATTTGATGGTATTGGCATTGTTTGATGCATGTCGATGATTGGAACAAGTTTGCATGATGTTTTAGGAGGTGTTAGTATTTTTGGTGGAGGTCCCGGGGGCTTCGGGGTGATTTCGGATGGTTAACGGAAACTTTTGAAGTTGGAAAACTTCATAATAGGCGAAGATGTAAATGAGTGTGCACAAGACCTCACTTTAAACGATCATATCTCCCGTTATATAAAGAGTTGTGTGATCTACAACCTATCAAATTAAAGCCCTTTGAGTCTAGTTTCCAACGCAATAAACCGTTCATCATTTGGAGGTGTATACAGAAAGTTATGACCATTTTTCTGGGCATGTGTCAGTAGCGCGGCCTTAGCGCGGGAGCGCTAGTAGCCCGCGCTAATGGATTATTTTCTGCCTCAACCCGCGCTAATTAGCGCGGGCGCGCTAGTAGCAGGCCCCTAAATACCCCAAGACCGGGTATAGAGAGCCAAAGTCATTTTTGGGGCAAGGGCTTGCTCTCTCAAGAGGAATCCATCCTACTCTTCATTTCTATGATCCAAGGTAAGATTTTTGGAGTATTTTGAGTTGATTACTACTCCTAAACACTTATATTAACATGGATTAATCTTGAAAATCTTTATATTTTCAAGAAATTCCTTCAAGAGCTCAAAAGGGGGTTTTGCAAGATTTCTTCCAAAAGGTAAATCCTACACCTTAGACTTATATATATGGATATATTATGGGAATATGAGTATGAATCAAGTAATTACAACTTATGGCATGGTAATTAGAAGTCATAAATTCCCAATTTAAATACATGAACATGCTAGGGATTTAAAGGTGTTTATTTGATGGAATTTTGTTGGTTGGCTGTGAATGGATGGTCATACATGTGTATTTGGAAGTTCTAAATTGGTTAGGAATGATGGTGAGATGAATTGTTGGTTAATGGTGACAATTGGAAGAACCAATACTATAGTTATGAGGTGAAAATAACCATGCCTACAAGGTGTTTGATAATATGCCTAAATGGCATAAGTTATGGAATTTATGATCAATATTGGCCCTATTGAATGTTGAATTGTAGATTGAAGTTACATAAATATATTGGATCATCGTAGTATCATTAAGGGGCGAATTTCGGATATGAATGGCTAAAAATGCCGTCTTTTAGACATCGAGCTTCATCGATGTTTGTGTGATCTTGGTCATTTTTCATTATTTTTCGTATTAGCTTAGAATTTAATTGTAGAATAAATTACTTGAATTATTATTTACAATATGCAATTTATTTGGATAGAGTTGAGCCACTCGAAGTCGGATACTTGTGGCAACGGAGTCGTTTCTTAGCGGTTTTGTACCGGAATTGAGGTAAGTAACTTGTCTAACCTTGCGTGGGGGAACCTTCTCCCCTTAGGATATTATGTGTTGATTTAAAGCCTTGTACTCGAGGTGATGGGCGTGTACATGCGCAGATTGTTGGAAAACTACCTTTCTTGAACTGCTCAAATTGTCATATTCTTTTTATTTAATTGATTACATTGTAATACTTACCTGATATTCGTTAGAAAAGCATGATTAGATAGGATTATCTGTCTAAGTGCCTACTTGTCTAACTTGAACTTCTTGAACTTGTCGATGCTGGTTTGGTGTAAATTGTAGTTATTTGTTACATATTTCTCTGTGTTTTTCCTCTTACTGATTGTGTTTGCGTTTGTGGACTGCGGGTTCAATTCCCGGAGATCCTGAGTTATTGGTAGGGACTGCGGGTTCAATTCCCGGAGATCCTGAGTTATTGGTAGGGACTGCGGGTTCAATTCCCGGAGATCCTGAGTTATTGGTAGGGACTGCGGGTTCAATTCCCGGAGATCCTGAGTTATTGGTAGGGACTGTGGAATTTAATTGTAGAATAAATTACTTGAATTATTATTTACAATATGCAATTTATTTGGATAGAGTTGAGCCACTCGGAGTCGGATACTCGTGGCAACGGAGTCGTTTCTGAGTTATTGATTGAGTTTGTTACTTGCTGTTTTTTAATTGTAGACGGTTGCGGTAATCACTTTATTGTTGTTATTTCGGAATTATTATCATTTAAACTGCTTAATATTGTTAATATCATAATGTTATTGTTTCTCTCAGTAGGGCCCTGACCTTCCTCGTCACTACTCCATCGAGGTTAGGCTTGGCACTTACTGAGTACCGCCGTGGTGTACTCATGCTACTCTTCTGCACACTTTTGTTGTGCAGATCCAGGTACATCAGGACATGCCCATACTAGGTAATTCAGCAGTACATTTGGGGAGACCTCGAGGTATGATCTGCTACGTCCGCGGATCCGGAAGCCTTCCTTCTATTCTATTAGTGCTAGCAGATGTTTTCCTTCATTCCGTTGTTAGATACTCTTTATGCATAGAGCTACAGTTGTATGTTCTCTTTTAGTCTGTGTTACCCGTGGGATTCCGGATTCTTGGTGGTGTTTTATATAGTGTATTTGACGGGTGTATGTGCCAAGCGGCACGGATTACATCCCTTTTTTTTCTTATTTTCCTCTAATTCTTATTAAATATTCATAAACTGGTATATTCCGCAACGTGTTAGGCTTACCTAGTCATGGGGATTGGGTGCCATCACGATATGTTCATGATTGGTGAACTTGGGTCGTGACAGTTCTAACGTTGGCTTGCCTAGCAAGTGAAATATTACGCACCATCACAATTCCGAAAGTGAGAATTTCGTGGCGTGGCCTACACTGAAAGTATGAAATTAGGCTTTTTTTGGGAAAGTTTTTAATTTTTTGATTTTCGACCTCTAGGGTTTCTATGTAAAACTGTTTAAAGGATTACAAGAAGGAAAATGTGTGAAAGGAGAATAAGAAGAGGTTAGCGTGAAAAAGGAGGGTTTGGGGGGGGGGGGGGTAATGAAGATAAAGAATCAGAGGGGCTAGGATTGATTTTTGGCTTTACTTTGGACTATAAAGACCCCACTTTTTTTTATATTTAACGAAAAAGGGTTAAAAATACGTCTAAATTTTTTGAAAAAGTTTAAATATACCCTTCATCCACGTATTGGGCTAAAAATATCCCTCCATATACTTTTTTGGTTCACTTATGCCTTTTGATCATTATGTCAATGCTGAATTGAAAAATAATAATTATTTAAATTCTATGTGGCAACTTTTTATTGGTCGAAATTAACATCTAACCTATTAGAAAGACTTGTTGGTATCTAACCATTTTTCAGACTAAGCCTGCCCGAATGAAAAGTTCAACTAAAAAAAGATGTCTCACTTCCTAACCACAATTTCTGCACAAGGAATTCTCTCTTCTCTCAAATGGAGGTATTAATTCTATATATGAAAGTATAGTTTGATATTTCAATTAATTTTATTTTAGTTCAATGGTTAGAAATGAACGTTTTCTTCCTAATAGTCAAAACTGATGGCGAGTTTCCCAACAGCGAATGGAAAATTTTTTACTAGTAACACAACAAGTTTGATGACTTGGTTTTTTTATAGACTGCAATGAAATTCCTTCGAATCATTAGTTTTTCTTTAAAAAAATTTATTAGATGTTTCTGGAAACATTTTGAGTACTAGGTTACAAGACATGTCATCATATCCATGTAGTATATCATTTCGGCGTCAACGCTATTTTCGTAATTGTTGCGATATGGAAGTATAATTATCTCGTCTTCGTTTTATTTTGATTAGTTAAGTTTATTTCAGATTATAATAAACGATTTGGTCGCCACAATACATTAAAGCCATGCCCATTCAAATCGGTCTAGATTATAATAAGCGATTTGGTCGCCACCATACATCAAAGCCATGCCCTTGTTTTCTAATCGGTCTTTAAGAAGTACGTAATGCTAGTCGAGGTTCGTATAAGCTAATCCGGTCACCATAATTATAAAAAAATTAGAACTACCTGGTGCCCGGACGCCATGGGGTTTGAGGGAAGTGGGGCATCTTTTTTTTAGTTGAACTTTTTATTTAGGTTAGGTTAATGTTTAAGACGGGTTGGTCCGATTAACGGGTAGATATGGATATGTCTTTCTTATAGGTTAGAGGTACTAATTTCGACCAATAAGAAGTTGCAATGTGAAATTTAAATAATAATTATTTTAATTCAGCATTAACCTAACGGTCAAAGAACATAGGTGAATTAGAAAAGTAAATGGAGGAAAATTTTTAGCCTAGTAGGTAAACGAAGGATATTTTAAAATATTTTTCAATAGTTTAGAAATATTTTTAACCCTTTTCTATATATTTAATTTCTTCGCCACATCAACTTTTTGGGTGGTATTTGTTATACTAAAAATAAGAATATGATGGTATTAGAATGCGCGTAAAGGTTATGTGTGAAACTAATATTTTTGGGGACAAGTAAAGAGTACAACTTATGTATTTTCACTTATATATATACCAACTACTTGGGGATCCAATTACCATATTAAAAAATCTCTCCACTCATAAATTTTGAATAAAGTAAAGATGCTATTGATGGCCACCTCCATACGACCTGCAACTCCTTCTCTTTCCCTTTTCAGAGGTAGAAAGGCATCACTTGTATCAAAAGACAAACCCTGCCGCCTCTCTACGGCTAATTCCACTAGTCCAAAAGCTGAGCCACCATTGAGTCACAGCTCTATTCCCACAAATAGGCGTTCTGGGAATTACAAACCTCCTATCTGGCCTTTCGAATATATCCAATCCATTAACAATGATTATGTGGTACAGACTGTTATTATTTAGTCTTTTTTGTTACTCAACGATAATATATATACTAATATCTCTGTGTACTATATTTTCATGGATCAGAATTACGTGAATAATTAATCAATCTATATCTATATAATAATATAATTGAGTGACATTGCGGAACTCTTATAAATCTATATTTATATAATAATATAATGTGTTTTTCTTTTCACCCCTCCCAAATTAGAATATAATTGTGTTTCTTACTATAATAACCAAACCCTTTTAATTTAAGACAACAACCCCTTTCAATTTGAGAGAGTAGTTAGTTTAATAACCGTTTGTTCTATTAAAATAACGCTTATCCATGTAGTACCCTTTCCAGAATGCTATAATATTCTTTATGTCAGAAATATAAACTTATCTTAACCATTATGAGGGTCTTCAAAATTGAAAGAGTTCTACTCCAACCCTTTCAAAACTTCTTCTTCCTGTTGGATTGTCTTTTGTGTTATAACAAGTCAACGAATGCAATTTTGAGTTCTTTAATAGGCATTATATTAAACATAATGTGTAAGGGTCAGATTCAGCAAACAGGTACGTACTAATTTTGATGGCATCAAGAGGGATGGCAATTATGGTGCGGTGCGGTGCGGTTGCAGGGTATACCCGCGCACACCCGCAAAGACTCTAACCCGCTCCGCAAAATAAAATTTACTATTTTAAGCCGCCCGCCCCGCCCCACATATTTTTTATTTTATTTTTTAAATTTGGTATCTTTTAATAAACCAAAAGCTGATGAGTAACACTTTTTCTAAGCAGATCAATATAACAAAAGTTCATCATTTTTCTCTCTCAAAAAAGAAAGAAATATTTATTTGATCTTTACGTCTCTGACTTTGCATTCTTTCTGTCTGCACAGAAACGAAAAATTTGTTTCAAATCGACCCTCGGCTCTATTCATACTCATCTTAGACAAAATATTACACAATAAAAGGTATTATAATTCTCTATATTTTTATAAAACTCCTAGAAAGCCTAGTTAAGATTCAAAAGTATCTACGCAACATCTACTGGTTCTCCTTTATTAGATATTTTTTATGTCAAGAAGTGTGACATAATTTTCAATATTTTTATAAGTCTTCTCTCTTTTCTTAATTCTGTGCACAATCAAATGAGTTCACCTAAATTGAAATTTTGGGAGTATTATAATTCTCTATATTTTCTAAACGTATAAAACTCCTAGAAAGCCTAGTTAAGATTCAAAAGTATCTACGCAACATCTACTGGTTCTCCTTTATTAGATACTCCCTCCGTTTTAATTTATGTGAACCTATTTTCAATATTTTTATGACAACAAATAGTGGAACATGATTACTGTTTACACATCAGCAAAGAGAACATTGGTCTACTGGTTGAATGCAAATCCTTACTTTTTGTATAGACGTATATCTAGTGCTCCTCCTGTCTAAAATAAGTGATTTTTTTACTTTTTTTTTTTGTTGTTCAAAATAAGTGATTTTTTCGGATTTCAAGAATGACTTAATGATGTTGTTCCTACATTGTCCTTGGAGTAAATAGTGTTGAAATATGTGTTAGGAGTGTTTATGTAGGATAGTAAGGTTAAAATGGTCAATTATATTTTTAATTAATGCTAAAAGGTGACTTTCTTAATATGTGTGAAAACATCCAAAAAAATCGCTTATTTTGGACCGGAGGAAATATATACATAAGGCCTAAGGTCTAGGTCTTGAATCTCAAACAATTGGCACAAGTTCATGCATCAAGAGGTCAAATCCAAGTGAACAAGACAAGTAATTACGAATTTGTAGTGGTACAGATGAGCCCCTTCAAGTGGGATGACTTATACCTAAAGAAAATCCAAAGCAGAATGTTATGAAATAGACTTGCCAAAGTTCAACACTAGCATAGAAAATGAGATTCATACTTGTTTAAGGGGTAAAAGGTTCGTGCGGTCATATTATTTGTGTGGCTATAAAAACTTGTCATTAAAGTAAAACGGGTAAAATAAAGAATTTAAAGTTGAATTATTTTCAAATTTAGAAATGTGTCCTTTAATTTTTGAATAAACTAAAAAGGAAAGTACCTCATTTAATATGAAAGGGAGGGAGTAGTACATATACCGAGTTTATAATGGTTTTTCATTTGGAGGGTAAAAAGAACACAACGTCAAAAAGTTCTGTACGTTAATGATTGTTTTAAAATATCTTGAATTTGATTTAATATATATAAATATATTAATGTTTAATTTATAATTAATTTTGAATCAATAATATTTACAAAAGTATATTTAATTGTGCGAAGGAGAAATAAATTAACTAGTGATCATTATATGTGTTAGTTAATGTTTTTTCTTAAAAAAATTGCGTACATAGGGAGAGAAGTATACGAAGCGATTTAATAAAGTGAAGGAGGAAATGCGGAAGAAGTTGAAGATGATGGACAATGTTGATGGAGAAGAAGTAGAGAAGCTGGAGCTGATTGACAACTTACAAAGACTTGGACTGAGTTACCACTTCAAGGATGAAATCTTTCAAATTTTGAGAAACATACAGCAGCAAGGCAGAAACATAGTCTCAGGAGAATATTCATTATTATACGCCACAGCTTTAAAATTTAAACTATTGAGAGAATATGGATTTGATATCTCTCAAGGTACGTACCAACTTTTCATTTTTATGCTCTTATATTGTTTTGGTTATATTATGTCTTTTAACATAGACTAGTAAGGCAATAGTCTCAATTTTTTTGATTTTAAAAAAGATTGAAAAAAAAACTTATTTTAAAACCTGAACAAATTAATTTATATAATGATTCCTTACAATATATCACTTATTACCAGATAATTATTTTGAATAAATATATTGAATTTAGTTATTGTGTCAACATCAAAATATTTTTATTTATCTTTTATACAAATATTTGTATTTCTTTCAACGTCAACTACTATCTTTCAATATATATTTTCTTGTATATTTTTTATTGACTAGCGTATTACATACGTGTAATGCACGCACACTAAAACTAGTACTATAAAAAGCCTAAGCTTACACCACCTATGAGGTATATACATAATTAAGTATATTACAATATAATTACAAAAGTAAATTAAACTATAATAAAAAGTTGATATGTATCTATTGTTATGAAATTTTTAAAAAGAAGATGAACATATTTTGATGAAACTTTTTATTCACACCTTAGACAAGGTGGGTTGTAGATAGTAAGCACCATCTACTTCCAACAAAGAAGTTGTAAGTTCGAGTCACCCCAAGAACAAGGTTGGGAGTTCTTGAAGGAAAGGATGCCGAAAGTCTACTGAAAAAAGCTTCTCTACCCCAGAGCTCTACGTACACACTACCCTCCTAGACCCCCTAGTGGAATAATACTGGGTTGTTGTTGTTTTTTATTCACAGCTTTTGTCACGAACCAAATTCCATTAAAGGTCGAGATGGTGCGCAATACTGTTATTAGGCAAGCCAACACCGATCAACTAGTAAGTTCGCATTTATTTTATTAAAGAATCCCAAAATTAAACTTAACGTAAGTTTAAAGCACTCGATAAATAATGAATTTTTAGGGCAACTAAAATGGAAACAACTAAAAAAATCACAATTTCAAGAATACAACCCCAAAAATCAATTCTACTAATATATACCAAGATCTAATATTACAAATGCGTGAAAATGTACTATAATATACAAAAGAAGACTACCCAATTGTCTGAAATAGTTAGACATATACAAGTAAAAGAGAAACTCCGGCATGTTGCTGAACGACTAGAATGCAGTCAGCTCACTGTAAAGTCTCAGTCCGAGATTAAGTGTGCGCGCCTGGTAGATAACTAGATGCACCTGCCTCATATTCTGTACAATTAAGTGTGAAAGTGTTGTATGAGTACATAAATAATATAACAACAGTAAATATCCAGTCTATCCTCGAATAAGTAGTGACGAGAGGTTGACTTGATACTAGGGCCAACAATAATACAATTAAAATGTTATGCTAGGCATGAATATCATGTATAATACTGACGATTAATAATAGGAAGTGACAAGTTCTTCTTCCATAAATATAATTTCAGTTTTCCTCATATCATTTAACAATTTATATTTTGAGGCATTAAAGAAGTACAAATCACGTAAAGTTTCAAATAATTATCATGCGCAAGTTATGCCAAGGTCGTACGGCACAATATAATATAATATTAAAATGTGCACCACTGAAGGGTCGAACGACGTGAACCATAGATGCATCTATTCACCTCACTCATGAATCATTCATGCGACGCGGTCAAATATAAATTTAATAATTGAAATCAAATTCATTCTTAAATTCTTTTCTTTAAAAGGAAAAGACTGTTCAACTTGAAGCTTTATATACTTAGAAATTCTCAACTTAATTTCATTTAATACAAATAACAAGTATCATCAAATAACGCTATTCACAAAGCATGGTGTAGACTTAAATTATCTGGATATTACAGAAAATTGTGTCTACATAGGAACTCTCATCACTTTATGCATACGTAGCCCCCACAAATACTCACATTTTTATTAAATTCACCTATGGCAAAAATTTCTTTTTGCAAGGATAGAACGGAGACTTATCTTGCTTCAAAGCCTACTTCCAAACTCAAGAATGCGCTCAAACCGGAGCCGAACAATTCAAAATTATTCAACTAAAATAAAAATCAATCATTATAGATTCATAAGTTCATACTCTAACTATTATAATGATTACCCAACCCCAAAGATAGGATTCCTAAAATTCATCTCTACGCTCACATGCCTAAATTTCGGAAATTTACGAAGGAAGTTTTGAACCATAACCTAAGGAACATAAATATATGATTATCACTATGTTTCATGGTCAATTTCGGGGTAAAAGTCTCATTATTGTCAACCCTAGGTTTTTCATCTAACCCATGATTTCTATCAATTTTGATGTTGGAATCTACCCAAAATTTAGTTATTGAACTTATAATAGGTAGGAATTACTTACATCCAAAAGCTAGGTGAAAATCCCTCTCAAAATGCTTCACCAATCGATCAAAAAGAGAGAAAATGAGTGAAAATGGCTTAAGTCCCGTATTAATTGACCTCGCTGCCTTTTTCGATTTTCACACTTGCGGTGTCTTACCGCAATTGTAGTTCCGCTTCTATGGACAATTGTCCGCTCCTACTGAAATAGGTTGCGCTAGCTGGGACCGCACTTGCGGACAGGTGTCCGCTTCTGCGGGAAAAGGGTTGCATCTGAGGAGCCTGAGATCCTCTACTTGGGCCACAGCTGCGAGGCTCCAACAACTTTTGCGACTGACCAACCGCACGTGCCCTAAAACCAATTTATTTCCACCGCCAAGTCTCTAATTAGGGGCTCTATCATGAACTGTGCAGAAAGGTACTTATACTACTCGAAATGATACCAAATTTGGCGTGCAAGTCTTAAGTGGCATTACAAAACTATTTCCATTCTCAGATTTTTGTTTGGACCTCGATATCATTAAAACCCACTCCAAACAATTTTTAAAGAACTTCTAAAAACCTTCAAGAACCAACTTTAACTATAAGGAGCCAAACGCTCCCGAATCATCTAAAACCTAATTCGGGCATACGCCCAAGTCCGAAATTATCATACGAACCTGTTGGAACCTTCAAATCCCGACTCTGAGGCCGTTTACTCAAAATATTGACTGAAGTAAAACTTGACCTTTTAAGCCAACCCTAAGGAACCAAGTGTATCGATTTCAATCCAAACTCTTTCAAATCCCGAACCAACCATCCCTGAAAATCATAAATCAGTAAAAGCAATTACGGAAAGTCTTATTTAGGTGGAAGAGGGTTCTAGAAAGCAAAACGACCAGTCGAGTAGCTACAATTTTGATTGAAAAAATGAATAATTTTTAATGAAAAATGTATCTTTTGAAACTCATGAATAAGAAATGAACATAATGACTTAATAAGATATACGAACAGTTAACTTTCTTCCACTTTAAACATTTAATTATTTGTATTTTTATTTAGTTATTATATTTAAACATATACAAATTTCTCATGTTATTTTTTGTTTCTTTGTTTATACTTCCGGATCAAAATTATCTTTTAAATTTCCTAAGATAGTTGAACTTTCATTTGTATAGAATTTTCAATATATAAGAGATTTAAACTTTTTTCAGAAAAATATGAATAACATTATTATATACAATATTTTCCCAAATACATAAAAGGCACGGATAATTTTTTTAACAAAAATATTAATTACTTTTTAAAAAACATCATAAAAAAATATATGTAATTTACAAATTTAGTTTATCTTTTAGTAATTAATATTTTAATATACTAAGTTACAAATATACTTCATAAGAGGTGTAAGTGTAGGGTTTTCATAGTATAGAGGGTGTAAGCGTTTAATTCTAAAATATAGGTTATGTATCCGAAACTAAATTATACAACAAAAGTGTTTAGTATAATTAACCCACAACTAACTTATTATAGTATTGGTTACACAATTTAGGGAGTTACTGTTGAGTTGTCCCACATCGAAGGGATTTGAGGTCATTGGTCTCTTTATATGGTTTGAGAAATCCTCACCTCACAAGCTAGCTTTTGAAATTCAGTAAGACCCAATGTCTATTCTTGTGATGGTATCAAAGCCACGCTCATCCCAATTATTGTTAGTGATGTTGGGCCCCCATTTTGTTCCACATCATAGGGATTTGAGATCATTGGTCTCCTTATATGGCTTGGACAATCCTCACCTCACAAGCTAACTTTTGGGGTTGAGTTAGGCTCAATGTCCATAAAAGAATAACTAAGCATATTGATAGAGCTACCAAAGTTTTAAAAGAACAGTCACACCGAATTTTTTTTATATGCATTATATTCTATCTCTCACTAAAATAGTATTTTGCCAATTATAAACAATAATATTCATCTTTATTGTAATACATTTTTGTTTTTCGTAAACTTACTCTAAATATAACAACCATCTTTATAGATATATAGCCTCTACGATTACCAATAATCAGTTCTCTATGACAAAATATATATATAATGAAAGATTTAATTCCGTGAAAATGGGCACATATATTTATATTTTTTCTCCCTTTGTTTAGATATATTGAAGGATTTCAAGATTGAGGACGGTAATTTGAAGGAAAGCCTTGGGAAAGACATAAAAGGATTGTTGCAATTGTACGAAGCTTCATTTTTTGCTACAGAAACAGAAAATACTTTGAAATCCTCCACAAGAGTCACAAAGGCGGAGCTGAAGAAATATGTTGAAAATTATGAACACGGTGAGGATAATGTAACAGCAATATTAGTCCACCATACGTTGGAACTCCCTACGCATTGGATGATGTTGAGATTAGAGACAAGGTGGTACTTAAACGTTTATGAGAAAATGCCAAACGCTAATCCTCTTCTGCTCGAACTTGCCAAATTGGACTTCAACATTGTTCAAGCAACACATCAAGAAGATTTAAGAGATGTATCAAGGTGAGACATCTCTCTCTGTCTATTTATTTATGTATAATACATCCATCGTTAGCACATAGGTTGAACAAATATTTCTACTTAATTATTTAGAATATTGTTTTGATAATTTCTCATGCAGCATTGATGACTAATTACTTATATTTAAAGGTGGTGGAAGAACACATGCCTGGCAGAGAAGTTGCCATTTTCAAGGGACAGATTGGTGGAGTCTTTCTTCTGGGGAGTAGGGACAGTATTTGAGCCTCAACAACGAAATTGTCGGATAATGATAACAAAGTTCACTGCTCTAGCTGCAACCATTGATGATATTTATGATAGTTATGGGACTTATGATGAGTTACAACTCTTCACTGATGCTGTAGAAAGGTAATTAAAGTAACTCCAATTCATTAGTCTTGCGTAACACAAACCATTGCTCAACTTAATTATTCAAATTTCACCTACTTCCTCTAGTTAATTTAACCCTCTATTAGTTCTCCTTTCTATTGATGTGAAAATATAAAATAATAATAAATTCAGATGGGAGCTAAAAGCAATGGAGCAACTTCCGGAATATATGAAAATAATGTACCTTGCATTGTTCAACACAATCAATGAAATGGCGTACGAAGTTCTTAAAGAGCATGGTATCAACGTCCTACCCTATCTTACAAAACCAGTAAGAATATCGTTCTATTTACAGCCTCATAGATAAATCATGCCTATTTTATTAATTTCCTATTTAATCTGCTATTTGACATAGATTTTAATTAATTAGTGGACAGAGTTATGCAAAGCTTTCTTACGAGAAGCAAGATGGTTCTATAATGGACATAAGCCAACTCTGCAAGAATACATGGATAACGCATGGATCTCAATTACCGTTCCTATGATATTAATCTACGCATTCTTCTCAGTCACCAACCCAATTACCAAAGAAGAATTGGAATCAATAAGCAACCACTCAGACATAATTCGCTGGCCTGCAACAATTGTTCGCTTCGCTAATGATTTAGCGACATCATCGGTATGCTTTTTTACCTTTCTTTCCGATGAAATTTATATAACTACTCTTGTATGGGTCAAAATATAACTTCGAGATAATTAACGAGATTATCTATGTCCTAAGCTAATTCGAAGTTAATAAATGGTATGACCACTTATTAACTACAATACCCGATCATCAGCCAACTCGATCATTAAGGTTACGGCCTTTCCGTCATCGTAAGGACGGAACCTCAGCATAGTCACGGCCATCAGTGCCAGCTCACGCATCTTATGTCTATAAATACTAAGAGAAGGAACCCTAGAAAGGGGGCTTCTTCTTCTTCTTCACCACTACTCCCAAGAAAGGGAGAACACACAACAATACCCCCATATTATGGGAAAAAAGAACATCATTGTAAGGCTCTGAACCTCTCTATGGAGAGACAAACCAAACCAATATCATCAATAAAAGATCTCTACACATTTCTTTCTAATGAATAACACTTGTCTCTTTTATTTTCCATTTGGTCTCTCGGTTATTACGATATGCTATGATGGCCATCAATCTATTTTCATTGTTTTATGCTTGCAAAGTATGTGATAACTTCGAGCTAAACAATTTGGCGTCGTCTGTGGGGATTTCATAGCAGAATCGCGTTGTTCTTCCCTGGACCAAAATGAAAGAAACGCCAAAGAACAACCCAGCTCAAACAAGCTGAAACGATGTATCAGATAAAGGGAACTTGAAGATCTCGAATCGAGATCCAACTCCTCTGTCACTCCTCTCCCGGATAGTACAAGCAAGAAGAAGAAGCAGTTCCCCTCCCCCCCGAGGGAGGATCTCTGTATGCCACCCCCGCATCCCTGATGCGAGATCCAGCTAGAAATCGACATGGAGATATCTCGAACTAAGAGTCACCTCAAGCAAGCCTACATGCCCCGATTGGGAGGATAGCGCAGGAGTTGCCCAAGATCTCGAATCAAAACCGAGCTTCAACACTCAAACATCGACAAAAAGCGACTCAGGCTATGCGCCTTCGCCATCAAAAAAAAGTTACAAGATTCAACTACGGTTGAATAGTGACTCAGGCAACGTGCCTTCCCCAAAAAGTTCAACTATAAGTTGAACTGGGACTCAGGCTATGCGCCTTCGCCAACAAAAAATTTCAAGATTCAACTAAGGTTGAATAGCGGCTCAGGCTACGTGCCTTCACCAAAACATTCAACTACAAGTTGAACTGGGACTCAGGCTATGCGCATTCGCCAAAAGAAAATTACAAGTTCAACTACGGTCGAACCGAGACTTAGGCTATGCGCCTTCACCATCAAAAAAAAAAGTTCAAGGTTTACACCTTCGCCAACAAAAAAAGTTACAACATTCAACTACGGTTGAATAGTGACTCAGGCTATGCGCCTTCTCCAACAAAAAAAGTTACAAGATTCAACTACGGTTGAATAGCAACTCAGGCTACGTACCTTCACCAAAAAGTTCAACTACAAGTTGAACTGAGACTCAGGCTATGCGCCTTTACCAAGAAAAAATTACAAGTTGAACTGGGACTCAAGCTATGCACCTTAGCCATTAAAAAAAAGTTACAAGATTCAAGTACGATTGAATAGCGATTCAGGCTTTGTGCCTTCACCAAAAAGTTCAACTACAAGTTGAACTTAGACTCAGGCTATGCGCCTTCACCAACATAAAATTAAAGGTTCAACTATAAGTTGAACTGGTACTCAGTCTATGCGCATGCCCCGATTGGGAGGATAGCACGGGAGCTGCCCAAGATCTCGAATCAAAATTGAGCTTCAACCCTCAAACACCGACACAACAAGATTCAGGCTATGCGCCTTCACCACAAAATTATCGAGGTTCAACTATGGTCGAATCGGGACTCAGGCTATGCGCCCTCGCCTTAAAAAATTTACAAGATTCAGCTACGGTTGAACATCGACTCAGTCTGCGTGCCTTCACCGAAAAGTTCAACTACAAGTTAGATCAGGACTCTGGCCATGCGCCTATGCCAATAAAAATAGCAAGACTCAACTATGGTGGAACAATGACTTAGGCCATATCCTTCACCATTACAATCCCAATATTGCTCGAACAACAAGGCCGAACACCTTCGTCCTCAAGCCCGAAGAGCCACGGACGTAGAAACATGTTAAGCTCCCTTGCCATTCAAGTAAGTACACCTAACTTGAACTAAAATTTGGGCCACGTAAAGTTCGGCCCCGGTCGAAGCACAAGGCCGCGTTACCTACGATCACGACCAGTAGTTCGACCACGCCCGAACTGGGACTAAGGCTAAGTACCACTATCGCCAAATAATGGCCACAACTTGTTTACACCAAGTAAAAGAGAAGTGATAAACAAAAAGCACTTAATCATGGCCAAGGCTGTCACCGCTAAACAGCCGAACTAGTCTATGATTAAGGCAAGCAAACGACTCGAAGATAGTCGAAGGCACCTACCTAGCCAAGGCCGCCAACATTATCATGGTCAAGGCCATCGCCACCATTACGGTCAAAGACATGGGAAAAGGTACAAAATAAACACCAAGCAGAACAGAGGAAAATAAAATCGCATATATTTACATCTTTAATTACAACGGGTCATCCCCGCTTACACTCGGCCAAGGCTGGTAAATGAGAAAGAAAGAAAACAAAACAAAAAAAAGTTAGCCAAACGTCAACGAAAATAAGAAAAGTATAACAAATCCTTTTCACTCGGCGCCACCCGTGCTACCACCAACATCACCAATGCCCTCGGCGCCATCATCAACCCTTGGCGCAACTGGATCAAAGCCGCAGTCGATACGGGCCTCACGAGCCTTTTGACGGGCTCCTTCATAAGAGGCTTCAAGTACAATGCCGGCCTTCCAGAGTCTCTTGGACACATCAAATTTAGCCTCGGCAAACGTCCAAAGATCATGAGCCGGCCCGAAAGAGGTAGCCTGATACCTCAAGCGCTGGCTCTCGACCTCTAAGGCCGTAATCCGATCCGCCACAGTTTGGGCATCCCGTTCATAGATGCCAATGTGTTCCTCCAGCGCTCCCTCTCGAAAGGCCGCAACAGCCCTCTCCAGCTCCCGTCCCCATTCATGAACGCGGTCCACCGTCTCCAACTTTCTGACCCTCGACACAGCGTCCCTCGCCTGCAGCCTCAAGGCAATGACCTCGTCTCCAAAACAACCATCTGCCTGGTCAAAGTTTCAAAGGCCTCTGCCGCCCTGGCTCGATCTTGGTGTCCCCTCTCAGCTGCAGCCCTTCTCTCTGCTTCCATCTCCTTATCTTTACGAGGAAGCTGCTCCTCAAAAGTATTAACCCACCAAGGGTCTGTTGCATTTGAAGTTCTCGCCTAGCCAGCTCTTTGACGAGACCTCGGTTCCAGGGGTCATTCCTCATGAGCTCACGCATCCTACGGCACCAGTCACGGTAGCGATGGTACTTCTCCCGTGCCCGCAAGCAAATCCTCGAACGGACGTTTGCTCGGTGGATGCTCTCCACCTCCAACAAAAATTGCTACAATAACAAAGCAATAATCAGAACAAAAATCAACCAAGTGAAACAAAGGGAAACTAAGTCACCACACGTACCGTCAGGCCCTGCACGACCGCCTCTCCCATGGGCCCAATATCTAAGATGCCCTTCAACGACATGCTCTTCGCCTCCGAGCACAGAACTTCAAACAACGGCACCATATTCTCCTCTTGAAGCAGCAAGTTCTGCTCAGTAGGGATCCTAATGTAAAATAACTACCCTTCCGCATGCATCGTTGTGCGGGTATGGCCGTCCTGAAGCATGCGGAGGTCGTCAGGGTCCAGGTCAGACTCAGAGTCAGACCCTTCGCCTACGGTGCCCCTCCTTCCGTCCGCCGATCGGGAAGTCGAGGCTCCCGCCCCCGCCAACACAATGGCGCCTGATTCTCTAACCAAAGCAGTTGCTGAAGAACTACCTCTCATCTCAACAACTGGAACTGATGTTTGAATCGTCGAAGCGATAATGTCACCTTGCCTGAGTAGTATTTCTGGAGGAACTACTTGCTAAAGAGATCAGAAAGAGTAAGAATCAACGAAGGAAGATGGAGATTACAACAACCGAAGAGCAAGAACAACGATGAACTGACTAAGTGAAGAAAGTTCTTCAGAGATTTCTCTTAAGCAAATTACAAAAAGTGAGAAACTAACACCTCGACCCCTTATTTATAAGCGACACAAGTGACTCTCACGAATTCCAATAGTCATCATTAATTGATTGTCCAATCGCAAAATGGTCCGATTCTACAGAAACATGTGTTATAATAACATAAATCCATGAAGCGGCTTTTCAGTCGCCAACCGGCGCTTCGCCTTTGAAATGGTTATAATGATTCGAGAACGTTCCGAGTAACGTCCTGCGTACTTCCAAAACTTTGGACGTCGCCAAAACATATGGTAAGTAAGTTTATACTCTCCCTAGCCACGACGATTAAATAACATCGACGCCATACAAATATAATGGTCGTCGACAAAATAATCACGGCTCTCTCCAACGAACAAAAGGCTGCAGCCACCCCACTGTATAGACAGTTACGACCATCCTCTCATATGAACAGGCAACTACGGCCATTCCTAACATATACGCGGCTACGGCCCTCTCCCAAGAGCGAACATTTAAGATCTTTGACAACATGCAACCTTCACGGCTAAGCCATTCACCATTGTAGGGCTATGGCCATCTCCAGTATGTAAACGGCTAAGGCCGTCCACAGTATTGAGGCCTATGGCCATCTCCAGTATATAAGCGGCTAAGGTCGTCCACAGTGTTAAGGCCTATGGCCATCTCCAGTATATAAGCGGCTAAGGTCATCCACAGTGTTAAGGCTATGGCCATCTCCAGTATGTAAACGGCTAAGGTCGTCCACAATGTTAAGGCCTATGGCCATCTCCAGTATGTAAACGGCTAAGGTCGTTCATAATGTTAAGGCCTATGACCATCTCCAGTATGTAAACGGCTAAGGCCGTTGTGAGCACGTGATTTTTGCCTTACCTGAGAAGTACTAAGCGGCTAAGGCCGCCCACAGTATTAAGGCTACAGTCATTCCCAATGAATAGCTGGCTACGACCATCCTCAACATTTATGCAAGGGACTCGACTACGGTCGAAGTTACTCGCATGGTCAAGGTTATCAACACAAAATGACTAAGGCCATTCACTTCAACGGCATAATCTCCCATATAAAAACGGCTAGGGCCATTATTGAGCTCGACCAAAACTGCTTCTAGAGAAGTCCGCTCATCGAGCTCGGTCAAGGCACGACCTCGATAAGCGGAGGGACTAACTGCATGGGTCAAAATATGACCTCGAGATAATTAAAGAGATTAACTATGTCCTAAGCTAATTCGAAGTTAATAGATGGTATGACCACTTATTAACTACGATACCCGATCATCATCCAACTTGATCATTAAGGCTACGACCTTTCCACCATCGTAAGGACGGAACCTCAGCATAGTCACGGCCGTCAGTGCCAGCTCACGCATCTTATGTCTATAAATACTAAGAGAAGGAACCCTAGAAAGGGGGCTTCTTCTTCTTCTTCACCACTACTCCCAAGAAAGGGAGAACACACAACAATACCCCCATATTATGGGAAAAAGGAACATCATTGTAAGGCTCTGAACCTCCCTATGGAGAGACAGACCAAACCAATATCATCAATAAAAGATCTCTACACATTTCTTTCTAATGAATAACACTTGTCTCTTGTATTTTCCATTTGGTCTCTCGATTATTACGATCTGCTATGATTGGCCCTCAATCTATTTTCATTGTTTTATGCTTGCAAAGTATGTGATAACTTAGAGCTAAACAACGTGTATACACAGTCGGAGCCAAGATTTTCATTGAGAAGAAGATATTGGTTTTTTGAGACAATGGAGACCGCAAGCAGGCGAGATGGCTACAGAGACAACTTGATGCAATGGGATATAAGATAGCAAGCTGATACTGGTCAATGGAGTGCAGAGCAGAGGCGATGGCGCTGCTACACACCAATGCAAGACTAGACGTCGTTGTAAGTGTATTGGGAAAAAACTGAATTTTTATTAAAGGTGACGTGGCATGACACATGGATTGGTAAAAAGGTCAACAAATAATATTTAATTGAGAAGAAGAGCTTAGAATGGACACGAGGAGTAATTTAGATACGTATCACGTATCTAAATGAGGCATTTAAGACTAGGGATTCTTGACGATTCAAAGGATAAGAAGTTAATGATAAAAGATACGGGAAGAGGGAAAGTAAGTAGGCACGAAAAGCGGATTTAGACACGAGTCCCGTATCAATTCAAGACATTTAAAGCCAACGGAACAAAAGACGTCAAACACATGGATTTGAAGACAAAAAGGAGTTTAAATTCATTATTAAATACCTGATACGTTGGAGAATTGGTATTTAATAGGAATGATGGTGTAACGGCTTATTCAATATCATTTATTACTCATAATTGTATCATTAAAACTTAGGTTTCATTCTTCTACCTAGGACCAGCTATAAAAGGAAGAAGTCTTATCATTTGTAAGGACATGAAAAATTATTGATATCATACTGGAATACAAATTTCTTTATTGTTTATTCTTATTTAGAGAAAGCCTATTATATTTTTCGGTCTCTTGATTATCAGTAACCCGATTTTTTCTCTTATTTTCTAGTTTTAATCGAAATTCCATATTTTGGTTAAACATATATGGGCTTAAAAAATAATGAACGGACATTGCAAATTCTCGATGTCTCATATAATTTTTCTCTTCGTATATTTATTTCAGCATGAATTGAATAGAGGGGACGTTCCAAAGTCAATTCAGTGTTACATACACGAAAAGGGTGTTTCAGAAGAAGAGGCAAGAGAACACATTCAATTTTTGATAAAGGAGACATGGGAAATGTTGAACAGAGCTCAGAGAGAAAACGTATCATTTTCTGGAACATTTGTTGAAGTTGCAAAGAATATTGCAAGAACGGGGCAATGCATGTATTTGCATGGAGATGGGCATGGAATGCAAAACGTCGATAGTGAAAACAACATATCCAAAATACTTTTTGAGCATATCACAGTTCCTAATCCATTGACTCATAAGTCATAATCCTTCCTTATAATTAAAGCTAAAAACTAGCAGTATAAGTTATATGTATCAAATAAGACTCGGAACATGTGCTTCAGCAATACTGTACGTGGAAGCAGTAGTGAGTCAACTTATTATTAATTATACACTATATAGCATGTTTTGATGGTTTTTATCCATCACTTCACGATGTACGCATTGTATATTTGATATAGGTTAATAATATTTGAGTATTCGGTTTAACTGGTCGTATTGAATGATAATTGTTAAATTTACTAAAATACATTCAATAATTATAAGTATTAGATTCATCAATAGTTACTATAAAAATAATTTAAGACAACATAATTTTCAAATTTATCACCAATTACTCGTAATTATTTAAGCCATAAATTTATACAACTCCTAAAAAATTAATCAAATACAAAATGTCATCAAAAAACAGCAAAAACAAAAAATAGTCTTAGCGAAAATAGAAAAAGTGGATGGAGAATATATCAATAGAAGGGTTATAAAAAATTAGTAGCGTATACGAAGATTCTAATAGTGTAAGATGGAGTTGAATAGAAAAATAGAAGAAAAAAAGAAGAAGCGAAAAACAGATGGGAAAGAGATCAATAACATAATGCTCCAACCGCTACAAATAGGTCATTACATAATGTAAACAATAAGATCTAGAGTTTTATTGTTGCTCCGATTCGTAATAAAAGAACAACACAATGAGTAACAACCATCCAAAGGAGCTACTTCATCTATCTCGATTTGTTTCACATAGTTTTATTTAACATAAGATTCCGTCAATTTGAAATGTCGTGCGGAAAAGAGATTTACGTTCACTTTGCTTGATCAATTTCTCTTGTTCTTCTTGTTCCTCATAACTAGGTATATCTTAATTTCTTCAAATGATAAGTATTTTGAACTCATTACTCTTAATAACCACCACAATTAAAATGGACCGGAGACACTATGAGCCAGGAGTCTAGTTAAAGCATGGCCCAAGATTTGTCACGACGACCCCAACCCCGGTCGTGATGGCGTTCAACACATTGCTAGGCAAGACTGGCCATTTTTCAACCTTAACACATCTCCCATACAGTTCATTATTAACTAACTCATATAAATTACCAAGTCATAATACTAGAAGTCTGAAATAAGAGTTAAACATGCAAAATTTCCATGATAATCCTACTACATAGCCCAAATAGATCTGGTGTCACAAGTCTGAGCCTCTAATACAAGTTTAATAACCTATGACAAGTCAAAATAGGAAATGCGGATAAAATAAGAGGGTAGAAGGGAGAAATCAGGACTGCATGCGGACGCCATGCAGCTACCTCGATGCTTTCGGATATGCGTTGTCCTATTGAGAATCCTCAACAGTCTCAGATGCACCTAGATTTGAATGCAAGGTGCAGGGAGTAATGTGTGTACTCTGACCTAGTGAGTAATACGCATAAATAATGACTGAGAACAAGAAATCATAGACAACACAGAGTAGTCTATAATGTGGCAGTTTAAAAACAAGTAATATGAAAGTGATGAACCAATGAAATCGATATGTGGAAATACCAGAGAAGATAAGCAGTTAAGTGACAGATATAGATAAAGAAAATCAACACATAGAATGGTATCCTATAGTACTGTAACGACCCGGCCTATCGTTACGGGAATTTCCACACCGTTACCTTGCAATTACATATTTTATGCTTTTATCACAAATCTAGGCCTTCAACCTCATGTCAACATCAGTATAACATTTTTGCGGCGCATAGCCCGATCCCATGTATCCTCACGCCTTGCTCTCGGCCATACTTAGTCCAGAAATCATATAAGCCCCTCGAGCATTTAAGAAAACAGAAATTTTTAGCCCAAACATCATTCAAAATATCTTTTAAGTTTCAAAAACTGAGTAAATATGGTTGAGTTGTAAAATAGTAAAAAACGGTACGACTAAGTTCAAGTAGTAAATCCAAACATTGAGGAAATACTGATAAAAACTCCCCGAAGGATTAAAATAGTTGGCACGATAAGAATTCAAGAATGTGAAGTTTTCCTAACGGTTCTGCAGCTTCTCGAGAATAAATACAAACGTCTCTATATTGATCCGTGAGACACTACTAAACTTGCTCATGACTCGTGAGACCTATGTAACCTAGGCTCTGATACCAACTTATCACGATCAAAACTCCGATCCGGTCGTGAGGGCGCCTCTCATAAAGACAAGGCAAGCCAACAACCCAATTTGTCATTTCAAAATAGTTAATAATAATAAGCAGTTTTAGCATACTTAAATAACCACAGTTTAAACCAAAAATTTCTTTATTAAGTGCTGAATACAACCCAAACACAGCCCAAACCGGGGTGTCTGATGTCACGAGAAACTATAAGAGTATAATACAACTATAAGTCCTAAAATATACAAAGAGGACTGATAAACATTAGGAAGAAATGCGGTGCTGCAAATGCTGGCAGTCACCTTGGGCTGATAAGAAAATACAGAAACACAAAGAATGGAAGATTTCTACTAAGACGATCCAGGCAATACAATGAACAGGACAAGAACGACGGAAAATGCTACAAATATTGAAAATTTGGACATATTCAAGTTGAATGACCTGAACTAAAAAGGAAGATCTCTAGAAACATCAACAATAACAAATCTTTCGAATGTTGGAGCGATGAGGATGATTCAGACCATGAAGAAATAGCTAATCCTTATTTTATGACAATTCTGGAGAAAGAAATAAACAAAACCTCAGGGTGCTAGACAGATGAAGATGATTCACATGATGAAAATTGTTTTATGGCACGAGGTGAAACTAGCGAGGTAAGAACCAATGACTGTGAAATAAGTAATGAATTGCAGGATATTCTTGACTCTACCTTAAAGGAGTCTCAAAAATGATGAATTAACTTAAGAGACTTACTAAGGAAGTCAAAGACTGAAAACTCAAACATGAAGTATGTGAAATCGAAAAAAAAGTACTTCAAGAAGAGTTTGAGGAGGTGCAAATGCAGCTTAATAGCTTGCGGAAATCCACCAGTCACAGTTTTGTCAGGTCAAACTAGGCAACTTACAAGTCAACTGGAAAGCTCGACCAATCGATCGGACCAGATGACTTACAAGTTAACTAGAAAGAAACCAGATAATTCTATATCGACTGGTTCCAACACCTATGAAAGACCTAAAATAAGGTCTGGAGTGTTATAGGTACACCTGAACCATTGGATGCTAAAGGAGCTATTTTGGAGTCACATGTTGATGAAAAGGCCAAGTGAAAAGTTGAAGTGAAGAAGAAATCCGAAGTACTGTTCATCAGTTGTTCACTCGCAACCGCGGATGAACAGCGAAAAAACAAGCTCTCTGAACTTTTCGGAAGAATAAGAGTACTGCTCTGTTCGCGGTTCGCCCGCGATCGCGGACGAACCGCGGAAGGCGCCGCAAAATACTTTCCTAGTTGTGTACAAATTCCGTTTTAAGGCCTAAAAGCTCTATAAAAACCCCTAGCTCGTCCAATAAGGCAAGCATTGTATTTATGACTACTTTTGCAAGATTATTAGTAAGAGAGAACTCTCTCAACCTATTCTTTTCTTTTATATCAATTATTTATTTATGAATTCAATTATTATTCTTGTTTCTTTGAGCATGAGTAGCTAAATCCTTTTCTAAGGTTTTGATGGAACCTATTGGGTGATGATGAACTTCTCGTTTATTTGATTACAAATTGTTAGCTAGATTTCTATTTGTTCAACTTCGTTCTTGTTGTAGTTAATTGGTAGAGCTCCCAATTAGCTGTGCCTATTTAGTGTGCATAACTTGGAAAAGAGTGCATATTTAGGTATATTGTTGAACAACACCACACCTAGGTTATTGGAGGAATCTATAACTTTAGGCGTAAAGACGGGATTAGGAATAACAAAGTCTTGGGTGCAATCTTAAGTGAACTATTCAAATTAAAGCTAGCTAGGGTAGCTCGGGAGAGTGCACTAGTAAATTATTGTAATTGCTCGGGAGAGGGTTACAGTACAAATAGCGTTCATGATTGATAGAATATATTGACAATTTGTATGAGCATAACGATAAGAGATTCCATCAATAGGGGAAATCAATACCTTAGTCTTTTCTCCATATTATTTACCCAATATTCAATACTTTCTTTTAAGCCTTTTTAATTCTTGCAAAGGTAGTAGTTAGTCGAAATTCACAATAAACATATACTCAAATTTTGGGAACTTGCTTCGGAAGTGTTCTTGGGTTGTGAAAGTTGCAGTTGGTAGGTTAATTCCTTGTGGGTTCGACTCTGGACTTAATTGACCGGATTATATTGACTACGACCATTGCTTGGACGTGAATCAATTTTGGCGCCGTTGCCGGTGAATTAACGGAATTATCAATTGCCATTGACAGAACTTCAAGATTCTTGTGTAGTTAGGTTCTTTCTATGCTTTACATTGAATATTTTGATGGTTGTTGATTTGGGTACTCAGGTGCATGCCTAGAAAATCTGCAAGGACCGGAGAACTAATTGAAGGACTCTCAGACCCCGAGCAAACTTTCCGGGCACGTAACAAGGCTATCAAACAAATTCAGCAATCTCAACAACCAATCAAACTAGACTTCGACATGGGTGAAGTGAATGAACCAAACCAGCAAGCTGGGTTAAACATGCAAGAGGCGCCAGGAGGCTTAGGAAGGTGCTCTATATGACTGGGCACAACCCACAACGGATAATTTGGCAACTGCCATCGTTGTGCCGGCGATTCAAGCTGAGTCTTTCCAGATTACTAACAACATGCTCCACTTGTTGCAAAACAAGGGATTATTCTCTGGGTCTCAGGTTGAAGATCCACAACAGCACCTGAAGAACTTTCTCTCGATATGCAAGACACAGAGGCAACCGAATGTGACTCCGGAAGCCATCAGATTATTGCTCTTTCCGTTCTCAGTTACAGGAGCTGCACAGGACGACAAGGAATGCTCCTATCACTCTTGTGGTACACTCTGTACCTCTGAATCCATCCAACACTCTAGAGGAGAACATGGCAACTTTATTGACACAAATGAGCATCCCGACGAAGAAGGTGGAAGAATCGGGGGTCAAGCAGCAGGTTCATATTGTAGATACTACCAATGGTGGTTTATACACATCTTGAATTAGCCAACCCATAGGTAATCCATGGACTGCAGACCAAGAACATCATCGTCAGCATGAAGACATGAATTATGTGGCTAACTATTGAGGGCAGCGACAAGGTAACCAGAGTTGGGGTCAGCAGGCTCCACAGCAGTATAGGCCTCCTCAGCCACAATATCATGCAGCGGGTATGAGGCCACCACACAACATGGCTCCATATCCTAGACCTCAGAATTTTAGCAATCAGCAGCAGGGATATCATCCACCTCCACCACAGCATGGGGGTAGACATGACGATGGGCTTGCAAGGTTGGAAGCTATGATGCAGCAGGTAATTGGGTCAAATGCCAAAACAAATGAAAGAATAGATGCACATGACGCAGCGATCAAAAATATGGAAGTACAGATGGGCCAGATTGCTATGTCACTTAACAATCATCCTCAAGGGACATTTGTCACGACCCAAGCTGGAGGACCATGACTAGCACCCGACCATACTTGCCGAGCACCAACGTACATTTTATCTAACCTTCTTTATTATCTTTTAGGCTGACGAGACCAATATAAATGGTAGACATGGATCATGAACAACCAACAATAAAATATGATTGCATGAACCTACATAACATGGGATGACCAGACAATCAAGAAACTATATACATATGGTACAAGCTACCACGCTAAAATGAAAGACTATACAACAAAAACCAGCCGACAAGGCATACCAAACTATACATGAGTCGACACTTGTCTATGAGCCTCTAAAGGAACATAAGTGCTGCAACATAGCCGGAACGGGGCCCCGACATACCCATAATGTCTATAACAAAAATGCATACCAAAACCAAGGCAAGTCCGGAGAAGGGATCTCGCCAATCACCGCTGAACTGGACAACCTACTGTGATGGGGGAGCTGCACCTGCCTGTCTATCAGGACCTGCAGCACGACATGCAGCGTCCACAAATAAAAGGACGTCGGTACGAATAAAGTACTGAGTATGTAAGGCAGAGAACCATAAATATGAACAACAATGTGAGCAGGGGTAGAGAATATACAACCTGTAACATCTGAGTACCTCTGAGGGCTACTGACATGAAATACATGATACATATGTATAAATACATAATCTTTTAAAACATACGCCTCTGTGGGCATCATCATCATCATATCGTACCCGGCCATAATAGGCTCGGTAAAAACGTACCCGGCCATTATAAGGCTCGGTAGAATCGTACCCGGCCACGTGGAGCTCGGTAAAACCCAACTGATCAGTGGTTGCACAATAGGTGCCGTACCCGGCCGACTATAGCGCGGCTTGGTAGAGTAAAATAGATACATATATATAATGCATGCTCGACTCATGGAAACACCTTGTAGACCTTTCGGAGTGACGTAAGGTCGGTATCCTATGTACACCTTATTAGGACTAACTCTTCACTATGAACCTTATAGGAATCGGGAAGTACCAACAAGATTGATAACATAAGAATAAGAGAAGCAACATCAACATCAATCGTTCCATAAGAGGGGAAACAATGTAAGTACTGCTTAGCTTCTAAGAATAGAGTATCTTTGGAAGCTCGTTCATTACATTATGTACAATCGGAGTCGTGCAAAAGAAGGAAAGGGATAGCCACACATACCTTGTATATACTGCCACAACCTCAAGCTATGCAAACGTCACGACTCCTTAGTCTACAATAGGAGAAATGACACTATCGTTAACGTTTAAGCGTCGCAACTATTATGTACCAATCACAACCTATTTTGTGATGAAACGGACAACACCTCCCCTATATATATGACTTCACACCATTCAAAACAATCACCAAACAGCCTAAACAACATCAATAATAAACATATTGAGCCTCCCAAAACAGTCCACACACAACCTAATCACATCATACATATGACGGCCACTATAGTCGTACCAAATGACCCAAAAATATTACGAAGATCTAGCAGACCACAACCCAACATATATATGGTGTTTCTCCACACCCTGCCTCCTCCAAAACTCCACAAAACAGTAATAAAAACGCAGCCCAACAGCAACACAAAACAGTCCACAAAACAGTCCGCTACAAGTGAATAACTTGAACTCACGGCTTCCGATCACCGTCCCGTGAGTTCTTACATGTATATAACGAATTGCCATGAATTTACAGCAGAATAAATGTATGAAATATAGCAGTAAACTCACCTTTGTTGTTGGATAACTCAGCCTTTAACTTGGTTCTTCAAACTCTAGTGTTTACCCCCAATTTGAACTTGAAAGAGAGGGAAAATCAATTAGGGTTTGTGGATAATTTTTGGGAGGACTTTTGCAGGGTCTTAGGTCTGGTTATTTGTGAAATATAAAGAGGTATATATTGCAGAAGATAAGCCTTTTAATGGGCTGCTTTTCTGACCCGAAATTCCCTCTTTTGGGCCGACATTTAACCAAGTAGGTGACTCACCTACTTGCACCTAGCAGCTTGTGCAGTATCACGAAAATGTCTATATCTCTCTATTCCAATGTCGTATTGCTAAACCGTTTAATGCGTTGGAAACTAGACTCATAGATCTTCAATTTGGTGGGTAGATCACCCTGTAATTCCAAGTATATTGGGAGAAATACTTAATAACATTTGACCTAAAGTTTAGGTAAAACTATGAACCTAAGTTGCAACAACTTTTGTCGACTTTTGTTTCATAACTCGTTTGACTTCAAGAATTATGATACGGATATTATATGATTCAAATACCTTAAATCATGACCTCATAAGTATACTAAGCATCTATAGGTTTACCCAAAAGTACGAGTTACAGCATCCTTGATTCATTTAACTTCTAATACTTGTTAATCACCCTTATGCACCATTGTATCACTTAAGATTAATCGGATTAACTTCTTATCATCTCAAGGATAATTCCTTCTTGGATTTGTGTTATCTAACTTATGGAATGAACTAATGTGTGTGGATATGGGTTGTAACACCCTCCCCCTAGGAACATTCGTCCTCGAATGTAAGGGTTTATGGGGAGTCCAAATCATCGTGGATTCCAACGGAAATTTTTGGTCAATTTTCCCCTATAAAATGGTCACTAGCAAAATTTGCAAGCAGTGAAGCTCAAAGTGTGACCACACAAGGCTACACAAAGCATTATGGACATGGACATTATTTACATATCACCACTTTGTATTAAGGAAGAGAGTTCTCAAGTTATTGCTTACCTCGTAAAGCCATTTCACCTTTATAATGTATCTTGCGTTCCACCAACATCCTTGTTATCATCATTCTGGAATAGGTAAGGGTACTTAGACTTCATCTCTTCTTCCGCTTCCCATGTCATTTCTTTCATATTCTTGTTCCTCCACAATACTTTGACGGAAGCTACATCTTTTGTTCTCAGCTTGCGGACTTGTCGATCTAATATAGCCACTGGCACTTCTTCATATGATAGATCCTCCGTAACTTGAACATCTTTGATAGGGACAACTCGAGAAGGGTCTCCAATACATTTCCTCAACATAGATACATGGAATACCGGGTGGACAAATTCTAATTCGGATGGCAATTCTAACTCATAAGCAACTTGTCCAATTCGTTGAAGAATTTTATACGGACCGATATACCTTGGACTCAGCTTACCTTTCTTCCCAAAACGCATAACACCCTTCATTGGTGAAATCCTCAGGAAAACCCAATCACCAACCTCAAATTCTAGATCACGACGTCGGACATCGGAATAAGACTTTTGCCTGCTTTGTGTCGTCCTCAATCGTTCCTGTATCACTTTCACCTTCTCAATGGCTTGGTGAATCAAATCTGGCCCATATAATTCCGTTTCACCGACTTCAAACCATCCAACTGGTGATCTACATCTCCTCCCATATAGTGCCTCATATGGGGCCATTTTAATACTGGAATGGTAGCTATTATTGTAGGCAAATTCTATGAGTGGAAGATGGTCATCCCAATTTCCCTTAAAATCTAGAACACATGCTCGTAGCATATCTTCCAATGTCCGAATGGTACGTTCAGCCTGTCCGTCAGTCTGCAGATGAAATGCAGTGCTGAGATTCACTCGTGTGCCTAAACCTTTCTGAAAAGACCTCCAAAAGTTAGCCGTAAATTGAGCTCCTCGATCTGATATAATAGATACCGGTACACCATGAAGCCTAACAATCTCCTTGATATACAACTTCGCATAATCTTCAGCCGAGTAAGTTGTCTTAACTGGCAGAAAATGAGCACATTTTGTAAGTCGATCAACTATCACCCAGATAAAGTCAAACTTATGATAAGATCGAGGTAATCCAATAACGAAGTCCATATTAATCACCTCCCATTTCCAGGTCGGAATTTCTATATTCTGAAGCAATCCACCGGGTTTCTGATGTTCTATCTTTACTTGTTGACAATTGGGACACTGGGCTACAAATTCTGCAATAGACTTTTTCATGTTATCCCACCAATACTGCTCCTTGACATCATGATACATCTTTGTTGAGCCGGGATGGATGGAATATCGGGATTGATGAATTTCATTCATAATCTTTTCTCGCAACCCTGCTACATTCGGCACACATAATCGGCCCTGGTATCTCGGTGCTCGATCTCCTCCGATCTCAAAAGCCGTAATTTTACACTGCTGAATGTTCTCTCTCAATCGTAGTAAGATAGGATCTTCATATTGCCGTGCTTTTACCTCGGCTACCAACGATGATTCTGATGTATTCTGTACAGTAACACTTCCGTCATCAGAGTCTAACAATCTGATTCTCATATTGGCTAGCTGATGAAGCTCTTTAGTCAACCCCCATCTACCTGTATCAATATGTACTAAGCTTCCCATTGACTTACGGCTGAGAGCATCTGCCACAACATTGGCTTTACCGGGATGATACAATATCTCGACGTCGTAGTCCTTCAGTAATTCAAGCCACCTACACTGCCCCAAATTCAACTCTTTCTGCTTGAAGATGTATTGTAGACTCTTGTGATCCGTGTAGATGTCAACATGGACGCCGTATAAGTAGTGCCGCCATATCTTCAAAGCATATATTACTGCAGCCAATTCCAAATCATGGGTTGGATAATTCTTTTCATGCTTCTTCAATTGTCTTGATGCATATGAAATCACCTTCCCATGCTGCATCAACACGCACCCCAAACCTATACCCGAGGCATCACAATATACCACATATCCTTCTGTTCCTTCAGGGAGAGTGAGCACCGGTGCGGATGTCAATCGATCCTTCAGCTCCTGAAAACTACGTTCACAAGTGTTAGACCACTGGAACTTGGTAGCTTTCTGTGTTAACTTAGTCAATGGTGCTGATATAGAGGAAAACCCTTCTACAAACCGCCTATAATATCCTGCTAGCCCCGGGAAGCTACGAACTTCTGATGGTGTTGTAGGTCTCGGCCAATTCTTTACTGCATCAATCTTCTGAGTGTCGACACTAATACCCTCATCAGATATCACATGGCCAAGGAATGCTACTGAGTTCAGCCAGAATTCACATTTGGCGAGCTTAGCATATAACTTACGATCCTGAAGCATCCGTAATACTATCCGCAAGTGGCTCGCATGTTCCTCCTCCGAACGAGAATACACCAGAATGTCATCAATGAATACAATCACGAACACATCAAGATAGGGCCTCGATACAGTATTCATGAGATCCATAAAAGCTGCTGGGGCATTTGTTAGCCCGAACGACATCACCAAGAACTCAAAGTGTCCATATCTTGTCCGAAAGGCCGTCTTTGGAATATCCTTCTCCTTAACCCTCACCTGATGATATCCTGAACGTAAGTCAATCTTGGAGAAATACTTGGCACCCTGGAGTTGGTCAAACAGGTCGTCAATTCTAGGAAGTGGATACTTGTTCTTTATAGTAAACTTATTCAACTGCCGATAGTCGATACACATCCGTAATGACCCATCTTTCTTCCGCACGAATAGGACTGGCGCACCCCAAGGTGAAGTGCTAGGTCTAATGAAGCCCTTATCCAACAAGTCCTTTAACTGCGCCTTCAACTCTCGCAGCTCTGCCGGGGCCATTCTATATGGAGGGATAGAGATCGGTTGAGTGTCAGGCAACACATCAATGCTAAACTCAATCTCCCTTTCGGGAGGAAGGCCTGGGAGTTCATTTGGGAAAACATCTGGAAATTCATTGACCACGGGGATAGATTGTAGAGTAGGCAGCTTCGCCTATGCATCCCTAACGCGAACAAGATGATAAATGTAACCTTTTGAGATCATTTTCCTTGCCTTAAGATAGGAAATAAACCTACCTTTCGATGTAGCAATGTTCCCCTTCCATTCAATGACGGGTTCACCAGGAAATTGAAACTTAACCATCTTCATACGACAGAGTCAACATTTGCATAGCATGAGGCCAACCAGTCCATTCCCAGTATCACATCAAAATCAACCATTTCTAATTCAAATAAATCTGCCGAGGTTTGACGACTACAAATCATCACAGTGCAACCTCTATATACCCTTCTAGCAATCATAGAATCTCCTATTGGAGTAGATACCGCAAGGGGTTTACTTATCAATTCAGGTTCAATGCCAAACTTATTAGCCACAAAGGGTGTAACATATGATAATGTAGATCCCGGATCAATCAACGCATATACATCATAAGAAAACACAGATAATATACCTGTAACAACATCCGGAGACGACTCGAGATCCTGTCGACCTACTAGAGCATATGTTCGATTTTGAGCACCACTCGAACTCGGTCCTGCACCTCTACCTCTACCACGACCTGTCGACTGCTGAAAACTCCGTGCTGGAGGTCGAACTGATGAGGAAGAACCAGACACAGATCTAGTCGGTTGAGCCATACCATCACCTCCCCCGTTAGGACAATCCCTCATCATATGGCCAGGCTGTCCGCAAGAATAACACGCATCAGAACCTCGACGGCACAGTCCAAAGTAGGCCTTGTCGCACTGATCACAACGTGGTGTTGGGGGTTTCGTCTGACTAGTATCCCTGTGATGTTGCGATCCAGATGCCTGCGAACTCTGACCTGGACCGGAATAGGATCGATCATATCGAGGCCTCTGAAACTGTGGAGGAGCACTAGCTACAGATGGCGCCGAACTCCTCGAAGACTGGGGCCTGGCGCTGCCTCTTAAGTCATCAGAATACCTTGCAAATCTCGCCCTCTTATGCTGGCCCCTATCCTGCTCCCTATCTGCCCTCTGCTGGCGCTTACGATCCTCTAAGGTCTGAGCATAAGCTTGAATACGGGAAATATCCATGCCTTCTACCAAGGAGGCTGTCATACACTCATTTATCAGATGGGGTCCCAACCCGTTCACGAACAAATGCACCCTATCACTCATCTCGGCAACCATATGGGGAGCATACCTTGCTAAAGAATCAAACTGCATACTATACTCTCGCACACTCAAATTACCTTGTCTAAGGTTCAAGAACTTATCAGCTCTAGCTCGTCGTATCTCAATTAGCAAATAGTGACGAAGAAAGGCCTCAGAAAAATCCTTTCACACAGCTGGAGGAGCGTTCGGACCCCTGGATCTCTCCCAACTATCATACCAAAGAACCGCTAAATCCCGTGGCCGATAAGAAGCCAATTCTACTGCCTCTGTATCACTAACATGCATAACCCGTAGTGTACGATGAACCTGGTCAATAAAAGTCTGCGGATCCTCCTTGGGGTCCGATCCGGTAAACACTGGAGGGTCTAAATTAATAAAATCACGAACTCTTGTACTAACTGGTTTATCAGCAGCACCTGTATTCTGCCTCTGAGCCTGAGCAGCTACCAAGCTAGTCAATAACTGCAAAGCACTCCGCATATCCTGGTCTGTAGTGCCAGACGGAGGAGCTGGAGGTGTTGGGTGCCACCTAATATCCTCTGGAGGAGACGGAGTAGATGAGGTATGAGACGGCATCTCACTCTGAGCCTCACTTTGGCCTGCTCTGGCTTGGGGCACCTGACTGGTACCCTCTCCTGCAGTTGTATCAAGCCGTCTACTAATTGTTTGTTTCCTAGTCGAAGGCATTGCTGAAAGAAAACAAGGTGAATATTAGAGACGAACACTTACGACTCAACTCTATGCACGATCTAGATTCGGGAAGAAGGTAACAACCCTAGATGTCATGTAGCCTCCCGATTATAAATGTGGCGCGCTACACATCCATAATCAAGACTCTACTAGACATGGCTCATAGACAATCCCTAGGACAGACTTGCTCCGATACCAAGTTTGTCACGACCCAAACTGGAGGACCATGACTAGCACCCGACCATACTTGCCGAGCACCAACGTACATTTTATCTAACCTTCTTTATTATCTTTTAGGGCTAACGAGACCAATATAAATGGTAGACATGGATCATGGGCAACCAACAATAAAATATGATTGCATGAACCTACATAACATGGGATGACTAGACAATCAAGAAACTATATACATATGGTACAAGCTACCACGCTAAAATAAAAGACTATACAACAAAAACCAGCCGACAAGGCATACCAAACTATACATGAGTCGACACTTGTCTATGAGCCTCTAAAGGAACATAAGTGCTGCAACATAGCCGGAACAGGGCCCCGACATACCCATAATGACTATAACAAAAATGCATACCAAGACCAAGGCAAGTCCGGAGAAGGGATCTCGCCAATCACCGCTGAACTGGACAACCTACTGTGATGGGGGAGCTACACCTGCCTGTCTATCAGGACCTGCAGCACGACATGCAGCGTCCACAAATAAAAGGACGTCAGTACGAATAAAGTACTGAGTATGTAAGGCAGAGAACCATAAATATGAACAACAATGTGAGCAGGGATAGAGAATATACAACCTGTAACATCTGAGTACCTCTGAGGGCTACTGACATGAAATACATGATACATATGTATAAATACATAATCTTTTAAAACATACGCCTCTGTGGGCATCATCATCATCATGTCGTACCCGGCCATAATAGGCTCGGTAAAAACGTACCCGGCCATTATAAGGCTCGGTAGAATCGTACCCGACCACGTGGAGCTCGGTAAAACCCAACTGATCAGTGGTTGCACAATAGGTGCCGTACCCGGCCGACTATAGCGCGGCTTGGTAGAGTAAAATAGATACATATATATAATGCATGCTCGACTCATGGAAACACCTTGTAGACCTTTCGGAGTGACGTAAGGTCGGTATCCTATGTACACCTTATTAGGACTAACTCTTCACTATGAACCTTATAGGAATCAGGAAGTACCAACAAGATTGATAACTTAAGAATAAGAGAAGCAACATCAACTTCAATCGTTCCATAAGAGGGGAAACAATGTAAGTACTCCTAGTTTCTAAGAGTAGAGTATCTTTGGAAGCTCGTTCATTACATTATGTACAATCGGAGTCGTGCAAAAGAAGGAAAGGGATAGCCACACATACCTTGTATATACTGCCACAACCTCAAGCTATGCAAACGTCACGACTCCTTAGTCTACAATAGGAGAAATGACACTATCGTTAACGTTTAAGCGTCGCAACTATTATGTACCAATCACAACCTATTTTGTGATGAAACGGACAGCACCTCCCCTATATATATGACTTCACACCATTCAAAACAATCACCAAACAGCCTAAACAACATCAATAATAAACATATTGAGCCTCCCAAAACAGTCCACACACAACCTAATCACATCATACATATGACGGCCACTATAGTCGTACCAAATGACCCAAAAATATTACGAAGATCTAGCAGACCACAACCCAACATATATATGGTGTTTCTCCACACCCTGCCTCCTCCAAAACTCCACAAAACAGTAATAAAAACGCAGCCCAACAGCAACACAAAACAGTCCACAAAACAGTCCGCTACAAGTGAATAACTTGAACTCACGGCTTCCGATCACCGTCCTCGTGAGTTCTTACATGTATATAACGAATTGCCATGAATTTACAGCAGAATAAATGTATGAAATATAGCAGTAAACTCACCTTTGTTGTTGGATAACTCAGCCTTTAACTTGGTTCTTCAAACTCTAGTGTTTACCCCCAATTTGAACTTGAAAGAGAGGGAAAATCAATTAGGGTTTGTGGATAATTTTGGGAGGACTTTTGCAGGGTCTTAGGTCTGGTTATTTGTGAAATATAAAGAGGTATATATTGCAGAAGATAAGCCTTTTAATGGGCTGCTTTTCTGACCCGAAATTCCCTCTTTTGGGCCGACATTTAACCAAGTAGGTGACTCACCTACTTGCACCTAGCAGCTTGTGCAGTCTCACGAAAATGTCTATATCTCTCTATTCCAATGTCGTATTGCTAAACCATTTAATGCGTTGGAAACTAGACTCATAGATCTTCAATTTGGTGGGTAGATCACCCCGTAATTCCAAGTATATTGGGAGAAATACTTAATAACATTTGACCTAAAGTTTAGGTAAAACTATGAACCTAAGTTGCAACAACTTTTGTCGACTTTTGTTTCATAACTCGTTTGACTTCAAGAATTATGATACGGATATTATATGATTCAAATACCTTAAATCATGACCTCATAAGTATACTAAGCATCTATAGGTTTACCCAAAAGTACGAGTTACAGCATCCTTGATTCATTTAACTTCTAATACTTGTTAATCACCCTTATGCACCATTGTATCACTTAAGATTAATCGGATTAACTTCTTATCATCTCAAGGATAATTCCTTCTTGGATTTGTGTTATCTAACTTATGGAATGAACTAATGTGTTAACAATCGTCCTCAAGGGACATTGCATATAGATACACAAACAAACCCAAAAGACCAAGTCCCTAAGCAGCCGATGACAGTGACTTTGAGAAGAGTAGAGATCTTGATGCTGAGAAAGAAAGAGAGAAAAGCGACACACAGGTTGAGACACTCACTCCAGTACCTAGGGGTGGGCATTCGGTATTTCGGTTCGGGATTTAAGAATTTCGGTTCGGTATTTCGGTATTTGGTTTATCAACTGAACAGGTAGAGCAACAGGTTGAAGAAAAAGTGATAGAGAAAGAAAAGTCCCAAGTCATTGGGAAGAAGAGGCCTCCACCACCATTCCCCCAAAGGTTGGCCAAGCACCGGAAGGAAGAGCAATACAAAAAGTTCTTTGATATGCTCAAGCAAATCCAGAGAAATATTCCCTTAATTGAAGCTTTAAAAGAAATGTCTGGGTATGCTAAGATGATGAAAGACTTGATGTCGCGGAAATTTGATTTCCATGACTTGGCCACCGTGACCCTTACCCAGACTTGTAGTGCAGTGGTCTCCAGACCCATTGTTGAGAAGCTATCTGATCCAGGTAGCTTCACCATTCCATGCACTATAGGAAATTATGCCTTTGCAAAGGCATTTTGTGATTTGGGGGCGAGCATTAATCTCATGCCCTTGGTTATTTATAAGAGGCTAGGCATTGGGAGAGCCGGACCTACCTCTATGTTATTACAGCTTGCTGACAGGACGGTTAAGCGTCCATTTGTTATTTTAGATAATGTGCTTATCCAGGTAGGGAAGTTCGTGTTTCCCGCCAATTTTGTGATTCTTGATTGCAAGGTGGACGAGGAAATTCCTATAATCTTAGGAAGACCACTCCTAGCCACCGGGAGAGCTCTAATTGATTGTGAGACTAGGGAACTCAAGATAAGGTTGAATGATGAGGAGATCATATTCAATGTGCAAAAATCCATGAGGCACCCTAGTGAGTTCGCGAATTGCTCTCTTATTGATGCGGTTGATGTGATAGTGGAGACAGATGATGCAGAGTTGACCATTGAAGATCCACTTCAAGCATGCCTGATGAACTTGGAAGAGGTAAATGGTGAAAGTTTAGCAGAATGGGTACTATCTCTAGAAGGCAAGGGGTTTTGGGAGAGAGAGCTTGAATTCGAGCCTCTACACTTAGAGAAAAGAGAGACCCCTCCTGCAAAGCCATCCATAGAAGAGCCACCAAAGCTTGAGCTTAAACCACTACCATCTCATCTCGGGTATGAATTTCTAGGTCCTAACTCCACTTTACCTGTTATTATCTCATCTGGTTTGTTAGATGTGCAGGATCAAAAGCTTATACAGGTACTAAAAGAATGCAAGACTGCCATTGGGTGGACCATGGTAGACATAAAGGGGATCAGCCCCGCATATTGCATGCATAAAATTCTCCTGGAAGAGGGACACAAACCTTCCAGGGAACATCAAAGAAGGCTGAACCCAAACATGAAGGAAGTGGTGAAGAAAGAGGTAATAAAGTGGCTAGACGCGGGAATCATTTTCCCAATCTCTGATAGTAGCTGGGTTAGCCCAGTTCAATGTGTGCCAAAGAAAGGTGGCATGACGGTGGTGAAAAACGAGAATAATGAGTTGATCTCAACTAGAACCGTCACCGGGTGGAGAATATGCATGGACTACAGGAAGCTAAATCTAGCCACCCGCAAAGACCACTTACCACTTCCCTTCATTGATCCAATGCTTGACAGGTTGGCAGGGAGGTCACACTTTTGCTTTCTTGATGGATACTCGGGGTACAATCTAATCTCCATAGCCCCCGAAGATAGAGAGAAGAACTCCTTCACATGCCCATATGGTGTCTTTGCCTTCAGGAGGATGCCATTCGGACTATGCAATGCACCCGCCACATTCCAAAGGTGCATGATGGCTATTTTCACCGACATGGTGGAAGACATTATGGAGGTGTTCATGGATTCTCAGTGGTAGGGAATTCATTCGATGAATGCCTTGTCAATCTGACAAGAGTGCTAAAACGGTGCATGGAGACAAATTTAGTGCTAAACTGGGAGAAGTGCCATTTTATGGTACAAGAAGGTATAGTATTGGGGCACCGGGTTTCAAGCAAAGGCATTGAGGTAGACCGAGCCAAAGTTGATGTCATTGCAAAGCTGCCTCCACCAACATCCGTCAAGGCCATAAGAAGCTTTCTTGGACATGCCGGTTTTTACCGGAGGTTCATCAAAGACTTCTCCAAAATATCAAACCCTCTCTGTAAGTTACTTGAAAAAGATCACCCTTTTGTTTTTTCTGATGAATGCAGGATTGCTTTTGAGGAACTGAAGAAGAGGTTGGTCACAACACCCATCATCATTGCCCCCGACTGGGAGCAACCATTTGAGCTAATGTGTGATGCAAGTGACTATGCAGTGGGGGCAGTGCTGGGCCAAAGGAAAGACAAGCTGATGCATCCAATATACTATGCAAGTAGAACCTTGAGTGGAGCACAACTAAACTACATAGTGACAGAAAAAGAGATGCTGGCGGTAGTGTTCGCGTTCGACAAATTTAGGTCTTATCTCATAGGATCCAAGGTAATAGTATACACTGACCATGCAGCATTAAGGTACTTAATTGATAAAAAGGACTCTAAGCTGCGCGTAATTCGTTGGGTGCTGCTTCTCCAAGAGTTCGACCTTGAAATACGTGATAGAAAGGGCACCAAAAATCAAGTCGCTGATCATTTGTCACGACTTGAAGGAGCTGAAATTGTCAAAGAGAGTGGAGAAATTCTGGAAATCTTTCCAGACGAGCAACTGCTCACCACCACTCTCCTTGAAGTGCCATGGTATGAAGATTATGCTAATTACTTGGCCAGTGGTATTGTTCCTCATGACCTGTCATCGGTCCGGAGGAAAAGATTCTTTCGTGAAAGCCAACTATACTATTGGGATGAACCCTATTTGTTTAGAATTTGTCTTGATAACATGATCCGGAGATGCGTCCCCGAGATCGAGCAATCTTCTGTCTTGCAGGCTTGTCACGCTTCAGCATATGGCGGTCATTTTGGAGGAATACGTACAGCTGCCAAAATACTTGAGGCCGGTTTCTATTGGCCAACGGTGTTTAAAGATGCACACTTGTGGGTGAAAGGTTGCAACGAATGTCAACACACCGGGAACATCTCCCGGCGTCATGAAATGCCAATGAACCCAATCCAGCAAGTTGAAGTGTTCGATGTCTGGGGAATAGACTTCATGGGGCCCTTTATTAGCTCATACGGCAATAAGTACATACTTGTTGCAGTTGACTACGTGTCCAAATGGGTGGAAGCTATAGCATTACCCACCAATGATGCTAAGGTGGTGGTGCGATTTTTGAAGAAGAACATTTTCACCCGTTTTGGGACTCCAAGGGCTATCCTCAGTGACGGGGGCACACACTTTTGCAACCGGGCATTTGAGAAATTATTGGCCAAGTATGATGTGAAACACCGAGTGGCCACTCCGTATCACCCGCAGACCAGTGGGCAAGTTGAGGTCTCCAACAGGGAGATAAAGAGTGTATTAACAAAAACGGTGAACGCCACAAGGACCGACTGGTCCAGGAAGCTTGATGATGCATTATGGGCTTACAGGACAGCATTCAAGACACCAATTGGCATATCACCATACAAATTGGTGTTTGGGAAAGTTTGTCATCAACCTGTGGAACTAGAGCACAAATCACGGTGGGCACTGAAGCAATTGAATCTCGACTGGGATGAAACAGGGAAATCTGGAATGACCGGGTTGCATGAATTGGAAGAATTCCGGTATCTGGCCTTTGAAAGCACTAGATTGTATAAAGAGCGGATGAAGCGGATTCACGATCAGAATAAAAATTTCGCAATCGCTTGTATATCTATTCTGATGCGCTAAGCACACCGGTTGTTCCCAGGCAAATTGAAATCAAGGTGGTCAGGACCCTTTCGGGTAATTGAGGCATTTGATTCAGGCGATGTAGAAATTCAGACCATTGATGGTTCACACACATTCAAGGTAAATGGACAGCGGTTGAAACCTTATGTAGGCATGGATGACATCGAGGAAAAAGTGGAACTACGGTTAGATGAACCTCAAAGGTCTAGCGAGCCTTAAAATGCGCTAAGACGAGTCGTGTCGCGACGTTAAATCAGGTGCTACGTGGGAGGCAACCCACGAACATGTTGTAAGTATTCTCATTGTAGTTAGTCTATATAAAAAATTTTAAAAAGTAAAAAAATTTCTGACCAGCGAAAAAAAAAATTCAGAGAAGACCGTTAAAAAAATGACCTCTTTGAAGTTGACTGTTCGCGGTTCGTCCGCGACCACGAACGAACCGCGAACGACTGCGGTCAGCTCCACGGTCGGTAGAAAATATAAATTTTTATTTTATTTTATTCTTCCCCCCCCTAGTAACCGTAAAACACTGAACCCCTCCCTTATTTCCCCATACCTGTCGCCACTCTCCCTCCCAACCTCCTCTCTCTCTCTAAATTTCTCTCCTCCTTCTCTCTACAATCTCTCCTCCATTCTTCTCCAAATAATTCCCCCTCTTCAATCTTACTCCTCTACTACTCTCAATAGTAAGTCTTCTTCTTCTTGTTTTTTTTTCTTTCTTCTTTTAGTTCTTTAATTTGTATTATTAGTTTGGTAGACTTAGTTAGTTAATTGTAGTTTAACTTGTAAAATATGTAGTATATATTGCTAGTATTAGTAAAGTCCATCTATATTACTTGGTTTGGTAGTAGAATGTTATATGCAAATTTTGGAGCCTTGTTGGTATTGATGGTATTATGGTAGAGATTGTGTTGTTGGGTCTCCAATTTAGTTAATAATGTTAATTTTGTTATTTTGGAGACCCAAAGTGTTGGTGATTATATTTGTTGGTTGGTTGGCCAAGTTGGGCAATTGTTGTTGTAGTAATTGATTAATGAATTTTTAGGGGAAATAATGCCCAAATAGTGAGTTGCTTGTTGTTGTATATTATTGGAGATGGTTTAGGGTAATTGGGTCATGTTAGATTGCCAAAATAAATAAGTGTGGGGTGCTTGAATATGAATTGATGAAATTGTTAGATAAGTGGTTAAGTATAGGAGTTATGGGATGATAGCACTAAAGAGACAATTGTGGTATTCCACGGATGGCGAAATCTGAGTAGCCAACCGATGTTTTAACATTATGCAAATTTTTGGTTGTCTCTTTTGTGCAGGATCATGGCCCCCAAAAGATCAAGACAGGGTGCTAGCTCTTCTAGGCAACCTACATATGACGAGTCAAGGTTCGCCAGCGAGGAAGCAGAAGGTGATTTCCACGCCAAGGCGGCTAAGTCCTGGCTCTAGGAAGTTGAAGTTGACAGGTTGGCCCTGCGGTCTGAAAAGCCGGAAATATATGACGAAATTCGCCACCGCGAAATGGAGTTCCTATTTGACGCACCGCCCCTCGTGAACAAGATGCTTGTTAGGGAGTTTTATGCCAATGCTCCCTATGGTTTGGATAGGGAGGTATTCGTCCGAGGTAAGTAGGTCTACGCCCATGCTCATTCTATTAGACAGGCACTTAGACTGCCGAATCATACTAGTGATGTGGACTACTACCACGATAGGCCGGGTGTCACCTGGGACATGATAATTGAGGCCTTATGTGTTGATGGCATCCCTGTTTGGATACGAAATAAAACACTCCATTATAACTATTTTACACATACTGCTAAATGCTGGTTTTCTATCAGATGTAACCGGCTCTTGCCCTCAAGCAACACCACTGATGTCAATTTTAATAGGGCACTTCTAACATGGTGTTTTGTAACACAACGGGACGTGGACATCGCCCGCTTAATTAGTGACGAGATGGTGCTGAGGGGTTCCCTCAAAGCCAAGGGTTTTTATTACCCATCTCTCGTCACTACTTTGTGTCTCGGCCATCATACCCCGGTCCTGGCCTCGGATGGTGATCTCCCACCAAAAGTTCCATTTAGAGCTTCACAAATCTGGGTCGGCCGAGACAATGACCCAATCGACTTGGATGCTGAGGTTGACCCTATGCCGGTTTCCCGGACCAGGCACTCCACTGACTCAGCCGGACCTTCCAGGCATGCTCACCGTGGAGCGAGTATGTCTAGGTCTGAATCTACCCGGCCTATGCTTAGGTCCATGGAGGAGGAAGTTGCTGATCTGCGCACCTCCGTAGATGGCTTGCACACGCGCTTAGACGCGATGTCACAGAGGCAAGCTCGGTCGGAAAGCAGGTTCATGGCATGGCTCCGAGCACTTGGTCGAGCATGTCACGTCGACCCATCCACCGTCTCCGACTCCGAGTGAGTCTCAGGTAAGTTTTCTCGCCCCTCTTGAGCTATATTTTTATCTTTATGTCATGAGGACATGACATGATTTTAAGTGTGGGGTGGGTGACTTATCTTGTATATGTTGTATATATTAGTTGTAGTTGTTAATACAAATAGCTGGCTTGGCCCGATGATGGACACTTGGCGACGGGTTTCTTAAGGGTCCAAGTCGGAATAAAAACATACAAAAAAATCAAAAAATTTAAAAATCCAAAAATATGAGTAGAAATAGTCCACATAGGAATTTTTCTTTCTTTTATTTTCTTTTTCTAGGTAGTGTATCACCTCCCCCTTGGTTTTTCTTTTGACCACAGTTCTTTTCCAAGGGTTTTTATTGAACCGGGTTAGGTAGAATTTTCTTTTTTTAGGATTAGAGGGCAAAGGGTAATATGTAACCCCAAGTATGCACATTAGCAAAACTAAAATGAACCTAAGAATGTATTATCTAAGCTTGATTGTAGAATCTAAATATGCCTTAAATTTGCACAATAAAGCTTGCTTGAACATCGATAGGACTTTGTAGATGAACCGGATTCCAAATGAGTTGCATGCTATGTGTGTGTGAGGTTTTACTTACATTGTATGCTTTACATGATGCCTAGAACTTGCCCCGTGTGTTTGCAAAGCGAAATAGAAGTTGTTTGGTTGTAGAAAGGATAGAGGCATTTCTTTGTGTAACCCCTTATAATCAATAGACATGAATTCACCCATACATAATATCTTAGTTAACCCCATTGAGCTTAAAGCCTATTCTTTGATAACCCTTGAACGTTCATCAAATTATTATAATGTTCTACTTTACCTCCTAGAAGCACTTGTATTGTAATGAATATGCAAAAGTCTAAGTGTGGGGTGAAGGGAAATTGAAAAAGTGAAAATCAAGAATGAATGGTAGAAAATAGTGAACTGGCCAAAATAATGTAAATGTTTTGCGAAGCAATAAGAAAAAAAAATATTGAGATATTTTGAGAAAAAGAGCTATATCAATGTATATATGAAAATTAGAAAGGTTAGTTACACCAACAAAAGAAAAGTGGGGATTCAAAGTAAATAAAGGTGAAGGAATGTTTAGGGGAGACATACGGAAGAAAAAAAAAGGGAAGTTGTGAAAAAAAAAGTGCTTACGGAGGTTAGCCACTATAACCAAAAGTATCCTACCCATCCCGTAGCCATTATTACAACCCTTAAAGACCTCTTGATCTATGATTGAATAACTCGATTAGTGGAGTATTACACTAGGGGCAAGCCTATGGTGTGTCTATATGCATATGAATGTTCTTTGTTGAGAGTGAGTGAATTTTTCCGATATTTATAAGTTCCATGTTATGAATTGTTTATGTGTGGGAACTTCTCTCAATAAACTATGTGAGGGTGTGTAACTCAAGAGGAAGAAGGTAAATTTGCAAGTTTTTGGTAATAATTAGAGTAAGCAATAATGTGCTGGCATGAGAGTTTACGGTTAGGTAAGGATTGTGCATATCTTAGGTTAATCATGAAAAAATAGCTTTTGTGACATAATTTGGGGGAGACATAAATAAAATTGGCCTAAAGTGTGATTAAGGTTGCTCGAGGACGAGCAAAGGTTTAAGTGTGGGGTATTGATAATAGGTGAATTTACTATATTTATGCCCTAAATAAACGGGGTGGTAATTACCGTGATGACGGGCCGGTTCGTCACATTATTAGTGTGTTATAGGTACACATGAACCATTGGATGCTAAAAGGAGCTATTTTGGAGTCACATGTTGATTAAAAGGCCAAGTGAAGAGTTGAAGTGAAGTGAGCTTGAAGAATTGAAGAAGAATCCGAAGTACTGTTCATCCGCGGTTCACTCGCGACCGCGGATGAACCGCGAAAAAAAAGCTCTCTGAACTTTTCGGAAGAATCAGAGGACTGATCTGTTCGTGGTTCGCCCGCGGCCGTGGCCGAACCGCGGAGGCGCCGCAAAATGTTTCCTAGTTTTGTACAAATTAATAAACCTCTAGTCCGCCCAAACGAGGCAAGGCAAGCATTGTATTTATGACTACTTTTGCAAGATTATTAGTAAGAGAGAACTCTCTCAACCTATTCTTTTCTTTTATATCAATTATTTATTTATGAATTCAATTATTATTCTTGTTTCTTTGAGCATGAGTAGCTAAATCCTTTTCTAAGGTTTTGATGGAACCTATTGGGTGATGAACTTCTCGTTTATGTGATTACAAATTGTTAGCTAGATTTCTATTTGTTCAACTTCGTTCTTGTTGTAGTTAATTGGTAGGATCCCCAATTAGCTGTGCCTATTTAGTGTGCATAACTTGGAAAAGAGTGCATATTTAGGTATATTGTTGAACAACACCACACCTAGGTTATTGGAGGAATCTATAACTTTAGGCGTAAAGATGGGATTAGGAATAACGAAGTCTTGGGTGCAATCTTAAGTGAACTATTCAAATTAAAGCTAGCTAGGGTAGCTCGGGAGAGTGCACTAGTAAATTATTGTAATTGCTCGGGAGAGGGTTACGGTACAAATAGCGTTCATGATTGATAGAATATATTGACAATTTGTATGAGCATAACGATAAGGGATTCCATCAATAGGGGAAATCAATACCTTAGTCTTTATCCATATTATTTTACCCAATATTCAATTCTTTCTTTTAAGCCTTTTTAATTCTTGCAAAGGTAGTAGTTAGTTCGAAATTCAATAAACATATATTCGAATTTTTTGGAAACTTGATTCGGAAGTACTCTTGGGTTGTGAAAGTTGTAATTGGTAGGTTAATTCCCCGTGGGATCGATCTTGGACTTAATGATCAAGGACACACTCACAATTTCTCTGCACCACATTCACCACAACAAAATGTGGTTGTGGAAAAAAAGAGCAGAACCCTCAAAGACATGGCAAAAACCATGCTACTAGAACACTTACTACCAAACCAATTTTGGACACAAGGCATAAGTACTGAATGTCATATCCTCAACCACTACCTCATAAGGCCAATTCTTAAAAAGAACCCTTATGAACTATGGAAAGGTAAATGTCCAAATATCACTTCTTTTCATCCCTTTGAGAGAAAATATTTTATTCACAATAATGGTAAAGACAATCTTGGAAAGTTTGATCTGAGAAATGACGGAGGTATTTTTCTTGTATATTCATTAAATAGCAGATTCTTTAGAGTCTATAATAAATGTACTTTATGTGTAGAAGAATATGTACATGTTATATTCGATGAAAATAATCCCTTGGTCAAGAAAGGAATCACTGCACATGACGAAGAGCAAACACAAGAAGCTCAGTACAAAGGAAAATCACAATAGTCGACTAACACGACTGGCATGATTGAGTCAACTAAAGAAAATAGTAATAACACTACATATCAACAAGTAGAGTAGACTACAAATACAGTCCGACCAAATAAATGGATAAGCGAATCCAAATATACTCAGAAATATATTATAGGGGATCCAAACGAATGAATGAAAACCAGGGCTGCCTTAAAAAAGACAGCAACTATTGCATTGATTTCTCAAGTTAAGCCAAAAAAGGTAGAGGAAGCACTGAATGACTCAAGCAGGGTGCAAGCCATGCAAGAAGAATTAGATCAATTCAACAAGAATCAAGTGTGGAAACTAATACCCAAAACTGATAATGAGTCTCTGATCGGAACAAAATGGGTTCAGAAACAAATTAAATAAGGATGGAAAGGTCATAAGAAATAAGGCAAGATTAGTTGCTCCAAGCTATTCACAGGAAGAAGGAGTCGAATATGATGAGACCTTTGCTCCAGTAGCTTGTTTGGAATCTATACGAATTCTCTTGGCATAAACATCCTTTAAAGGATGCATGCTGTTTCAAATGGATGTCGAGGAAGAAGTCTTCGTAAAATAGCATCCAAGCTTTGAGGACTCAAAATTTCCATACTGTTTATACAAGCTTACTAAAGCATTATATGGGTTGAAACAGGCTCCACGTGTCTGGTATGATAGGTTGAGTACTTTTCTTTTTGATCATGGCTTTACCAGACGTAAAATAGACACTACCTTGTTCATTAAATGATCGACGGAAGGTCATCTCATTATTCAAATTTATGTTGATGATATTATTTTTGGTAGTGCTAACCAACTTATATGCAAGAAATTTTCAAATCTTATGCAAAGTGAGTTTGAAATGAGCATGATGGGTGAACTCACGTTCTTTCTTGGGCTACAAATTCAACAAACCGAAGAAGGAAACTTTATCTGTCAGACTAAATATACAAAGGTGCTGATTCAACAAATTTTCATGAGCATGCAAATCAATCGCTATGAGCCATGCTACAAATTTCGACAGAGATGAACATGGCACTCCAATTGATGAAACCTAATACAGGGAATGACTGGATCACTACTATATCTGACAGCAAGTCGACCAGATATTTTGTTCAGCGTATGTAAATGTGCCAGGTTTCAGTCTACTCTTAATGAGTCATATGTGACTGTTGTAAAAAGAATCATTCGATATCTCATTGGGACAGTATATCATGGACTATGGTATCATCTCTCTAACTCATTTATATTAGAAGGTTTTTCAAATGCTGATCTTACGGGTGACAAAGAAGATTGAAAAAGCACAAGTGGCACTTGTCAATTACTAGGAAAGGCATTAATATCCTGGAATAGCAAATAGCAAGCATCACTCGCCTTATCCACTACAGAACCTGAATACATTGCTATTGGACATGTTGTGCACAAATTTCTGTGGACGTCTCATCAATTGGGTGACTATGAACTTTTGTTTAAACATATTAAAAAATTTTGTGATAATTCTAGTGCTATTTGTCTTTCAAAAAATCCTATGCATCATTCTACAGCAAAGCATATAGATAGTAAACATCATTTTATTAGAGAACATATTCTTAAGGGTGATATAGAACAGATTTTGTTGGGACCTCTGCTCAATTAGCTAATATTTTCACTATGCCTTTGCTGGAAGAAAGATTTTGCATTTTGAGAAAATCACTTGGTATTATTTGCGTGTCTAAAAACTCTTAGGAGCTATGTGCTAAATTTTTGTAAAAAGTGTCATAATAGTCCTTTCGCACGCATTAATTATTCCCCGGATTCTTTCCCTTTCTTTTCACATCAGTTCACTGTTCAAAGATGGAAAGCCAATCATCACTTCCTCTCAACTGACAAACTATTCCTTTTTTGCACTCAATCGTCAAAATTCCCTTCTTAAATTAGAAAAACCTTTTAGTCACTCTCATACCCATCTTCTCTCAAAAACCTTGTGCAAACCTCCTCTTCTTCAATGGCGAAACATTCCAAGAGCCCCACTGCATCTACCAAAAAACGCACCCGCTCTAAGGCGAAACCCCGTTCCGCGCCTCTTGAGCAAGTAGACCTAGGGTATGTTCACTCTGAAGGTTACACCTCATCTCAAGGTGACTTCTCTAAACATTCTCAACTTCGAGGAGAAAAATCATTAGGCAAGTGACCCATGGAAGATCTTCCCGTCTTATGCACTCCAAAAAAATCAAAGGTTGATTTCTCTGCCTCATTCAATTCTGACCTAAATTTCTGGGATACCCCAAATAGGGATCTTTTTGTTTCTCTCAAGGATAAGCCCATCGCCCATGGAAGAGTCATGGATCTTGATGATATGGAAGCTCTCAACTGTAAGGTAAAATATCTTTTTGTCTATCAGGGGTGCAAAAAATTTCTATCTATTCCTGCGCCTAAAGTTTGTGAGCCCTTTGTCCGTATGTATTTATGCCAATCGTCATTCCGGTAAACCAAATAGGCTAGAATCTCTAGTACTAGGAAAATACATTATTCTTGACTGTGCCCTATTTGACTCTCTTTTTCAGTGTCACTACTCCGGTTTCCCTACTCTGTTTAAAATGTATGGCCTGAGAACTTCAAAATTTCTTTTGACCAAGCCAAACAATGCATTGTTGAGAGTCCGTCTAAAACCCTCTTAAACCAATTGGTCCTAGTTATGTAAGTTTTGAAACTTGGGTTCTGGCCTATATTGTGTCAACCACCTTGCTTCCCCGTATTGGTTCCTTCTCTACCTTCCTTCAAAGGGATACATTTTTTGTCTACTGTCTTATGACCAAACTCAAACTCAAGCTTTCCTCATGGGTCAAAAATTTCATGATAGAGAGTGCCAAAGATCCCACTAGTTTACCCTATGGTGGCAATCACCCATATTCTGGAAGCCCATCAAATCTCATTATCTGATTATCCCTTCATTACTGTCTCCAAATCCTACAATTCAAGAGCTTTTTCTATCATGGGATATAGGAGTATCAAGGGCTCCTGGTTAAGAAAAGTGAGAGTGAAGCAAAACATGCACCAATGGAAGCAAAAACTTCATCAGTTGTTCGTCCTTCTACTCTTTACAGTTCTGAGCTAAGTGAGTAACTCAATTCCATTAACTCCAAACTCTCTGACATCCAGAATCTTCTTTCAGCTACTCAGTCCACCGTGGGTGACATTCATTCTATCTCCAAGGAAACAGGGTCTGACGTGTCAAAAATTAGAGTTGTTGTTCTTCGTGTCAGGAAGAATGAAGCCAAAGCCTTCAAGGAGGTTCACAACAGGCTGGATGGTATGAGCATCGCTGCAAATACAAGCTTCGAACAGTTGAAGGAGGCCATCTACAACACTCTTACCTATTTCTTGCGCCGCTAGTGTGGATGTTTTTTAAACTATCTCTCTTGTTGCAACTTGTTTTGATGGTTTTGTGGGCTCTTCCCCTGGATAAGGTTTATGTTTTTTTGGTGCTGTGGGCTGTTTCTTCAGCTGCTGGATAATTTATTTTTTTCGGCTGCTATCTATGCTTATAATCCCTCTTTGTTGATGTGAAAAATGGGGAGAAATATGTTGTTATGTATATAAGTCGACTACGTGTGGGATGTGACCACGCACTTCTTATATATGCATAAGTAGTACTCCATATGTATACTGTACAGGTACAACTCGACTATATGTGGGATGTGACCGCACACTTCTTATATATGTACACTGTAGAGGTACAAGTCCAGTGCACACATTGAGAGGGAGATTCATGGACAAGTCAAGTCGAATGGATATATTGAAGGGGAGTCAAGTCGACCAGTAAAACACAAGGAAGTCAACTGATATTTACTTCCTTACACGTAGTATATTATTTTGCCATTCATCAAAGGGGAGAGATTGTTAGATCATGTTTTAATTATGCAATCAATATACATGTGCAGGAACTCAAATAAGTAAAGAAGAACTGCTAGGATGACGAGCAAGGGAAGAATTCACTTACAAGGAAAGTAATAAATCCACACGAGAACAACAAATCAGGATTAGCTTTGTAAATCTAGGGAATCAAATCAGCGGCACCATGAATAATGAAGCTGGAATTATCAAGGAGCAAGAAGACCAGTGATTAGCGGAGCTGGAATAATCAAGGCAGAACCATGGAAAAATAAAAGGTGCGTGAAGATTTGGGGAGAAATCGCGTTTGGAAAATCCATCAATCAAGTAAAAATCCCGCAAAGAAATCCCCTGCCGAAGGAGAGAAAATCATGTGGAGCTAACGGCTTACTCTTAATTCTTCTAAAGAATCAATTCTTTCCAATGATCAAAACCCTAGGGTTGATATGCCTCCATCATTCACCACAATATAAATACTCCCTTGTAAACCCTAGTGTAGATATACTTTGATCAAACCAAAATGCTCTCTTTATTCTACTGCAAACAAGCATAGTAGCTTACTTAAATTTATCAAAATGAGTGCCAGAGAAATTGAGAGATATACATCACATCTGTACTCGAAAGAAATTATTAACTAGAAGAGAACTCCCTTCCAACCCAAGGGGACTGGATTAGGATTCATATTGAATCTGAACATGTATTATAAAATTCTTTTGTCTTAAATTCCTACAATTATTTTCTGCATTTCATTTTAAGTTATCATATAAGCTTAATTACCATATCCAGTCGACTAATTCAGTTATAAGTTAACTAATAAGCGATTTAGTTTAAATATTTTACAATTAACCCCCTCTTGTACTTTCACGTTCCTCGTTTTTTTCATTTTACGATCCTAAAATTGAAATTATGTCTGATTCCCATATTTTCATGTGGTATAGCCCACACCAAAAACTTTTGTAGGACATCAGATTTTACCTATGGAACCATAGTCACAACAACTTCGTGACCTTTTCTCCTTGTTTGGTGTTTTATGGCCTAAAAACTGGAATTTGCCTTATTCCTATATTTTCGTGTGCTATAGCACATGCCTTTAATCGTAGGCCCGGCCCTCTGACCTAAATAACCTAAGACTTTTTTGGGACATCAAATATGACCTAAGGAACTATTGTCACCATCCCACCATGATTGTTCCTCGTTTTTGGCATTTTACGACCATAAAACTGGAGTTTCACCCAATTCCCATATTTTTGTATGCAAGGCCCATGCCATCCGCTGTGGTCCCAGACCCCCAAAGCTCGATCGCCGAATTTTTATTCGGGACATAAAAAATGACCTAAGGAAAAATAGTCACCGCCCCTTCATTATCGTTCCTCAATTTTTGGCCTTATTGATCCATAAAATTGGAATTCCATCCAATTCGTAGATTTTTGTGTGTTATAGCTCACTCCTCCCACATGGGCACGAGCCTCCGGACCCATATCCCCTAAAATATTTTTGTGCTATCACAATTAACCTAGCGAGCAATAGTCACCGCCCTGCCATGGCCATTTTTCGTTTATGGCATTTTAGGGCCATAAAATTATTATTTTGCTTGATTCCCAAATTTTCATGTGTTATAACGCACTCTTTCCGCACAAGCCAGGTCATGCATACACGGATCACCTAAATTTTTCCAGGCCATCAAAACTTACCTAAGGAATAATACTCACCTTCCCTCCATGATCGTTCCTTATTTTTTTAGCATTTCAGGACTATAAACTATGAATTGCATTCTATTCCCAAATTTTTGTGTGCTATAGCCCATGTCTTTCACATCGGACCGAGCCCTCAAACCCGGATCAACTAAATTTTTTCCAGACCATCAAAATATAATCTAAGAAAATATAATCACCACTCCACGATGATCGTTCTTCATTTTTTGGTGTTATGCCCGATGCCCATCCTTTCTTGTGTTATAGCCCATTTCTACGGCATGCCCCCCTCCCTTCCCCCACCAATTGAATTATCCTTGATTCATGTATTTTCATATGTTACAGCACACACCTTTGGCATGATCCCGATCCCCCACACCGGAATTGTCTAAAATTGACCTAGGCCATAAAAATGACCTATGGAATAATAGTCATTGCCCCGCCATGATTGTTCCTTATTTTTGGCATTTTAGAGCCATAAAACTTGAATTCCTCCGAATTTCCAATTTTGTGTGTGCTATATCACATGTCTTCCGCATAGGACTAGGGCCTCGGACCGTATCGCCTAAAATATTCTCGGGCCATAGAAAATGAACTACGAAAAAATAGTCAATATCCCGCCATGATCGTTTCTCATTTTTTGGCATTTTATGGCCTTTTTTATTTCACCCGCTTCAAGCTTTTCGTGAGCTATAGGCCACCAAAATCAACGTAAGGAACAATAGTCATAGTCGCACAATGAATGTTCCTCATATTTTGGGGTTTTAGGGCAATAAAACTTGAATTCTGCTTGATTCCTATATTTTCGTGTGCTATAACTTATACCAACATATGGACCCGGGGCCCCAGACCCGGATCATCTAAAATATTTGGGCCATCGAAAATGTCTTAATGAACAATATAAGACTATAACTTGAAATTTTGCCTGATTCCCAAATTTACGAGTGTTCTAGCCCACTCCTTCCTCATGGGCTTGGGCCCCCGCATTCAATTAGCCTCAAAATTTTATGGGATATAAAAAATGACTAAAGAAAAAATAGTCACCACCCGGCTATCACTATTCTAGAGTTTCGTGTGTTATGCTCATGCCTTCCGCATAAGACATGGACTCCGAACTAGCATCAGCTAAAATTTTTTTGGAATGTCAAATACAGCCTAAGTAACCACAGTACTACCCAGCCATGACAAAATTATATTTTTTGGCATTTTAGAGCCATAAAACTAGAATTTCGCCCGATTCCCAAGTTTTTGTGTGCTATAGCCCACGCCGCCGTGGGCCCGGGCCCCCAGACCCGATTCACCTAAAATTTTTCTAGAATGACAAATACAGCCTAAGGAACCATAGTCACCGCCCCTCCATGACTAGATTACATTTTTTTTGCATTTTACGACCAGCCCAATCCATAAATATATAATCATCACAACCAGACCCTCAACCTCCCTCTCAGTCATCAGCCTCATAATTAGGCTCTCGGACCAGACCCGGGTTGACTAAAAAAATTTCGGGCCATTAAAAACGATTTAAGGAACAATAGTCATTGCCGCGCCATGAATGTTCCTCATCTTTTGGCATTTTAGGGACATAAAACTAGAATTTCTCCTAATTTCCAAATTTAAGTGTGCTATCCCACTGCTTCTGTAAGGGCCTAGGTCTCCGATCCAGATTGTCTAAAATTTTCCATGGTCAATATAAATGACCTATGAAATAATAGTCACCTTTCCGCCTTGACCGTTCCTTATTTTTTGGTGTTTTAAGGCCATAAAATGAGAATTCGGTCTGATTCTAATATTTTCATATGTTATAGCTCATGCCTTCCGCGTGAGCCCGGGCCACCAAACCCGTACCACATAAAATATATTCAGATAATCAAAATTGACCTATGAAATATTATTCACTGCCCCGCTATAACCATTCTACATTGTTTGGTGTTTTAGGGCCACAAAATGAGAATTCTACTTGATTCCCAGATTTTCATGTGATATAACCCATGCCTTCAACGTGGGCCATGTCCCCTAGACCCGAATTGCCTAAAAAATTTTAGATCATCACAAATGACCTAAGGAACATTTTTTACACGCCCCTCTATGACCATTCCACATATTTACCTTTTTAGGGCCATAAAACCAGAATTCCCGCTTCTTTCGCGTGATCTTGATCCGTGTTAGAAATATGCTATAGAAGCTACTCTCAGTAATATTATTTTACTGTTTTAGCTTAAGAGTTATTTGCTGTAGTAATTTAGTTTGAATTTGAAATAACTTTCAACTAGTCTTTAGGAGTGAGCTATATCTAGGAGTTTGTTATTTTCAGCAGATTTTGTGCTGAATTGTAGGTCTTTTAAGTTAGTATTTCTCTTATAAATTGTAGTCCAAAATGCAGCAAAATAATAGAAAATTTTTAGCTTCAGTTCTTTTAACATATATTCTAGTATACTCTTTTTATTTTTCTGTCATCTTCCCAAGTTATTTCCCTTGTTTCTTTTATCGAGAACCAACAATTGGCATCAAGAGCCATCTTCTTAATGGACCAAAGTAAAATCCTTTTCTTGAGTGAGATGGAGACTGAAATGAGTTTTTCTCAATTGGCTCCTCCAGTCTTTGATGGTGAAAATTACCAACTGTGGGCAGTGAGAATGAAGGCTTACTTGGAGGCTTTAGATCATTGGGAGGCCGTGGAAGAGGATTATGATGTTCTTCCGCTGCCCAACAATCCTACCGTGGCCCAGATCAAGAGTCACAAGGGAAAAAAAAACCAGGAAATCCAAGACGAAAACAACTTTGTTTGCTGGTGTGTCAGCAACAATTTTCACGAGAGTTATGGCTCTCAAATCAGCAAAAGAAATATGGGATTATCTGAAGGGAGAATATACAGGAGATGAAAGAATACGAGGTATGAAGATGTTGAATTTAATAAGGGAATACGAGTTGCAGAAAATGAAGGAATCGAGTTGCAAAAAATGAAGGAATCTGAGACAGTCAAAGAATACTTAGATCAGTTGCTTGGTATTGTCAACAAGGTAAGACTGGTACTAAATTTAATGATTCAAGAATTGTTGAAAAAATTCTTGTTACGGTGCCTGAAAAATATGAAGTATCCATAACTACCTTGGAAAATTCAAAGGATTTATCCAAGATTACCTTGGCAGAATTGTTAAATATATTACAGGCACAAGATCAAAGGAGGCTTGTGAGGACAGATGGTATGGTTGAAGGAGCCTTGGAAGCCAACCAAAGAACTCAAAGCAAGGGTAATAATACAAAAAAAAATATTACCTACCTTGTCAGCACTGTGGCAAAAAAGGTCATCCATCGTTCAAATGTTGGAAGAGGCCATATGCAAAGTGCAAAATTTGCAACCAACTTGGGTATGAAGCTGTAATTTGAAGGCAAATATCAAAAGCATGAAGCAGATGCTTAAGTCGTCAATGAAGAAGAAGAAGATCACTTGTTTGTGGCAACTATTCTTTTAACCAAAAAATCTGATGTTTGGTTGATTGATAGTGGTTGTACAAACCACATGACATATGAAAGAAATCATTTCAAAGAGTTCACGTCTATGGGAAATAAGAAAGTCGGAATTGGGAATGGTGATTATATTCTAGCTAAGGGAAAAGGAACTGTTGCAGTCCCAACGAAAGTCAGGTACTAAAAAAATTTCAGATGTTCTTTATGTTCCTGATATTGATCAAAATTTATTAAGTGTTGGCCAACTAATGGAAAAAATATTTATAGTATCCTTTGAAGATAAATATTGTTTTATTTACGATGCAATTGGACTTGAGATTTTAAGGGTTAAAATGAGAGGTAAAAACTTCTCATTTGATCCAACCGAAGATGAAGAATGGAGCCCAAAGAATCTACAAAGTGCACATAATCCTCCAAAAGAGAACATATGTGAAAATGAGACAAAGAACTTTCCAATATTTCAGATAAACAAAATTTGGAAGAAAGTTGACAAGCCTCAAGGAAAAATGCAAATAAAGTCGAAAAAAGAGCCAACTTATTTCATTGACAATCATGAGATGCAGCAAAATAGAAAGTTGAACTCAATTTATTGCAAGTCCAAATATTAGTTAGCAGATTTACGTACAAAGTCGCTTCTAGTCAAAAGGTTTACAAGGCATAAATTCAGAATTTGCAGCTTCAAAAGCAAGGAGGAGTGTTAGAAATATGCTTTAGAAGTTGCTCTGAGTAAAATTAATTTACTGTTTCGTCTTCAGAGTTTGTCACAACCCAAACCCCGGTCGTGATGGCGCCCAACACAATACTAGGCAAGCCCGACCATACTACCTCTTAAGCCAGCCAATTATTAATTCCAATTAATCCAGTTAACCTTAAACATCAAGTGTTCATGTCAATATGATAAACGCAATAGTAGCAACATACAAAATATGGTCCCAACCGAATCGTGGTGCCACGAGTCTGAGCCTCTATAGAATAAACATCCTAGTACAAACAAGTCTAAACAAGATGAAAACAACAAAATGATAAGGAAGGAGAAAACAGGTTCTGCGGACGCCGGCAGCTACCTCGTAGTCTCCAAAAAAGTAAATATGAGTAAGTAGCTACAACAACTCAACTGCTCTAGGGCACCTGTGAATCTGCACAAAAAGTGCAGGGGAGTGGGGTGAGTATATTTCAACTCGGTGAGTAATAATAATAAACAATAACTGAAAATAAGAACTCCTGTACTATCACTAAACAGTTCTAAGGCAAACCCCCACAGGTAAGTCATCACTATAGTAAGTACTCTGATCTCCGGTCCACATCTATCTCAACAAGGTCCCACACTAATCAGATCCTCACCCGTACCGCTACGGTGTACAGCCATCTCAATATATGAAGACATATACACATGTCTATAATGTATAAATAAGTATTTGAGTATGTATAGGGTTATGAATAAGTATAATGATGCGGCGTGCAGCCCGCTCCAATACATATACCGCTGCGGCGCGCAGCCCGTTCCATTTAACGTCCAGCACTCACCGAGAATGTGTGCGGACTCGGACTCCGAAGGGGCTCCTACGACCCAAGCACATATACTGCTGCGGCGTGCAGCCCGATCCAATATATATATTGCTGCGGCGTGCAGCCCGATCCAATATATATACTACTGCGGCGTGCAGCCCGATCCGGTATATATACTGCTGCGGCGTGCAGCCCGATCCGATATATATATATTTATATATAATACCTCATAACGGGTTCTCGACCCCGTCCCAATTAGTATAGGATTGGCCTTTCAGGCCCACTCAGCTAAATCAAGGAATTTCCACCCTAAGTAATCTATCTCTCACAGTACACATCTAGTATTGGCTCTTAATATGCTATTCAGCTCATTTTACGGCTGAGTGTAAGTTTCCAACATGATATAGGGGTCGCCTAGCTCTACAGGTCCCCTAATGCTCTACAGATCGGCACAAGGCCCCAAACATGGCTAGTAGCCCAATTACACAGTTATAATCTCATTATCAGTCATAATACGCAATATACTATTAGCCGGGAAGGACCAAGTCCAATTCCCCAATCACAATGTCACCACGCCCGTCACAAGACGCATGTCTATCTCAACATAGCACTGTGAAGTGCTAGTACGGGGTTTCAAACCCTCGGTACATTATTTACTATCACCACTCACCTCGAACCGGTAGAAGCCTCAGTCCGCCTTGCGCTTGCCTCGCAAATCAATCTCCTCGGATGCCAAATCTGCTCAAAATCAATAAGAATACATCAATATAGGCTAATTAGACATAACCCAATCGAAATAACTCGGTTTACACCAAAACCCACGAAGTTGTCAAAATTCGACTTTTGGTACGCTTCTCAAAAAATTATGAAACTCATATTTTCGGAATCCTCGTCTCTCCACGAGTCCGTACATACCAAGAACTCCCAATTCGGACCACAAATGGTCCTTCAAATCCACATTTTAAGATTTTTGCTCAAAGCCCTAATTTTCTTGATTTCTTACCCAAATTCAGAGAATTAATGGAAGATTCTTTGATAAAATCATGTATTTAACTCATAAAACTTACCTCCAACGATTCCCCGTCGAAATCCCTTCATTTCCCGTCCAAAAGCTCTCAAGAATGACCAAAAATGGTGGAAAAATGGGTTGATTTCGCGACTGGAATGTTTTAAAAACATTCTGCCCAGGCATATTACTCATCGCGATCGCGGGAATGGCTCCGCGATCGCGGAGAACAAAATTTGGCCCAAAATTTACCCTTCGCGATCGCGGGAAAGGCTTCGCGATCGCGGTGCACAATTTCGGTTCCTACGGAGAGGCTTCAGTATAATTGTCATAACATTGTGCATACAAATCCGAATGACAAATGAGTTTGATGTTATAGAAACTAGACACATAAGGATATAACTTTTATTTGTTGCTCATTTCCCGAATCCTTATACATTTCGAGATATAAGCTTCCAAATTTATACATGTGTATTAGAGATCATTTTCGGATAGCCTATAGTGTAACGTCCATAACTTGTGACACAGATGTCCAAATAAAGATTTATTTAGCTTTCTGAAAACTAGACACGATGGGCTATAACTTTTGTTTTTTAATTACCTCAAAATTCCTTGTAGATAGAAAGATATGAGCTTCCGAAGTAGGATCAATGCAACAGAAATTTTCCTTCTTCGCGATCGCGGAGCATTTCACGCGATCACGATTCATTAATATTTTTCGCACATTTTACTCACCGCGATCGCGTCCCATTGTCCGTGATCGCATAGAACACTGCTACAGACATAAACCAGCAGTTAAAAATGGCCTAGAAATGGTCCGAAACCACCCCGAAACTCACCCGAGGCCCCCGGGACCTCAACCAAAAGAACCAACACGTCCTATAACCTTATTCGAACTTGTTCCAATCATCAAAACTCTATCGTTAACATCAAAATCGTCCGTTTTCAACAATTTTAAGCTTAAGTTTAACTTTAACTTCAAAAATTCACATTCGATCAAAAACCCGACCAAACGATGTCCGAATGACCTGAAAATTTGCAGACATATCCAAAACCACATAACGAAGCTACAGGAATTGTCGGAATTCCATTCCGACTCCCGGATCAAAATCTCACCCACCGTTCGGATTTCACCAAAATTCAACCTTAGCCAATTCAAGCTTATTTCTACACCGAACCACCAAATTCGATTTCGATCGCTTTCCTAGCTCATAAATGACCTCCCGGAGCTGACCAAATCATCAGAATTCGATTCCGAGCTCTCTAACTCACAAGTCAACATCCGGTTGACTTTTCCCAAATATTCCTTCTTCTAAGAGACTATTTGTCTCAATTCCAACCAAACTCAATCCGAATTGACTCAAACTCGCCAAACATACATATTGAAATATTAACAAGCATATAACGGGGATAACGAGGTAATAACTCACATGATGACGTTTCGTCTTCAGAGTTATTTACTGCAGTTATTTAGTTTGATTTGAAATAACTTTGAACTAGTCTTTAGGAGTGAACTAGTATCTAGGAGTTTGTTATTTTCAATAGAGTTTGTGCTGAATTTTAGGTCTTCTAAGTTAGTATTTCTCTTATAAATTATAGTCGAAAATGCAGTAAAATAATAGAGAATTTTTAGCTTCAGTTCTTTTTATATCTATTCCAGTATACACTTTTTATTTTCCTGTCATCTTCCTATGCTATTTCCATTGTTTCTTTTATCAAGAACCAACAATCCCTTAGACCCTAACCACCTAAAAATTTTATCAGACCATCAAATAGTCACCTCCCTGTTTTGACCGTTCCTCGTCTTTTGGCATTTTAGAGCCATAAATTTGGAATATTTCCCGATTTCAAGAATTCGTGTGGTATAGTCCACTTATTCCTTAGGGGCCCGAGCCCCAGATTAGGATCACCTAAAATTTCCCTGGACAATCAAAAGTGACCTAAGGAACAAACCGTCGTTCCATGTTCATTCCTCCTTTTTTGGCGTTTTAAGGCTAAACTAAATTTAAAATGATTCCCAAATTTTCATATGCAATAATCCATGCAATCTGCATGAATTCAGGTGACCATCCCCGAATTACATAAAATTTCGCGGTCCTATCAAAGATGGCCTTATTATTAATAGTTACGACTCCGCCATGAGCGTTCCTCTTTGTTTAGCAATTTAAAGCCATAAAACGAGAATTTGACTTGATTTATATATTTTTGTGTTCTATATCCCATGTCTTCTATGTGGCCCAATCCATAAAACCCAGACTGCATAAAAGTTTTCTTACCATAAACAATAACCTAATAAACAATAGTCAAATCCCTATCATGACCGTTCCTTGTTTTTTTTGGCATTTTAGGACAACAGAACTGGAATTTCGCCTGATTCCCAAATTTTCGTGTGTCATGCCGTCTGTGTGGGCCCGATTCCCAAGATCAGAATCGCCTATAAAATTTTTAGACCATAAAAAATGGCCTAATGAATAATATTCACCGCCCTACTACAATCTTTCCTCATTTTTTGTCGTTTTAGGGCCATAAAACTGGAATTCCGCATGATTCCAAGGTTTTGTGTGCTATAGCTCATCCCTTCCGCATGGGCCCCGACTGCTAGAACAAGATCACCTAAAAAAATTCTAGACCCTAAAAAATGACATGAGGAACAATAGTCACTGACCCACTCCTTCTGCATGAGTCCGGGCCCCCAGACCCCGATTACCTAAAATTTTCCCGCATAAAAAATGACTAAAGCAATGGTAGTCATTCCCCTTCCATACCTATTCCTCATTTTTTTGTCATTTTAGGGCAAAAAAACAAAACTTTTGCCTCATTCCCTAGTTTTTTGTATGTTGTAGCCCACTCCTTCTGCATGGGCCCAGGCTCCCGAATGGATCGCCTAAATTTTTCAAAGTCAACAATGGTCACCTTACCTCCATGATAGTTCGTCATTTATTGGCCTTTTAAGGCCATAAAATGAGAATTCAGCACGATTCTCATATTTTTGGGTGCTATAGCCAACACTTTCCGCGTGGGCCCTAGACCCCATGAACCCGGAGAGCAATAATTTTTTTGAACCATGAAAAATGACCTATGAAGCATTGTCCATTGTACCTCCATGACCAATCCTCATTTTTTCAAGTTTTAGGGCCATTAAAGAAGAATTATTCCCGATTCTTAGATTTTCGCATATTATAGCCCATGCCTTCCTTATGGTCCCGAACTCCCAAACTAGGACCGCCTAAAAAATTTCCAAACTATAAAAAACAACCATAGGAAAAATAGTCACCGCACCATAGTAGCCTTTCCTCATTTTTGGCAATTTAGGGCCATAAATTTAAAATTTTGCCTAATTCCTAGATTTTAGTATGATATAGCCCATACCATCCGCATGGGCTTGGGCCCCGGACCAAGATTTCCTAATATATTTTTGGACCATAAAAAACGACCTAAGGAACAATTGTCACTGTAGTGCCATGATTGTTCCTCCTTTTTGGCATTTTAAGGTCATAAAATTGGAATTGCCTAATGCTTAGATTTTCATGTACATTACATTATGCCTTCCACAACGGACCGACCCCCCCAGGACCGAATCGCAACTACCTAAGGAACAATAAGCACCACCCCTCTTTACCATTCCTCTATTTTAAGCATTTTAGAGCCATAAAATGAGAATTCGGCCTTGTACCCATACTTTGTGTTCTATAGCCGACGCCTTTCACCTGCGCCCGAGCCACTGGACCCAGACTGCATAAAACTTTTCTGGCAATCAAAATTAACCTAAGGATCAATATTCAGAGCCCCACCATGTGTATTCCTCATATTTGTCAATTTAGGGTCATAGAACTCGAATTCGGCCTGATTCTCAGATTTTCGTGTGTTATAGCACATGCCCTTCCGCATATGATGAGACCGGGCCCTTGGAACAAGATCGCTTCAATTTTTTCAAACCTTTCAAAATGACCTAAGTAACAATAGCCACCATCCCGCCGTGACCATTCCTCATTTTTTGGCATTCTAGGGCTTTAAAACTTGAATTCAACCCGACTCTCAGATTTTCGTATGCTACGCCTTCTGCATGGGCTCGGGCTTGAAGACTAGGATCGGCTAAAATTTCCCCGAACCATAAAAAATAGCCTAAAAATAATAGTTACTGCCCCGCCATGACCATTTTTTTTTTTTGGCATTTTAGGGCCATAAAATTAGAATTTCGCCTCATTCTAAGATTTCTTATGTTATAACCCACTCCTTTCGCATGGGCCCGGATCGCCTAAAATTTTCAAGGAAAAAAACAACTTAAGTAACAATAGTCACCTCCCCGCCATGAGCGTTCCACGTGTTTTGGCGTTTTAGGGCCATAAAATTAAAATTTTGCTTGCTTTTCAAATAGCCTAGGCCTTCCACATGGGACCATGCCCCTTGAACTTGGATCTCCAAAATATTTCCTGCGACTTCGAAATGATCTCAGGAACAATAGCAGCGCCATAACCGTTACACAAATTTTGGACTTTTAGAGCCATAAAATTGGAATTCCATCCAATTTGCATATTTTTATATGCTATAGCCCACTCCTCCTATGTGGACCCGAACCCCCAAACCCGAATCACCTAAAAATAATTGTTCTATAAAAAACAACCTAACTAAGAATTGTGACTACCTTGCCATGACCTTTTCTCATTTTTGGTTTATTTTAGACAATAAAACTATAATTTTGCTCGATTCTCAACTTTTTGTGTGTTATAGCTCAGTCCTTTCGCATGAGCCCGGGCGACCAGACCTTGATTATCTTAAATTTTCCAGGTCATCAAACAAAATCTAAGGAACAATATTCACCTCCCCGTCATAACCGTTCCTTATTTTTGGAATTTTAGAGCCATAAAGTTAAAATTTCGTCCGGTTCCTAAATTTTCATGTACTATAGCTCATACCTTTTGCAAAGGCCTTAGCCCCAGACCTGGACCGCCTAAATTTTTTTAGACCATCAAATACAATCAAAGAAATAATAGTCATCACCCTGACATGATCGTTCCTCATTTTTTGGCATTTTAGTGCCTTGAAAATGGAATTCTGCCAATTCTCATATTTTAGTGAGCTACATCCCACGTTTGCCGCATAGGCCAGGGCCCTCGGACCCGGATCATCTAATATTTTCCCGTGCCATATAAAATAACCTATGGCACAATAGTTATTGTCCCACCATGATTGTTTCTCAAATTTTGCAATTTAAGGCTATAATACTAGAATAACGCTCGATTCTCAAATTTCAGTATGTTATAGTCCACGTCTTTCACACAGGCCTGAGGGAAGGGGGTCCAAGATCTAGATCACCTAAATATATTTCGGCCATGAAAAATAACCTAATGAAGAATAGTCTCTGCTCCGCCATTACCGTTCCTCATTTATTGGCAATTTAGGGTCATAGAACTGGAATTCCGTCTGATTCTTAGATTTTCGTATGCTATAGCCCATGCCTTTCGTATGGGCATGATCATACGGACTTAGATCGCCTGAAAGATTTTGGACCATCGAAAACGATCTAAGGAACAATAGTTACTGTCCCGCCATGACCGTTCATCATTAATGGTGAATTAGTGCCATAAAAACTAGAATTTTACCCAATTCCTATATTTTCGTATGATATAGTCCACGCCTTCACCATGGTCCAGGACTGCTCTCATCTTTTGGTTTTTAAGGTCATAAAAGTGAAATTTTGTTGGATTCCCAGATTTTCATGGGCTATAGCTTAAGCGGCCGGTGCCCCAAACTCGAATGGTCGAAAATGTTTCAGGACAATTAAAAACGAGTGAAGGATCAATAGTCACAGCCCCTCCATGACCTTTACTCAATTCCCAAATTTGAATTTAGCTCGATTCCCAAATTTATGATTGATATAGCTTACTCCTCTTGCACGAGCTTAGGCCCCCCAAATCTGGATCATCTAAAATTTTACCGAGACATCAAAAATGACTAAAAGAACAATAGTCACTACGCGCCATGAGCATTCCTCATTTTCGGCGTTTTAGGGCCATAAAATTGAAATTTCACTTGATTTCCAAAGTTTCGTAGCCCATCTTCTGCATGGGCCTAGGTCCCCGACCCATATCGCCTAATAATTTCAGAGCTAACAAAAATGATCCAAAAAAACAATATTTACCTCCCCGGAATGACAGATCCTCATTTTTTATATTTTAGGGCCATAAAACTTAAATAACGTCAAATTTTCAAATTTCTTATGGTATAGCCCAACCATTCCTTGTGGACCCGGATCAGGATCGCTAAACATTATCCCGAACCATCAAAAAATCTAAGGAACAATAGTCACTGACCCTCCATGATCGTTCCCCATTTTGTGATATTATAGGGCCATAAATTTGGAATTTGCCTGATTCTTATATTTTCTTGTTCTATGGCCCACTCCTTCGGCATAGGCTTGAGTCACTAGAATAGGATCGCAAATAAAATTTCCGAACAAACAAAAGCGACCTAAGTAACTATAGTCATCGTTTCTCCATAACTAATTCTCATTTTTGGTGTTTTAGGGACATAAAACTAAAATTCTACCTAATTCCCAAATTTTCATATGCTACAGCTTATGCCTCTGCATGGGCCCGGGACCCCACACCATGATTACGAAATTTTTTCTTGACCATAAAAAATGACCTAAGTAACAATAGTCATCGTCCTTCCATGATTTTCCCCCTTTTTTGGAAATATAGGGCTTTAAAACTGGAATTTAACTTGATTCCCAAATTTACAATAGTTGTAGCCCACTCCTTTAGCATGTGCGTGGGCCCCCAAACCTGGATCATCAAAAAACTTTTCGGGACATAAAAAATGACTAAATTATGCATTCCTTATTATTTGGCATTTTAGCCATCAAATTGAAATTTCTCCCGATTTCCAAAGTTTTATATGCTATAGCCCACCACATTCCCCTGGGCCCAGTCCCCCGGATCAAGATCGGATAAAAAAAAATTTGAACTATCAAAAATAACCTAAGAAATAATAGTCACCACCATGCTATGATTGTTCCTCATTTTTAGCATTTTAGAGCTATAAAACTAGAATTTGCCCAATTAAGAATTTTTCATGTCTTATAGCCCATTTTTCCGCATGGTCCTGGTCCCCGACCCACATTGTCTAAAAAATTTCCATGCCAACAAAAATGACCTAAGGAATAATAGTCACCTCCCCTCCATGATTGTTCATCGCTTTTTGACATTTTAGGGCCATAAAACTCAAATTCTACCAGATTTTCATTTTTTCGTGTGCTATAGCAGAGGCCTTCCGCATGGGCCCGGACTCGGATCACCAACAATTATCTCGAACCATTAAAAAAAGTCTAAGGATTAATATTCACTGCCCCTCCATGCTCGTTCCCCATTTTTGGCATTTTAGGGCCATAAAATTGGAATTACACCTTATTCTCAGATTTTTCTGTGCTATATCCCCCTCCTTCCACATGGGCCCGGTCCCGTAGACTTGGATTTCCTAAAAATATTTCGTGTTATAAAAAACAACCTAAGGAACAATAGTGACCATCCTACCATGATTGTTCCTCATATTTGGCATTTTAGGGCTATAAATATGTAATTTTGTCCGATTCCTAAGTTTTAGGGTAATAAAATTGGAATTTCGTCTAATTCCCTTGTCACGACCCAAAATCTCACCCGTCGGGATGGAACTTATCGTGGTACTAGGAAAGCCTCAACTCAACATCTCAACATAGTAAAAGTCTAAAAATAGAGGCAGAAGCAGTTAATATTAAAGAAAAAACTTTTACAACATAATATAAATCCAAAAGTACTAAATGATTCATCCCCAAAACCCGGTGTCATTGAGTTCACGAGCATCTAAATGATAACAAAATACAACTAATAAAACACTGCCTGGAAATATACAAAAATACAACATGTAATGAAAGGAGAGTCAAGGCCAGCGAATGCCATGCAGCTACCCAATAGTCTCTTGAGTCTGACTCCTCAATCAGCAACCGGTGTCACCAAAAGTGTCTGGATCTTTACACGAGGTACAGGGGGTAAAGTGAGTACACCAACTCAGTAAGTAATAGAAATAACTAAGGAGAGAAGTAGCGACGAGCTATAAAAAAATACAGTTATCTCAATAACTTTGAAATAAGAATAGTCATACTTTCAATTTCAGTAATTTAGGCACAAACAGTAGTTTCATATCAAAGTTGACTGAGCAGTAAAACTATATCTTTCAAGAATTTTCAAAAAAAAATTGATATAAAATAGCTGAGATGCAAACAAGATGAAGTCAATGCATTCTCTCAGAATAACAGTCACTTTGTCCTCTCATTCACTCCAACCTCACAACTGCTCCTTCCTCCTAATCGCTCAGCACTCACACTCAGTAGGTTGCAGTAACATATCTTATGCTTCTATATCAGTGTTAGAACCTATCGGGTGAGTTAGGAGTGAATTGAATTAAAAAATGAAGCAAATAGCATGTTTCAAGGAAGTTTGAATATGGAAAGTCAACCTAGAGTTGACTATCGAGTTAGAGTGCTCGGAATCAGATTCTGATAATTCGACTAGTTTCGGGGGATCATTTATGACTTAGGAGAGCAATCGGAATTGAATTTGGAGACCCGTGTAGAAATAGGCTTGAATTGGCTAAGGTTGAATTTTGGCGAAATTCGAACGGTAGGTGAGATTTTGATCCGGGGGTCGGAATGGAATTCCGACAATTCATGTAGCTTCGTTATGTGATTTTGGATATGTCCGCAAAATTTCAGGTCATTCGGACGTCGTTTGGTCGGGTTTTTGATGGAATGTGTAATTCGAAAGTTTTGAAGAAACTTAGGCTTGAATCCGTGTGTAATTGGTGATTTTGATGTTTAGTATGGTGCTTTTTATGATTGGGACAAGTTCGTATCGTGTTTTGGAGTATGTTGGTGGTTTTCGTTGGGGTCCCGGGAGCCTCGGGATGAATTCGGGGTCCAAACGGACCAATTTGTGCCAAAGGCACTGCTGTTTCTGCTGCAATAAATGCAGAGAATTTTTGTGCTTCGCGATCGCGAAGCTAGGTCTGCGATCGCGTAGGGTTAAGCTGGGAAGTGCTGCGATCGCAAGGTTGAGACTGCGATCGCGTAGGGTATCGAGATGAGGCCGGGAGATTGCTCTTCGCGATCGCAGGAGTAGTGATGCGATCGCGTGAGGTTGAGTGTTTGTGCATCGCGATCGCGGGTCGGTCGATGCGATCGCGTAAGGTCGTGTTCTTGAGCAGCGCGATCGCGACCCCTTTGATGCGATCGCGTAGGGTCGCTGAGTTGAGCACTGCGATCGCGTCCAGGTTCACGCGATCGCGTAGAGGAAAGTTGGCAGCCAGGTTTTTGTGCATCGCGATTGCACGCCCAGTGCTGCGATCGCGTAGAGTAAATGGCCCAGGCAGTGAGTTTAAGTCCATAAACATTTCATTACGGGTTCATACACCCCAAAGCACCATTTTTGAGCCCTAGAGAGAAGAAATCACGGGAAAACGCTGGGAAATCATCGGGTATTCATCGGAGGTAAGTTTCTTGACTCAAAAACATCACTTTATGGTAGAATTAACATCAATCTTCATGAATTTGGGTGGAAATTGTGAAGGATTGTGGCCTAGATATAGAAAACGAAAATTTGGGTTTTGAAAGGCCAATCGAACTCCGATTTTGGTAAATTTTATATGTATGGACTCGTGGCGAGACGAGGGTTCTGGAAATATGAGTTTCGAAATTTTTCGAGATGTGGGCCCGGGCTCGGGTTTTGCAAATTTCGTGATTTCTGATATTTTTCGAGTTCTTTCGATTGGGTTATGTTCCATTAGCCTATTTTGATATATTTGTACTGATTTTGGCTAGTTTTGACGTGCGTGGATGCCGGTTCGAGGAGCTAGGGCGTCGCGGGCATGAGCTTTCGTCGGTTCGAGGTGGGTAATACTTGTAAATGATGTCCTGAGGGTTAGTAAACCCCGGACATGCACATCTTAGTGCTGTGTTGAGGTGACTTGCACGCCGGATAACGGGCGTGGGGTAGAGCACCATTGGGGATTGTGACTTGGTCCGTCCCGCGTAATAAATAATAACACCTAATTGTTGAAAATGAATTAGACTAATTATCATGTTTGGGCTTCGTGCCAATTGTTTGAATCCTTCAGGGATTGGTATCACTGTCTTGATAACACTGTGCATATTTTATTCTAAATTTAAGGTTTTAATGGTATTTTGCTATTCAGCATTCTTATAAGGTTATGAAAAACTTGAACAAGGTCTTAATAACATTTTTAGCTGTGAGCTAATATGAAATTGTTGCCGTAGGGCTTTCTTGATTATTTGTTAGACTGATTGGGGCCGAGGGCCATATGTTAGGGCATGACATTTCATGTGAGCATATGCATACACATGCATGGATCGGACTGCACGCTGCAGTGGTATACGGATCGGGCTGCGCGCCGCAGCAGGTGTGATATTAATATCGTGCTTGGGCTGTAGGAGCCCCTCCGGAGTCCGAACCCCCACAGTGAGCACGGGTACCCAAATTGGATCGGGCTACACGCCGTAGCGGTCATATGCATTGCATGTCATACATACATTGGTTTACGTGTACTACGTGGCATAACATTTAGCACTCATACATTACTGGCACACATGCATTAGTTGCTTTATTGACCAGATCTCCTGGTATAAATTGTTAAGGAGTGCTGAGCCCGAGAGGCTGATTTGAGTGCTGACTTGCACTGCTTGAGATTCTCCCCGGTATTGGTATGTTATAATGAAAGAAAGTAGCTAAAAATTGAGATTTCTAAATAATCTACTCACATATGCTCGAAAGGAATAAAATGATAGTGTTTTGAAGTTTAATGATAGTTCTGTATTGTGTAGCAAGAGATAGTGCCTTGCGTAGTTTTTTTCCCTTCAACATTATTTACTTTTATTACCGCTGAGTTGGAAGTACTCACACCCGACTCCCTGCACCTTGTGTGCAGATCCAGGTACATTACAGCAGAGCTGATTCCATTGCGGCTCGGGAGTGCTTTTGGACGGTCGAGGTAGCTGCCAGCGTTCGCAGGACCTGATTCTCCAGTTTGTCTATATTTTGTTCCGATCATCCCACACTTGTGCACAGTTATATTCACTATTTACACTTGTATATTCCGTAGAGGCTCATGACTCTTGACCCTTCGGTCTATGGGAGTTGGCACGTGTTGGGACTTGGTTCCCTGTTTTTAATATGTATCTATCACTGTTGAATTATTTTCGTATGCTTAAATTGGATAAAGTGAGCTTATGGCTCCGTGATTGTTGTTAATTGGTCGGGCTGGCCTAGCAGTGTGCTGGGCGCCATCACGACCGGATTTGGGGTCGTGACAAGTTGGTATCAGAGCCTAGGTTTACTAGGCCTCACGAGTCTTGAGCCGGCTGGTAGAGTCTTGTGGATCGGTACGGGGACGCCTGTACTTATCCTCGGGAGGCTGCGAACCTTTAGGAAACACTTCACATTTCTTGGAATTCTTATCGTGCGTACTTGATTCTGCTTGAGATATACTTTTGAAAAATTCCTTCTGCACGTCTGTGTACGCATCGAGCGCTCAGTAATATAATTGATTTATGGCTTGCAATTCCCCGATCGAGGGGCGAGATATAATCTCTATGAGTTCATGTTGGGCCAGTCGGGAGGACTACTTGAGGCCGGATCCTTGTCTATGGCTTGAGCACCAAGGTATTAATTTTGCGAGTCGGTATTATGAAGTTCATACGATCGGTATTGATCCTTATTATGCAAATGGCAGTTTGATAATGGGAGAGCTGTAAGGTATTCAGTTCTTATTGTGATTTGATATGTAGCCCTAGCTATGGGCGTGAGAAATAATTATCATATCTCGTAATTGGAAGGTAAAGTGCCTTATGTGTAGTGGAACGAGTTTAAACTCAGGAAGACTAAAGTGATTTTGATATGTGTTATGATTCGAGCAGGTACAGCGCAGGTTCAAGTATAAATTATGATAATATGATTTGTATAGTATTGAGATTTAATGTTGTTGATATACATTGCGATGTATTGTTAGAATGGTTTGGTGATTCTCCGGCAGGTGGATAGGCCAAATTACAAAGGAAACTCTGCCGAAATTTTTGGAAAATTTGGGACTTAGAAAGATTTCTGTCACCTAAAGAGAGTGGGCTTATTGGTGGTGTGTGTATAAATGCAAAAAAAATTGCAGAAGGGTTAAGGTCTCTGATGATTCGAGTCTCTGTCAAGGCTTGTAAATGACTTGAGTAATAATGATATGGGTGGTCAAAAGTACTTTGATGAATGGCTTCGAGCTAAGTTGGGGAGGTTGCTATTGATTAACTAATTGCATTGTGCAATGTTAATTCTGTCTCTAAGTATGTTGGGAAGATTCTGACAAGGTTATGGCGTTTCGTAGATGTGAAGAAATACTAGGATGTTTTGAACTACTGTTGGTAGAGAATGTTCGGTGTATAGAAAGGAAAGATGGCTCATTGTATCTGTAAGTAATCATGTTCTGCGATGTCAGAGATCTAGCAAAGCACGAGTGGTTCTGTTCAATAAGACAGTTGAATTATAACTGAATAAGGGTGAATGACGCCCAAGAATGGTTTGCAATGTTCAAGATTTTGCTTGTAACAGTCAGGTTCCTTAAGATTGTGTATGTGGCTAAAGATGGCGGTTTCGTTAGAAAAGATCAAGGCTTGTGTTATATCATGTGAATGATGGGATTCTACGTATCCGTATTGGGAAGTAATGATAACAATTTAAAAATCGTGGGAAGTTCATCCAAAATAAAGTGTGGTAGAATGTGGTACTTCTGGGAACACTGAGAGAGTATTCAGTGGCCTATGGGTCTTAGACCGTGTGGCCTTGTGTACGAGTCTTGTGTGGTAAAAAGGGTTGAGGCATTGTCGTACTACAGTAAAGACTGATATGAAATTAGAGATGAATCAGAAAGGAAACTGGGTAAATGGAACAACTTGTTAATAAACCAGAATGGTATGATAAGGAATGCGATTAATTCCTGGTATATGTTTGAAGTAATAACTTATTGAGCAGCGCGGACAGCTGCCGGTGATTTAAGAAAATGGTACTGCTATTCTCGTAATTTGGCAGGGAATATGGTCCAAAAAGGGCCAGGTAATATAAACTGATAATATTTAGTGGTGTGGTGGTATCCTCTTGTTAGATTGACATTGATGATTGAGTTGTAAATGGCATAAGGAAATTTCCGAATGGCTTTCGTGGTATGAATGGACGCTTGATGTGCGTTATGTATTCGTACGGTGGAATACGGAATCAGGCATAGTGATTCATGTGTTATATATGTGTAGGAGACTTGAAGTTCTCGTTAATCCGCCTATGCAGTGGTTGTATATCGTGTGCATCGACACCGTTTTGTGATTATTGGAAATCGGAAGCCCTAGAGGCTCTCTCTTGACTTGATAAGACGAATTCAGATTATGATACTTAATTGCTGACTAGTTGTCATGGGTCAGATTGTCTAGACTAATGTGATATGTACTATGTCGGAAAAAGGCACAAATTGCGTAGCAGAGAATATCAGAGTATGCTCCAATAGAGTAGTTGTACCCAGGACCAGCGGACGGCTGGTAGGCATTGCTTTGTCAATTGGACCTTAGGGGGAGATGTTAGTGTAGAGGTATCTACCATTGATTCAGTTCCAGTATTTAGAAACATTGTTAGATGCGTTTCATGTGGACGTTGTCAGATGCGTTCATGTGGCCGAGCTTGAGAGCTTGAGGCTATACATGTCTATTGTAATGAGCAACTTGACTCGATGTGCATTTCTTTTGCGAGGGTTTTATATGGATCGGGTGGCACGCCGCCACAGGTATGGTATCCGGATCGGGTGGCACGCCGCCACGGGTATGTCATTGGAGCGGGTTGCACGCCGCAACAGAATATTGTGAAAATATAGTTAGTTATATGCTACCTGGTATACAATACTTCCTCGCTTCCGAGGAAAAGACCATTTTGAGTATCGCTTGGCGAATGGCACATCGGTTGTGTCCTTTCAGGATTTGACAGCATACGTTAATTGTTTCACCGTGGGCGAGGTTAATTGCTTGGGTTCAAGACCTAGATATGTGCGTGGCTAACTGTTTTGAGCTTAGTGGCTTGAGGTGCTTCACGAGTAATAATGTTGGGATAGAATCACGAATCGAGGCAAGGCCACGTGATGTTATGACCTTTCGAGGAGGATTCGGGTACCATAATTCTATGATGTGAGATGAGGTCTCAGTTATGTGTTGTGCTCGTTGCGGCTTAGGTCGATGCTGAGGTGTCATGTCACCAGTGTGGTGGGTTGTGATCAAAATGACCGTTGGAGTCATTGATGAATACGAGCATATTGGATCTTAGCTTGTTAGAAAGGTAAAAATCGAAGTTGGACTCCGAAACCTATTGTGGTGCCCGTTTCAAAAGGGAAATAGATTCACGAATGGTTAACCTGAGAGATGGTTCGGTATATCGCGTGATTCAGCTGTTGTGGGCAGGATATGAAGGTGTTGGAATAAGACTCTAGCTAATGAGAAAGGTTCTTTCTGCTAGTATTTGGTTATTGTGGCCAGTTGTTGTGATTAGAGACTATCGTCTCGAATGATTGGGTTGTTTGATACATCATGTGATCTCACCCGAAGTGGCGAGTTTGGCTATTACAGTTGGATCGTGTGTACTCTGAGTATAGATGTGGGATTCAAATTTGGTATATGATTTCAGAAAGTGCAATGTGGTTTATGGTTCAGGTAGACTGTGGAAATTCAACTATTCTATGTTATCGGACTTATGAAAGATAGGGTGAAGTGGTATCACCCCGAATATATACTTGGTAAGGTCATTCAGCTATTGGGTTGCTTCTAGTACAATTTTGAGTCCGCTCGAGGACGAGCGTTTGTTTAAGTTGGGGAGAATGTAACGACCCGGCCCGTCGTTATGGGAATTACCACCCCGTTATGTTGCATTAACATATCTTATGCTTCTATATAAGTGTTAGAACCTATCGAGTGAGTTAGGAGTGAATTGAATTGAAAATGAACCAAATAGCATGTTTGAAGGAAGTTTGAATATGGAAAGTCAACCTAGAGTTGACTATCGAGTTAGAGTACTCGGAATCGGATTCTGATGATTCGACTAGTTTCGGGGGATCATTTATGACTTAGGAGAGCAATCGGAATTGAATTTGGAGGCCCGGTGTAGAAATAGGCTTGAATTGGCTAAGGTTGAATTTTGGCAAAATCCGATCGATAGGTGAGATTTTGATCCGGGAGTCGGAATGGAATTCCGACAGTTGCAGTAGCTCCGTTAGGTGATTTTGGATGTGCCTCGCAAAATTTCAGGTCATTCGGACGTCGTTTGGTCGGGTTTTTGATGGAATGTGTAATTCGAAAGTTTTGAAGAAACTTAGGCTTGAATCCGTGTGTAATTGGTGATTTTGATGTTTAGGATGGTGTTTTTATGATTGGAACAAGTTCGTATCGTGTTTTGGAGTATGTTGGTGGTTTTCGTAGGGGTCCCGGGGGCCTCGGGATGAATTCGGGGGTCCAAACGGACCATTTTATGCCAAATACACTACTGTTTCTGCTGCAATAAGTGCAGAGGATTTTTGTGCTTCGCGATCGCGAAGCTAGGTCTGCGATCGCGTAGGGTTAAGCTGGGAAGTGCTGCGATCGCAAGGTTGAGACTGCGATCGCGTAGGGTATCGAGATGAGGCCGGGAGATTGCTCTTCGCGATCGCAGGAGTAGTGATGCGATCGCGTGAGGTTGAGTGTTTGTGCATCGCGATCGCGGGTCGGTCGATGCGATCGCGTAAGGTCGTGTTCTTGAGCAGTGCGATCGCGACCCCTTTGATGCGATCGCGTAGGGTCGCTGAGTTGAGCACTGCGATCGCGTCCAGGATCACGCGATCGCGTAGAGGAAAGTTGGCAGCCAGGTTTTTGTGCATCGCGATCGCACGCCCAGTGCTGCGATCGCGTAGAGTAAATGGCCCAGGCAGTGAGTTTAAGTCCAGAAACATTTCATTACGGGTTCATACACCCCAAAGCACCATTTTTAAGCCCTAGAGAGAAGAAATCACGGGAAAACGCTGGGAAATCATCGGGTATTCATCGGAGGTAAGTTTCTTGACTCAAAAACATCACTTTATGGTAGAATTAACATCAATCTTCATGAATTTGGGTGGAAATTGTGAAGGATTGTGGCCTAGATATAGAAAACGAAAATTTGGGTTTTGAAAGGCCAATCGAACTCCGATTTTGGTAAATTTTATATGTATGGACTCGTGGCGAGACGAGGGTTCTGGAAATATGAGTTTCGAAATTTTTCGAGATGTGGGCCCGGGGCTCGGGTTTTGCAAATTTCGTGATTTTTGATATTTTTCGAGTTCTTTCGATTGGGTTATGTTCCATTAGCCTATTTTGATATATTTGTACTGATTTTGGCTAGTTTTGACGTGCGTGGATGCCGGTTCGAGGAGCTAGGGCGTCGCGGGCATGAGCTTTCGTCGGTTCGAGGTGGGTAATACTTGTAAATGATGTCTTGAGGGTTAGTTAACCCCGGACTTGCACATCTTAGTGCCGTGTTGAGGTGACTTGCACGCCGGATAACGGGCGTGGGGTAGAGCACCATTGGGGATTGTGACTTGGTCCGTCCCGCGTAATAAATAATAACACCTAATTGTTGAAAATGAATTAGACTAATTATCATGTTTGGGCTTCGTGCCAATTGTTTGAATCCTTCAGGGATTGGTATCACTGTCTTGATAACACTGTGCATATTTTATTCTAAATTTAAGGTTTTAATGGTATTTTGCTATTCAGCATTCTTATAAGGTTATGAAAAACTTGAACAAGGTCTTAATAACATTTTTGCTGTGAGCTAATAGGATATTGTTGCCCGTAGGCTTTGACATATTGTTTTCAACTGAAAAATGATAAAAGAGTTTTCAAAACTACTTTTAAGCCTGCGAGACTGCATTCGCATATTAGCTGACTGGTAGTGGATTGGGATGCGGGCCGTAGCGTATATTCATGATATTGTGCTTGGGCTGTAGGAACCCCTTCGGAGTCCGAACCCCCACAGTGAGCACGGGTACCCAAATTGGATCGGGCTACACGCCGTAGCGGTCATATGCATTGCATGGCATACATACATTGGTTTACGTGTACTACGTGGCATAACATTTAGCACTCATATTACTGGCACACATGCATTAGTTGCCTTATTGACCAGGATCTCCTGGTATAAATTGTTAAGGAGTGCTGAGCCCGAGAGGCTGATTTGAGTGCTGACTTGCACTGCTTGAGATTCTCCCCGGTATTGGTATGTTATAATGAAAGAAAGTAGCTAAAAATTGAGATTTCTAAATAATCTACTCACATATGCTGAAAAGGAATAAAATGATAGTGTTTTGAAGTTTTATGATAGTTCTGTATTGTGTAGCAAGAGATAGTGCCTTGCGTGGTTTTCTTCCCTTCAGCATTATTTACTTTTATTACCGCTGAGTTGGAAGTACTCACACCCGACTCCCTGCACCTTGTGTGCAGATTCAGGTACATCACAGCAGGGCCGATTCTATTGCGGCTCGGGAGTGCTTTTGGACAGTCGAGGTAGCTGCCAGCGTTCGCAGGACCTGATTCTCCAGTTTGTCTATATTTTGTTCGGATCATCCCACACTTGTGCACAGTTATATTCACTATTTACACTTGTATATTCCGTAGAGGCTCATGACTCTTGACCCTTCGGTCTATGGGAGTTGGCATGCGTTGGGACTTGGTTCCCTGTTTTTAATATGTATCTATCACTGTTGAATTATTTCCGTATGCTTAAATTGGATAAAGTGAGATTATGGCTCCGTGATTGTTGTTAATTGGTCAGGCTGGCCTAGCAGTGTGCTGGGCGCCATCACGACCGGATTTGGGGTCGTAACACAAGCCTAACCTCGGTTGGATAGTGACAAGGAAGGTCATGGCCCTACTAAGGTAAAACATAATAAACAATATGATAATAAGAAGACAATATATAATCGCGGCAGATATCCAGAAAGCACTCAATCATGAATCAATAACAACGTGCTGCGGCAAGCAGCCCGATCGTATAAATATCCTCACAGATCATGCAATCCGCCTCACTCAGTCATGAATCCATCAAGCAACTCGGGCTATCAGTAAAATAGATTGCTCGGGCCATAACAATATTTCATATGTTTTGGTATGGATTAATGAAATGTAATCACTTTCGGATATAGAACACTTACCCAAGTTGAAATCATGAAAACCCCCCTTGGAATTGCCCAAATCCGTGTTTGAATGAAAAAAAATAGAGAAACTTCGAACTTTTCGGTGTTATATTCTACTTTTGAGGACTAGACTAGAACGGCCGTGCTAAGGCCGCACTAGTAAGGTTTCCCACTGCCTTGCTGAGCTTCATTCCCTTTATTCTTCCACTAGTTCCAATTGTTGACGGGATCACCATCATAAGTCTGCATTTGGGTATTGCACTCCGGTGAAACACAAAAGTCACCATTAGAGCCAATTTTCATCATTTAACTATATTATAACATTGAAACATGATAAAGATGGGGTAAAAACAATTACCAAATTATATAAATCTAGCCTATTATATATATAAATATATATATATATATATTGCAGTACCCACTTGCAGCTTTAGTCTAGTATGAAATTTTGCAACTTGACTTAGACTTAGGACACTCCTTAAACCCCATGTCACTTATAATATGCATAGTACACTTCTTATCATATCGAATTGATATCCATCATTTTATTAGTCCTCGTCCACACATTAAATAATATAATTGGAACACATCGACTTTCTAAATTCTCCAAGATACACCGAATTATTCTATGAACTTCCTGCTCCAATTCCGGACATTCGCCTGAGTCCAAAATCACCATACGAAGCTGCTCGCGGTCTAAAGCCGTTCTATATGACGTAAATTCTTAAAACGATAAGTTGGGTTGTTACAGTTATATAAGAACTGTAAAGCATGAATTTAGCATCAATTTGGGAAAAAGGATTGTACTATTCAAAATAACCGGCCGGGTCATTACATCCCCAGACCATAAAAAATAATCTAAGGCAAAATAGTCACCGTCACATCATAATCATTCCTCATTTTTGGCATTTTAGGACCATAAAATGGAATTTTATTATATTCTTAGATTTTCGCGTGTTACAGCCCACGCTTCCATTAGTATGGGCCGGGCCCTCGGACCTTGATCATTTAATATTTTTTCATGCCATAAATAATAACCTAAGCAACAATAGTTATCGATCAACTATGATCGTTTCTCTTTGTTTTGCATTTTAGGTCTACAAAAATTGGTATTTCGTCCGATTCTCAAATTTTCGTGTGTTATTGCCTACACCTTCTACATGGGCCAGGGCCCCCTGAGCCAGATCGTCTAATATTTTTCTGTGCTGTCAAAAATGATCTAAGGAACAATAGCTACCACCCTACTATGACCTTTCCTCGGCTTTCTGTGGTTTAGGGCCATGAAATTGCATATTCGCTCGATTCTCAAATTTTCTTGTGTTATATCCCACGCCTTTCGTACAGGCCCGGGGCACTGGCTCCCGGATCCAGATCGCCTTAATATGTTTTAGTCATCAAAACTGACCTAAGGTATAATAATCACCGTATTGCCACTCGTTCTTCATGTTTTGGAGTTTTAGGGCCATTATAATAGAATTCCACCCGATTTCAAAATTCTTGCATGCTAAAGGAAAAGCCTACCACATAGGCTCGGACCCCCTATCCTATATCGTCTAAAAAATTGTGTGCCATAAAAATGACCTAAGAAACAATAGTTACTGCCCCACTATGATCCTTCACCGTATTTTGGCATTTTAGGGCTATAAAATTAGAATTCTGCCTGATTCTCAAATTTTTATATGCTATAGCACACGCATTACGCATGGGCCGAGGCCCCCGGATCCGTTTGCCTAAAAATATTTGGGCCAACAAAAATGACCTAAGGAACAATAGCCGCCGCCCGCCATGGCCGTTCCTCTTTCTTTAGCATTTTAGTGCCATAAAATTGGAATTTTGCTAGATTTTTAGATTTTTATGTGACGTAGACCACACTCTCTGCATAGGCACGGGTTAATGGATCAGGATCGCCTAAAATTTTCTCGGGCCATCAAAAACAATCTAAGGAACAATAATTACCACCCCTCCATGACTGTTTTTCGTTTTTAGCATTTTAGGGCCATAAAACTGGAATTCCGCTTGATTTTCTAAATTTTCGTGTGATATATCCAACGCCTTCCGCATGGGATCAGGCCTCCAGATCTGAATCGCCTAAAATTTTCACGGACCATCAAAAGCGACATAAGGAACAATAGTCACCGCCCTACCATAATTGTTCCTCATTTTTGGATATTTTAGGGCTATAAAATTGGAATTGTGCCCGATTCCCTGATTTTTATGTGTTATAGCACACGCCTTTCGCACGGGCCCGGACTTCCAGACCTGGATCGCTCAAGATTTTCCCTATCAATAAAAATGATCTATGGAATAATGGTCATTGCACTACCATGATCGTTCCTCGTTTTTTGGCATTTTAGAGCCATAAAACTAAAATTTTGCTCAATTTCCAGATTTCGTATGCTATAGCCCACATCTTTCGCATGTGCCCAGGCTTTCGGGCTCGGATCACGAAAAAAAATCCGGTACATCAAAGACAACCTTAGGGACAATAGTCACCATCCCGACATGACCATTACTCATTTTTTGGCATTTTATGAATTTTCATATTTTCGTGTGCTATATAGTCCACACCTCCACAGGAGCCCGAACACCAGGACCAAGATCGCCTATAAATTTCAGGGTCATCAAAAACGACCTACGGAATAATAGTCACTATATCGCTATGATTGTTCCTCATTTTTTGGTGTTTTAGGGCTATAAAACTCTAATTCAGCCCGATTCTCAAATTTTTGTATGCTATAGCACACGCTTTCTGCATGGGGCCGTGCTCCCGAACCTGGATCGCCTAAAAAAACGTCAAGCCATCAAAAATGACTTAAGGAACAAGAGTCATCACCCCGCCATGACTGTTCCTCTCGATTCTCAGATTTTTGTGTGCTAACGCACATGCCTTCCGCATTGTCCCCGGCCCCGGGACCAGTATCGCCTAAAATATTCTGGGGCCATTAAAAACAACCTAAGAAAGAATAGTCACTGCTCCGTCATGACCGTTCCTACGTTTTTATGTTTTAGAGCCATAAATTTGAAATTTCATCCGATTCTCAAATTTTTATGTGTTGTGGCCCCCGCCTTCTGCATGGGCCCGGCCACACGAACCGAATCGTCTATAATTTTACCGAGCCATCAAAGACGACCATATGGATCCCTCATGCAATAGATATTGTGGGAAATTACCAGCAATCTTGTTGAAAATTTCCATGCCATGAAATTAAATAATTGATGAGAACATATGAGAATCCGAAGGGAGATCAATATATAGGTCACATTTAATTATGATTTATCTATGTCAATTACGACAAAGGGATTGGATCTTGAATATCATCAAGTTTTGATTGAAAACACGATTATAAATTTTAGAGAATAGATTTAAAAGTTATATTCCAAGTACTATAGGAGATCTCACTACACATTATGCTGCTTATTTGGCGGACTGGGCGGTTATTTTATTCTTAATGGTTTAGTTTATCGTTATTGGATTTTAAATATATTAATTTGCTAGCCACCCGATAAGATGTCGGACAGATTGGTATCGATTTAGCTCTTATCGGACAATTATCGGACGGTTTATCAGCCTAATTCAATCTATTTTACGCACAACGGTGTTTTGAGTTCAGAGCAAACTACATTCCAGTCTACCGAATACAATAGATGAGTTCATTACATCCCAAAGCACACTCCATTATAGATGATTCCAGAATACATATGTCTTTCCTCCGCCCACAACTACAAAGGAAAAGTCAATGCTCCCACATTAATTCTGAAATAATAAAATTCCAGTCTATATTCAAAATGAATCCAGAATACATATTTCAAAATGATTAATCCATAAGTGAGTAGACTACGCAGAAATGGTTATTATTATATTAGTTATAGAGAATAGAGATAGACAACTGGAATTAGAAGGATGATTTTTGATTATTTGATATATATATGGATAAAAATAAATGTTATATATATATATATATTCTTAATTGATTATCCAATCCGCCCCAAACCGATAAATCGTTAATAAAAAATTCATATGTTCCCCGTCTGTTAAACCGTTAATTCGATACAATAAACCATTAAGCTTTGGTTTCGGTTCGATTTTCAATTTCGATTTGATTTTGAACACCTCTGCTTCGTGTGTTGAAATTATCTCATAGTAGCTTAGAAGGTCTTATACCAGCGTCAGTGCAACAATTATCAGTACTTGAATTATTGGATCTCTCATGTAACGAAAATTGCCGAGTTCTGCAACAACTTGCATCCGTCACATCGCTTGAAGTCTGAAGAGAGGCAAATCGAAGAAAATGCTGTAACTGCTATTCTTAACCTTTCTATATATGGCGACAACAAAAGAATTATAATGATTGTTCTCACAACGAAACCAAACAAGTTATTATAATGCAACCTCCGAGAAGGATAGAAGCCAAGAAACAATATAGTCTTCTGTAGTGAATTTAGTGCGTTGGGAAAAATTATATTTATATATAAAGGTGACGTGTCAAGGTGGATTGGTCTAATGATCAATTAGTCATGAGTCAGGAGTTACAATAGATATGAGCAAAGAAGAAGGAAGAGGCATGGGACATCAAATAAGTAACACGACGATCGTACCTATTTAAGTCATTTATATCCGGAAATCGGAAGGAATGAATCTAACTATATAAAAGAGTGTAGATACAGCATTTAATGAGCATTAAATCTTGAATACGTTAGAGAATATATTTTCAATGTAATGATTGTGTAACGTAACATTCAATGTCTTTAATTACTCATAATAGTCTCACTATGGTTCAGGCAAAATATATATTCTCAGGGGTACCTATAAAAGAAAAATTTATTATCAGTTGTAAGGTCACGAAACACTATTGAAATATACATTGGTATTATTTATTTTTCTTGATTATCATCTTACTACCCAGAATTATTTTCTTTTATTCGTTTTCTTGATTATCAGTAACCCGAGTTCTTCTAAATTCTTGCTTTAACTAAAATCCCATTTTTGGTTAAACAAATTGGTGCTGTCGCCGGAAATCTGATAATCTATTTTCTCTTCGTTTAACTTTCGTTGTTGCATCAACTATGGAAACAACAATGATAACACTCTAGGAAACCAAATGAACCAACAAAACCAGGGAGATCCACGGAAAATTAACATTCAAGATCCAACTCCACGACTCCTGAATGGTCTCAAGTAAACGAGCATGCTCAATTTGAAAATGCTACAGTTGTTGACGATGCTTTGCAGAAATTAATTGCATCTCAAGTCAGTAAAGCTGTTGAGGCACTTGTTAACGAGTTATGTGTTGCGGCACCAGCGCCTACTCCAAATAACAACACTTTGGAAAACACTCGTTCTGGGCTTGTTAACTCAAGCGGTGGTGGAACTCCCAGCGAATCATAGGAGGGAGAACCAGGTAATGTATTTAATTTTGATTTACAAAATTTAGTACTAACCCTACAGAAATAGATCAAGGAGCAAAAATGATCGCATAGAGTAGATACACGGGTGCCACCCATAATAAAAGGGGTATATATGGATCGATATTCACAACAACCCTGGAAGCCAAGTGCTACTCCAATTCCAATTTCGAAGAAGTTTAAAATCCTTGATATTTAAAAATATGATAGAACAACGGACCTACGAGACCACGTGACTGCATTCACATTATGCGTAAAATGAAATGATTTGACCAAGCAGGAGATTGAATCAGTATTACTCATAAAATTTGGTGAAACACTCACCAAAAGAGCACTAACATGATATTCTCTCTTACCCAAAAATTTTATAAACTCTTTTGCTGAGCTTGCTGATTCTTTCATCAAAGCACACTCGGGAGCTCAAAAATTAAAGAAAAGAATGGAAGATATTTTCAAAATCAAACAAGGGGACTCATAACTGCTTAGAGAATTCATGGACAGATTTTAATATGAAAGAATGACATTGCCACGTGTACCTCACAACTGGGCAACCATAGCTTTCACAAGTAATTTGAATGAAAAAAGCCCAGAAGCTACACTAAGAATCAAGAAACCCTTCGAGAATTCCCATCTACGACGAGGAATGATTTTTATAACAGGTACAACACGAAGTTGGGGATTGAGGAAGACATTGTTCCACGATTCCAAAAAGAAGAAAAGGTAAGTTTGAGATGTGCATAGACCAAAAAAAGATCCGGTAAAAATAGGTACGATCCTTATATGGGACCTGCGGGAAGAGACTCGCGGTCTAAACAGGACAATTAGAGGTACGATCACAGATCAAGAAATATAGAGTCTGGTCCATCTTCAAGATTTGGGAACGACCAAAGCACACGTGAGCCACGAGACGATGATAGAAGTATGAAGGCAAGGTTTGGCACTTATAATTGTAATGTAAGTACTTCTGAACTCGTGAATGTTTTAAGAATCATGGTAGATAAGGTACAATTGCCAAATGAGATGCAATCAAATACAAACAGACAAAATCCTGATCGTTGGTGCGAATTTCACAACGATCATGGGCACAAAACAACAAATTGTAGATTTTTGTAGGGTTAAGTTGATCATTTGTTTAAAGTGGGGTATCTCACTGAATTATTCAGTGAGAAAGGTAAATAAGCATACATGAAGAACAGGCAGGAGCCTCCAAAACCACCTTCACCCAAAAGAATTGTCAACGTTATAAGCGGGGGTGAAGATATCAATGGCGTATCATATACTGTAGCAAATAAGATTTCCAAAGTAACAATTACTCACGGGAAGCGGCTGCGCCATATATTGGAGGAAGAAAATATTACATTCAATGATGCAGATGCTGAGGGTCTAATAAATCCACATAACGATGCACTGGTAATATCTTTACTTGTACATGACAATAACGTGAAATGAGTTTTGATTGTTCCAGGTAGTTCTATGAACATTATTTTGATATGAGTATTACGCGAGATGCAAGCAAAAGAGAAATTGGTTCCAAAAGTGCGTACTCTCTATCAGGATTTGATGATTCCAGTGTTGTAACAAAAGGGGAAGTGATACTTACTACATTCGCAAAAGGTGTTGGCAAAGATACCAAATTTCAAGTAGTAGATATGGAAATGGCCTACAACATGATTCTTGGGAGGCCATGGATCAATGACGTGGATGTTGTCCCATCAACCTTGAATCAAGTCATTAAATTTCCATCTCCATGAGGATTATGTCAAATCAGAGGCGATCAACAAACAAATTTCCGGGAGCATCAATGCTGTGGCAGATTCAAGTGTTAAGGGTAAAGATAAATAGCAATTATAGAGTCCGGTTGAGGATATCATAACACAAACCTCAACCGAACAAGGGTAGAAAGACGTAGACTCAAGGTCCGATTCCATTCAAGAGCTAGAAAAGATAAAAAGCTGATTGCAAAGTTGAAGGGAGACTGTGAGCACGTGATTTTTACACCGGCTAAAAAGAAATGTGTATATAGGAGCCAATCTCCTGGAGGTGAAACGTAAGTTGATTGAATTTTTAAAATCTAATGCAGATTGTTTTTCTTGGTCTCATTGATACATGATAGGAATACCACCGGAGGTGATGACTCATAAACTAAATGAAGATCCATCATACCCTCAATTCAAGCAAAAGAAAAGAGAGCAAGGAACTTTCAAAAATCAGGTGATTCAAGAAGAAGTGTTGGGAAGAAGTGTTGGTTTTATTCGTGAGGTAAAGTATCCTAACTGGTTAGCTGACACTGCTTTAGTTCCAAAGAAGAACGATAAGTGGCAAGTTTACGTAGATTACATAGATCTTAATAAAACTTGCCCCTAAAGATTCTTTTCAACTACCACACATAGATCAATTGCTTAATGCAACTGCATGTCATGAACTATTAAGTTTTTTAGATGCATATTCAGGGTATAATCACATTAAATGGATCCATAAGATGAATAAAAAACTTCCTTCATAATAGACAGGGGGACTTACTGTTATAGTATAATGCCCATTGGTCTAAGGAATGCAGGTGCAACGTATCAGAGGTTAGTTACTCAAATGTTTCAAGAACATTAGGTAAGACTATGGAGGTATACATAGATGATATGCTCCTTAAAACTTAGCATTCAGGAGATCATATATCGCATCAGTTTGAAACGTTTAAAATTTTGTTGAAGTATAATATGAAGTTAAATCCTGAAAAATGTGCATTTGGTGTGGCATTATGTAAATTCTTAGGTTTTCTTATTTCACCTTGGTATTGAAGTGAATCCTGCACAGATTAAGGCCATTGAAGAAATCTTTGATATACATTCAAACAAGAAAGAAGTTCAAAGATTAACAAGGAGAATTGTAGCCTTAGGAAGATTCATTTCTAAATCGTCAGAGAAATGTTTTAAATTCTTCTCAGCCCTTAAGAAGTAGGACCATTTTGAATGGAATGAAGAGTGTCAACAAGCACTCAGGATTTTGCAAACATACTTGTCAAATCCACCTTTGCTAGCAAAACCAAAGGCTGGGGAGAGACTTCTTATTTACCTTGTTGTTTCAGAAGTTGTGGTAAGCGCTATTTTGGTTTGAGAAGAACAAGGTAAACAATCCCCTATTTATTATGTTTGTAAGTCTATGTTAGATGCAGAGACACGGTATCCTCTGTTAGAAAAACTTACACTTGCATTAATCATGGCATCTAGGAATTTAAGACCTTACTTTTAGTGTCATCTTATTATCGTCATGACTACATATCCTTAACGTAATATATTGCTATAAGCATGAGTTATTAGGTAGGTTGGCTAAATAGGCCATAGAGTTAAGTGAATATGAAATCATGTACCAACCTAGAACAGTAATAAAATCACAAGCATTAGCCAATTTCGTGGCTGATTTTAGCCAATGGATGCAATTAGAAGCAGAAAAAAACTGCAAGTTTTAAATGGTGCTAACCGAGGAACTAGGACTTTATTCACCGATGGCTCATCTAATGTAAAAGGTGCAGGTTTAGGGGTTGTCTTGATACCACCTATGGGTGAAACTATTAGACAAGCTAGTAAATGTCATTCCATAACTAACAATGAAGCAGAGTATGAAGCTGTGATCGTAGGTCTAGAATTGGCATGAGAGCTTGGCATAAATCAGATTATAATCAAGAGTGATTCACAACTCATGGTCAATCAAATTTTTGGGACTTATACACACAGGGAAGCAAAGATGTAATAGTACTTAGAAAAGGTACGGGAACTGATAAAGACATTTCAAACCTGGAAAGTCATAAAAGTACCAATGGATGAAAATGTTTAATTAGATGCCCTAGATAATCTTGCATCTGTAGCTGATGTGGCAAGATATGCAGACACCTCAGTTATATATTTATTTCACTCAGTTCTCAATCCTGTTAAGAATGAGGTAAACTTTAATAATTTAACGTGGGATTGGACGAGCAAGATTGTTTCTTTTTTGCAGTATGGTACCATTCCTAATAATAAGAAAAAAGCCTATGCGCTTCTAAAGAGAGCTGCTTGGGACTGTTTAAAGCAAACTAATTTATATCAAAAAAATTTCGGTGGTCCCTTAGCAAGATGTCTCAGACATTCACAAAAGGAGTATGTAATGAAAGAAATACATGAGGAGCATTGTGGGAATCACACATGAAGAAGATCACTGGTAAGAACCTTGATTAGAGTAGGATACTATTGCCTTAAAATGGAAGAAGAAGTAGAAAGTTTCGTGGCTAAATGTGATAAATGCCAGAGGTACGTTAACAATATGCAAAGACCTGCGAAATTATTACATCTAGTCATACCGTGGCCATTTATGATATGGGGAATGGATATAGTAGGACCATTACCTTAAGTGAAAGGACAGGTAAAGTTTTTGCTCGTACTTACTGATTATATCACTAGATGGGTGGAGGCGGGAGCATTTAAACATGTGCTAGAAAAAAAAGTCAAGGATTTTGTTTGGCGAAATATGGTATGTCGATTTGGTGTACCAAAGAAAATTGTATGTGACAATGGCCCTCAATTTATCGGAGATCAAATCATAGAGGTTTTTTAGAGTTGGTAAATTAAAAGGATTACATCTAAACATTATCATCCGGTGGGTAATGGGAAATCAGAATCAACAAACAAGGTTATTATCAACAATTTAAAGAAGCGATTGGAATAATCAAAAGGTAACTGGCCTAAAGTGTTACCGGAGTTTTATGGGTATATCGCACAACTGCGAAAACGAGCACATGAGAAACACCCTTTTCATTGGTTTATGGAGCCGAGGCTTTGATTCTAGTTGATATAGGAGAACCAAGCACACGGTTCACACAAGTGATGCAAGAATCTAATGACGAGGAGATTCGATTTACTTGAAGGCAGGAGAGAAGTTGCATTAATAAGAATGGCAACACAAAAGCAAGTTATAGAACGATATTACGATGAATCAAAAGCTAACTGGCCTGAAGTGTTACTTGGAGTTTTATGGGCACATCGTACAACTGCAAAAATGCGTACAAGAGAAACACTATTTTTATTGGTTTATGGAGCTGAGGCTTTGATTCCAGTTGAGATAGGAGAACCAAGTACACAGTTCATGCAGGCGACAGAATAATCTAATGACGAGGCGATACAGGTCAATCTTGACTTACTCGAAGGGAGGAGAGCTCAGATTTCCCACCATCGGGATCGTGATGGAGCCTACTCGTGGTAGCTAGGCAAGCCAACTAACCTACCATTTTCATTAGTAAAACCATTCTGTTAATAATGTATAGCATCAGTAATAGTAATAACAATAATTGTAGAAGTCTATTTTATAAGTTTGAAATAAATACGGAGTAACGGAGTTGAGGCTTTGATTCCAGTTGAGATAGGAGAACCAAGCACACGATTCATGCATGCGACACAAGAATCTAATGACGAAGAGATGTGGCTCAATTTGGATCTACTGGAAGGTAAAAGCGAAGCTGTATTAACAACATCGAGATCATGATGGCACCTGCGCGTGGTAGCTAGGCAAGCCAACTTACCTATCAATTTCATTAGTATAACCATTTTATCGGTAATTTATAGAATCAATAATACTAACAACAATAACTGCGAAAGGTCTAATTCATAAGTCTAAAACAAATACGGAGTAATAAGCAATATCCTCTACCCAAGATTTGGTGTCACATACTCACGAACCACTAAGAATAAACTAGATACAAGGGTCTAAAAGAAATATTACAGTTGAAAACAGAAGAAGAGATGCCGGGCCTGTGGATGCCTGCAAGGCTACCTTAGTCTCGTGATAATAAAATCATGCACCCGAACTACTGCTCCTGCTGCTGCTCGAAACCTGGACCTATGCAAAAATGCACAGAAGTGTAGTATCAGCACAACCAACCGCATGTGTTAGTAAGTGTCAAGCCTAACCCCGGGGAAGTAGTGATGAGGCTAGACTGGACACCACATAAACTTGTGCGGTTATAAATATATTGCGGAAATCGAATACCAAGTAATTAACAACGTGGGAGGGGGAACATGCTATGGGGAAATACAAATTAACAGTAATCCCGAGTAACAAACACCACATAAACCTGTGTAGTTATAAATATACAGCGGAAATCGAATACCAAGCAATTAACAACATGGGAGGGGGAATACGCTATGGGGAAATACAAATTAACAGAAATTCAGAGGCTAGACTAGACACCACATAAACCTGTGCAGATATAAATATACAGCGGAAATCGAATACCAAGCAATTAACAACATGGGAGGGGGAACTTGTATCAATATCTGTTGAGGCTTGCAATCCGATCCATAATTTACCATTTGTTGTGGCGTGCAACCCGACCGATATCATTTATCATTTATCAGTGTAGTGGTCCGCAACCCGATCCTCATATATTCTTGTTGCGGTACGCAACCCGCTCCTCGATATCATTTAGCAGTCTGACTTCCCAAACAACAGTCACGATTAAGGAACCCAAAGTAAGCAAAGATATGGCAGACACCCCAGCAAGGGAAAGAATCCAACCAGTTCAACCAAACGTCCCAGCAAGGGAATAATTAACAACGTTTCCTTTTTCCTTACTTTACTTATCTTATCATTCACTTTACTATTTCTGATCCAATGCTCCAGAGAATTTAATGATCATTTATTGTTCACACGTTATTCACAGTATATAGATATCCTCCAATAAACATGGAATTCACAACCAACTCATGATAATCACATTATAAGGACTCACGGTCATGCTAGACACCAATGTATAGATACTCGTCACCATGCCTATACATCATACTCAATCACATAGAAATTAGCAACAAGATTCAAATCTTATTCCCTCAAGTTAGGGTTAGATCTAACACTTACCTCAAAGCCTTGAAATCCACTTAATCATCAACTATTGCTTTACCTCGTGATTCCACCTCCAATACAGTGATATCTAGGCATAATGAATTTAATAATATCAACAATGACTCAATGGTAACATCAATCTGAATGTAGAAAAATGAATTAACCAACGTTTTACTAAAAATTCCCAAAATGCCCCCAGACCCACGTGGTCAAAACCCGAGGTTCGAATTAAAACCCGATTACACATTCCCCCATGAACTCGAATATATAAGTTACTTTGGAATCGGACCCCAAATTGAGGTCCAAAACCCCCAATTCTAGAAACCCTAGGTTCTACACTAAACTCCCAATTCCCCCATTAAAATCCTTGTTTTGAAATTGAAATTATGTTTAAAGATGTTAAGGAGTAGGGAAAATACAATGGAAGCCACTTACCAATCGTTTTGAAGAAGAAGAATTGTTTGGAAAATTGCCTCTTATGTTTTGGGTTTTGAAAAAGTGTAAAGTAGCTGAGAATCTCGGTTTATATACACTTTTCGGGAAGTTGGCGCGGACCGCACAAAAATACCTTACGGCTGCGCCGAAAAAGGAAAGAAAATTGTCTCTCTGAACTTACCCAGTGTGAACCGCACAAATTTCGTGCGCGGCCGTGGTGGTCGAACTCAAACCATGGGCGTCACTAAACCTGGCCATGCAGGCCGCACAGAAATGTAACACGACCGCGTGGCTTCCAGCGTGGACCGCACTGATTTGTTGCGCGGCCCCGCCGGTTGAACTTAAACCAACGACTCTCTGAACAAGTCCATGCGGACCGCACAAAAATGCAACGCGGCCAAGTGGGACCTGCTACACTGCCACATCTGATATTTTAAGCCTAAGGCCTCGCAGGACCTAATCAAAACTTACCTGAGCCCTCAGGGATCTAAACCAACCATACACATAACTCCAAACATCGTACGGACTCATCCGTGCAATCAAATCGCTCAAACACATCATAATTCATCAAACTAGGTCTCAAAACCCACGATTCCCTTCTAATTTCCATGAAACATCAATTTTCCAGTTTCTAGCTCAAAACACGTCAAATGACGTCTAAATTGAGCCAAACTTTACAGCAATCGCTTAAACCATATATACGACATGTACTGGGTATCTGAACCAAAATACGAGCCCGATACCTCAGTCTTTTAATGAATTTTTATTTTCATTTTCCTTAACAAATTCAGAAGAAAACAATTTAACAAAAAATTCTTTTATTCGGGTTCTAGACCTCGGATTTCGACTCCGGGAACATGCTCGAGTCCCATATTTTTATACGGACCTTCCGGGACCGTCCAATCTCGGGTCCGGGTTCGTTTACCAAAAATATTGACCAAAGTCAACTATAATCATATTAATATCAAAATTCCTCAAACTTGTTTCATAGAATTCACATATTTCAACATAAAAGCTTTTCGGCTACGCGCCCGAACTGCGCACGCAAATTGAGGCAATAGAAAGTAAGGTTTTCAAGGCCTCAAAAGCACAGAATAGATGAGGAAACAAGTGATGACCCTTTGGGTCGTCACATCCTCCACCTCTAAAATAACCATTCGTCCTTGAACGGACAAAATAAAGAGGTACCTAAGTCGGGGAACAAGTGTAGATAACGGCTCCGCATATCAGACTCGGACTCCCGGGTCGAGGCCTCAGGGGGCTGACCTCTCCACTGAACACAAACAGAGGGAAAACTCTTCGACCTCAATTGTCGAACATGCTGGTCTAGAATAGCTACTGGCTCCTCCTCTTAAGATAGATCCTTGTCCAAATGGACAGTACTAAAGTCTAAAACATGCGTAGGATCGCCGTGATACCTCCGAAGCATGGATACATGAAAAATTGGATGCACGACTGATAAGCTAGGTGGCAATGCAAGTTTATAAGCCACCTCTCCCTCTCGAGCCAGAATCTCAAATGGACCAATGTATCTAGGGCTAAGTTTGCCCTTTTTTTCGAACCTCATCATGCCCTTCATAGGTGACACCTAGAGCAATACCCGCTCACCAACCATGAAATTCACATCTCAGACCTTACGGTCTGCATAACTCTTGTCTGGACTGGGCTGAACGCAATCTCTCCTGGATAGTCTTGACCTTGTCCAAGGCCTCCTGAACTAAGTCGGTACCCAACAACCGAGCCTCTCCCGGCTCAAACCATCCGATTGGAGACCGATATCGCCAACCATAAAGCGCCTCATACGGGGCTATCTAAATGCTAGACTGGTAGCTGTTGTTGTAGGCTAACTCTACTTAAGGCAAAAACTGGTCCCACGAGCCTCCAAAATCAATGACACAAGCTCGGAGCATATCCTCCAAAATTTGAATAGTCCGCTTGGACTGACCGTCTATTTGAGGATGGAACGTTGTGCTCAACTGAAATTTGGTGCCTAACTCTTGCTGAACCGCTCTCCAGGAAGCGCGAGGTAAACTGCATACCCCGATCTGAGATAATAGATACTGACACCCTATGAAGGCGAACAATCTCCCGAATATAAATCTCGGCTAACCTTTCAGATAAATAGGAGACTTCTACTGGAATGAAATATGCTAACTTTATCAACCTATCAACAATAATCCAAATAGCATCAAATTTCTTCTGAGTCAATGGAAGTCGATTGGTGAACTAGGGTCGTGACACGCTCCCACCTCCACTCAGGAATCTCAATTCTTTGGAATACACCAACAGGCCTCTAGTTCTCATATTTAACCTGCTAACAATTTAGATACCGAGAAACGTATGCAACAATTTCCTTTTTCATCCTACGCCACCAATAATGATGTCGCAAGTGCTGATACATCTTTGCGGCACCCGGGTGAATAGAATATAGAGAACTATGGGCCTCCGCTAATATCAACTCTCGAATCCCATCAACATTGGGCACACTAACTCGCCTCTGGCAACCTCAAAACACCATCATCCCCTAAGCTCACCTTCATGTCACCTACACGCTACACCGTATCTCTCAGGACACACAAATGGGGATCACCAAACTGTCGATCATGGATACGCTCCAATAGAGAAGAACGAGCGATCGTGCAAGCTAATACTCTGCTGGGCTCAGAAATATCTGGTCTCACAAATCGATTGGCCAAAGCCTGAATATCTAAAGCAAGCGGTCTCTGGCTGACCGAGATATAAGCGAGACTACCCATGCTGGCAGACTTCCTACTCAACACATCAGCCACCACATTAGCCTTACCGGGTGATATAAGATAGTAACATCATAATCTTTCAGCAACTCTAACCATCTCCTCTGTCGCACATTTAACTCCTTGAGCTTGAACAAGTACTGAAGGCTCTTGTGGTCCGTGTATACCTCACACGCCACACCATATAGATAATGCCTCCATATTTTCAAAGTATGAACAACCGCTGCCAACTTTAGGTCATGAACCGGATAATTCTTCTCATGGATTTTCAATTGTCTCGAAGCATAGGCAATAACTTTGCCATCCTGCATCAATATCGCTCCAAGCCCGGTAGAAGAAGCATCACAATAGACTGTGTAGGGCCCTAAGCTTGTGGTCAAAATCAACACTGCTGTGGTCAAGGCAATCTTGAGCTTTCGAAAGCTCGCCTCACACTCATCCGACCACCTAATAGGAGCACCCTTTTTGGGTCAATCTGGTCAAGGGTGAGGTAATAGACGAGAAATGTTGAACGAACATGTGAGCACGTGATTTTGCCACGCTTAATTTACTCCTATAAATTCATTAATATTAGAATTTTTCTCTTAGTATTTGAATTTTACATGAATACCCTATGCTGATACAATATGACCCAGAAATGCATCCAAACTCAGCCAAAACTCACACTTTATAGCTGACTATCCTTCAGATTCTAAAGAACCACTCCGAGGTGCTGCTCATGCTCTTCCCGGCTACGGGAGTACACCAAAATATCATCTATAAAGATTATCACGAACAAGTCTAGATAATGCCTAAACACTCGATTCATCAATTCTATAAATGCTGTTGGGGCATTGGTCGACCCAAATGACATGACTAAAGAACTCGTAGTGCCCATACCGAGTGCGAAAAGCTGTCTTAGGAATTTTAGCCACCCTAATCTTCAGCTGATGGTAGCCAGACCTCAAGTCTATCTTTGAGAACACCTTTGCTCCCCGGAGCTTGTCAAACAAATCATCAATCCTCGGCAGTGGATACTTATTCTTTATCATCACTTTGTTTAATTATTGGCAATCAATACACATCCACATCGAACCATCCTTCTTCTTCACAAATAACACCGGTGCACCCCAAGGAGAAACACTAGGCCTGATAAAACCCTTCTCTAGTAAATCCTGCAACTGGTCCGTTAACTCATTTAACTCTAGTGGGGCCATATGATACGGCAGAATATAAATGGGTTGCGTGCCTGGGGCCAAATCAATACAAAAATCAATATCCCTGTCGGGCGGTATACCCGACAAGTTTGAAGGTAAAACCTCGCGAAACTCCCGTACAATAGGAACATAGTCAATAGAATGAACCTCTGTGCTGGAGTTGCGAACATACGCCAGATAAGCTAAACACCCCTTCTCGACCATGCATCAAGCCTTAACGTATGAAATAACATTGCGGGTGGCATGACTTGGGGTCCCTTTCCACTCTAGTCGGGGTAATTATGGCAAAGCCAAGGTCACGGTCTTGGCGTGACAATCTAGGATAGCATGATACGGGGACAACCAATCCATCCCCAATATAACATCAAAGTCCATCATATCTAACAATAATAAATCAACACGGGTCTCAAGACCCTCACACACAACCACGCAGGAACGATGCACCCGGTCGACTACTATGGAGTCACCCACCGGTGTAGACACATAGACAAGAATGTCCAAGGCATAACTAGACATAGCCAGGCTAGGTGCAAAATAGAAAGACACATATGAATATGTAGACCTGGGTCAAATAGCACTGAAGTATCCCTATTACAGACAAAAATAGTACCTGTAATAACCGCATCTGAAAACTCAGCCTCTAGCCTGGCTGGCAAAGTATAACATCGGGGCTGGGCCCCACCTCTCTGAACCATATCTCTGGGACGATTGGCTACTGGCTGACCCCTACCTCTGCTGGTCCGAGCTCCACCTCTACGGTCTCTACCTCTACCTCTATGATCCCTAGCCACGCCTCTAGCTGGCTAGGCGAGCTACGGATTACCTGGTTCCTAAATCATGGGACGGGGACCTTGCTGCTGCGAATGAGTACCCCTCAATCTTGGGTAAGCCCTCCTGATATGACCATACTCACCGCACTCATAACATCCCTCCAAACGATGTGTCTGAGGAAGCTGTGGCTGGCCCTGGCGGCTTGAATGACCTCCACGGAAACTCTAATATGGACAGGTGCACTGATAGGAGATGGCAGTGCACTGAATGACCATTCATCAGAGTAGTGTGCCTGAAAAGGCCTGGAAGATTGGCCCCTAGCATAAGAATCCATGCCTCCAGATGAGGCACCACCGAATCGACCTGAGTGGCAGGGCTTCTTGTCTGCCCTATAACCACCCCCCTGTGGTAAGACCATCTCGATCCTGCGGGCCACACTGGCCGCCTCCTGAAAATTAATATCACTACCCGCCTCTCTGGCCATCTGAAGACGAATAGGCTGGATCAACCCATCAATAAATCTCCTCACTCTCTCCCTCTCAGTGGGGAGTATGACGAGGGCATTGCGAGCTACATCGATAAACGGAGTCTCATACTGTGTGATCGTCATAGACCCCTGCTGGAGGTGCTCAGACTACCTCCGATAAGCATCCCTCTGAGTAACGAGAAGAAACTTCTCTAAAAACAACTCGGAGAAATGATCCCAAGTCAAAGGCGGTGACCCTGCTAGACTAGCTGAATAGTAATCCCTCCACCAAGTCTTAGCAGATCCCGACTAATCAAAAGCCACAAAAACAACTCTGTTGGACTCCACAATGCACATGTTACGAACAACCTCATGGCAGTTATATAAGAAATCCTGGGGGTCCTAAGAAGAAGCTCCGTTGAATGTAGCAGTGAAGAGCTTGGTGAACCTGTCCAGCCTCCACAAGGAATCTGCGGACATAGCCGCTCCATCACCGGCCTGTGCAACTACCCCTGGCTGAACTACCATAGCTGTCTTAACTGGTGGAATTTGAGTCTGAGGAGCTACCTGCTCCGGAGTACATGCAGCAGGATTCTGGGCTCTTCATCCAAACTAGGAAGTGGCTGGTGATACAAGAAGCAATCCTGCTTAGGTGACACTCTCCATAATGCCAACCAACCGGACCAAGGCGTCCTGAAGAACAGGGGTAGCAATAAACCCCTCCGGGGCCTGAGCTGGGCCCGCCGGAACTATTTGGGCTGGGGCCGAACCTCCTCGCCAAGGTCAACTTGAGTATCTGCCACTGGTATTACTACTGGTGGCTGGGCTCTGCCCCTACCTCGGCCCCTAGCCTGGCCACGTCCTCTGCCCCTAGCGGGAGATGAGGAAGCGCTTTTTCTCACCATTTGCGAAAGAACAGAGTTGAAATTCAATTAGCATTTGAGGAACCGAATAGCACGACAAGAAATAACAAATGAGAAATTTTTCCTAACTCAAAAGACTCTGGGGAACAAGTACAGACGTCTCTGTACCTACCCCTCAAACTCTACTAAGTTTATCCGTGAGTTGTGGGTCCAGTTATGTTTTGATCTCAGCCATCTATTCTTTAAATCCATCGGCTCAAAAGTATCACAACAATTTAAATATATCAGATACACAAAATCAGAGACAGTTTCCTTATCGTATCTTAAACCTAAGTTGCCTCTTCTCCTTCTTCACGGGCACAAAACCGAAGACTTCATATGCCTACGACAAGAGATGGTCAAGATGCTGAACCAGGGATACCTGAGGGAATTGCTCGGTGACAAAGGAAAAATAAACTTTGTGCGCGGACAGGAACAACCCCATGGGCTGTCAAAGCTGCCCTTCCTAGCATGCACGCTAAATATGATTCTCGGAGGCGGCGTAGACTTAGCAATCAACAACGTCAATTTTTCCACCACGCACAAACTAAAATGGACCATCGCCCATGAATAGTATGACGACTTCAAAGATAGTATCACCTTCGATAAGTCTGATGTCGACGGTTTGTCTTTCCCTCATTACATGCTTTAGTTATCACTTTATGTATCACCGATACGGATGTTAAAAGAATCATGATTAACGACAGAACTAGTGCATGTATTATCCTTTCGAGAGTCCCCGTACAAATAGGACTCGAGGGCAAGGTAATACCGCATATTATAACACTAACTGGTTTTAGCAATGCAGTGGAACGGACATCCGAAGAAATATTACTGCCCGTTTTAGCAGGAGGGGTTATGCTGGAAACAACTTTACACGTGATAAACCAGAAAATGCCTACAACGTCATTATAGGACACCTATGGATACCTTCCATGCGAGCGGTCCATTCAAGTTTTTACCAAGTGATAAAATTCCCCGCCCTGTTGGGGGTATTTTGCATTCGTGGCGAGTCGCACACCACACAAGAATGATACAAACTAGCCCAAGATTGCCTAAGCTTTGTGCGTAAATTTCCATAAAGTAGTCCCAAAATGTTTACTAGTTGTGCTTGACTGCAGGTTTGAGCGACAACATGACAAATGTCAAAGATCGGCTCGAAACAGAGTGAAATCTACCATGTGTGTTCGTGTCACCAGAAATCCTTTTTCATTTATTGGGAGACTGAATGAACGATCCCGATGTTGGGGGAAAATACGGGTCGTGACAGAGACCCAGCATGGACCACACTGCATTTCCATGCGGCCACGCTAGAAATTTAGAGAATTAGGCATTTCAATTGTGACATGTACGGTCTGCGCTCATCCTGACATGGTCCGCGCTTGAGGAAGTTCTGAATACAGAGTATGCAAAGGCAGACCCACGTGGCCGCGCACCAAAATAGTGCGGTCCTCGTGGATCATATTCAAAGACTTAATTCTATGTCAATTTATCCACGCGGCTGCGCCCTATTTCTGCGCGGTCAGCGCGACTACACTCCCTTTTTGTGCAGTCCACCCCAAAATTCAGAGTGAAGAAATTGAAGACCAAGATCCTACGTGGCCTCGCTGCATTTCTGCACGGTCCGCACAAGCCCCGCAGGGGCATTATTGTCTAGTTTTTCTAGCCTAGTATAAATAGAATATTTTACCAATTTTAGGTTAATTATTGTATCATATTTTTAGTTGCGCTCGTGAGACTTAAGTTTAAGCCTATTTTTGGGCACTTTAATCTTGCTTTATCGTGTATTCTTGTAGATTAACATTGTAGTTAATTAATATGCCAATTTTATATACTATTTCTTCAATTTCTATTTCTATTATGTCTACCTAAACCCATTAGCTAGGGTTGTGGCTCAAACCTAGTGTGGGTAATTAATGGGTGTGATTGTTTAATGCTTGAATGATGTTGGATGTTTTCTATTTAGGTTAATTTTATGATTTAATTAGGATTTGGTGGTTGCAAACACTAAGTCTAGCTTACTGGGTCTTGACTCTTCTTGAGAAAGAGTGTCTATGAGCCCTAAAGATTCACCCAACAAGGAATTGGGGTGGACCCGTGAGAATGGTAGTCCCAATTAATGGGTTATACCTCGAGAGAGTAATTACCCAACTTGAACCCTATGTTGCTTGGGCATATTGGCTTACCTAATTGGTCTCTCGAGAGTCATTTGGGTAAAATCACTCTCTCTACCGAGAGGTGTGAGAGTGAGTGCAATCGTGCAATGGTTATAGCATAAGCCCCATAATCATTGTTCTTATATTAGGAATCTCTACCTGTTAGTTGACCACCTAGGTAAATGCCAAGACCCTAGTGCCCTTCTCTATCTTGCATACAACCTAGAATTAATACTTTAGCATAACTTTGCTTCAATTAGTAGTTGTTAATTTGTAGTTGATAATTACAAAAAATCCAAAAATGGTAGAAGTACAATTAGGAGCCAAAACACAATTCTAGACCAAACGAATACTCAACTTCCTTTCTAGCTCCCTATGGAAATTGACCTCGAAACCACTATTGGGTAAAAGTCATAGTGCCCACTTTTCCTAAGGTTAAGTCCACCGCGATCACTTTATGGCGTCGTTTCCGGGGAGCTTACGGTGTTGACTATTGCATAGCTAGTTTTGTGTTTTGCTTCATTCTTTCCTTCTTTTTACTAACGTTGTTTATGTTGATCCATCAGGTACACATGGCTCTAAACAGGAATGTCCCTCTTGATAACGTGGTCACGGGGGAGGAGGTTGATGATGTTGAACAAAAAGAACTCTAGGCACCACAAGTACCGCGTAGAGGTCGAAATGCTAATGCAAATCCTAATTATCAAATTCCAGACCCTCCTCCGCCTCCACCGAGACTAGCTCCAAGGGTCCTTCCGAATCAAGGTTATGCAAGTGCCATAGTTCCTCCCCGAATTTGGGCGGAGAATTTTCAAATCACCAATGTTATGTTGACACTTCTCAAGCAAAGAGGGTAGTTTACGGGCGCTTCCGACCAAAATGCATACAAGTAATTAAAGGTATTTGTAGATACTTGTTGGGTGAGTAAACAAACCAATGTGCCCGAGGATGCTTTGAGACTATGGCTTTTCCCATTATATCTTCGGGGGAAAGTATTGGATTGGTTAGAAAGGCTTCCAAATCATTCAATCACAACGTGGGATGAATTGGCAGACAAGTTCATTGCCAAGTTCTTTTCTCCAAGTCACATGGTGGTGCTCCGTGATGAGATTTTGGCTTTCAAACAAGAGCCAACTCATATCTATGTCTTCAAAGAGTGGAAAAGATATAGAACTATGGTCAAAGAGTGTCCAAATAATGATAATAATGATGCGATGATTCAACAAATGTTCTATAGGGGCATCAACACAACAAACTAATGTATTGTGAACCAATTGGTGGGTGAAAATTTTATGAAGCTCCTGTACAATGAAGCTTGTGATGTGTTATATGAAGTGGTCGATACTTCTTCAGCATGGCAAAGTCGGGCAAACGTTTCTCAAGGTGATCCTAATGTCATATATTTGCATAAGGAATTGCATGATCATGTACAATCCATCGCCAAACTCACAACAATAATGAACCAATTGGCGAAGGCGCAATTGAAATAAGTTCAAAACCCGCGCCAAGTCAATGCCATGGAAGGAGTGAATATGATGAAAAGAAGGCAAAGAGGGCAACAATCTCAAGGAAATTGTGACAACTATGATGATGGTAGTGGTTATTCAAACGAGTGGTATAATAAAGAATAGTGAGGATTGTCAATATGTTAGCAACTACCAAGGAAATAGAGGAAACCAAGGCAATCCCAAAGGAATTGGAGTAATCAACAAGGAGGTGGAAATTGGAATTAAAACAATCAACAACAAGGCGGTGGAAATTGGAATGGAAATAACCAAAACAATAACTAAGGTAATCAAGGTAACAATGGTGGAAACTGGAATGGAAACAACAACAACAATTGGAATAATAACAATGGTTAGGGGGGTGGAACAATGATGGTGGTCAAGGTAATCGGGGTCAAGGCTTTCAAAGGCCTCCGATGTTTCAACAACCGAACAACCCGCCACCGTTTTAATCTCAAAGGTATAGTTCTTCGGGTAATGAGTTTAGGAGAATTTAGGTTATGTTTGAAAAAATGATCTAGAAAAACCAAGACTCCGATGCGCAATTGGGTTCACACAACACTTCCATCCGTAACTTGGATGTGCAACTTGGTCAAATTTCACAATCATTAAATACTCGCCCAAAGGGTGCTCTACCTAGTGACACTGTAGTAAACTCTAAGGGTGGGCACAACAACCATGTGATGGCGGTGACCACACAAAGTAGACGAGGTGGTGATGTGCATGCTTTAAGAGAGAATTGAGACATGGTAGATGAAAATGAGTTGCATAATGATGATATGCCTACGAGGGTTGATGATGTAGTGGAACCAAGTGTGAGAAATGATGTGCGACTTGACATTCATGAGGTTGAGCAGGAGACTCAAGAGGACGTGAACCCGTGTAGGGAACACGTGATAGATATGGCCTAGCCGGAGGTTCCTAAAGCCAAGGAACCCTTGCCTGGCCTCCTCCACCCTACCCTCACTGTTTGGCCAAGCAAAAGGGTGATAACCAATTTAATAAATCCATTGAGATAATGAAGAGTTTGGCTATCAATGTGCCTTTGGTGGAGGCACTCGAGCAAATGTCGGGGTATGCGAAATTCATGAAGGATTTGGTTACAAAGAAGAGATCAATGGAGTGTGAGACAATAAAGATGAATAGCGCAATTGTACACTCCATGGATCCAAAACTTTAGGACCCCAGCGCATTCACAACCCCGTGTACCATTGGAAGTGTCGACTTTGCAAAAACCCTTTGTGACTTGGGGCGAGTATCAACTTAATTCCATATTCGGTCTTCAAAACTTTGGGGATCGGACAATGTCGCCAGACTTCAATGAGGCTCCAAATGGCGGATAGGTCATGAAGCGGCCTTTGGGTATAATCGATGATGTCCTTGTTCGTGTTGATAAGTTCTTCTTGTCGACCGACTTCATGATACTAAATTGTGAGGTGGACTTTGAAGTCCCAATTATCCTTGGAAGACCTTTCCTAGCAACGGGGAAGGCTTTGGTTGATGTCGAGGCGGGAGAGTTGACCTTCCGAGTTGGTGATGAAAATGTAGTGTTCCATGTGTGAAAATTTATGAGGCAACCAAATAGTACCGAAGTTTTCTCATTTGTTAACATTGTCACGGTGGTGATATTGGATGACACAAGTGCAATGATTAATGTTGAAGATCCACTTGAAGTGGTACTTCTAAACATGGAGGCTAATGATAATGCCGGGAGAATTGAATGTGTAAATAGAACATTTTACCAATTTTAGGTTAAGTATTGTGTCAAATTTTTAGCCGCACTCGTGAGACTCAAGTTTTAGCCTATTTTGGGCATTTTCATCTTGCTTTATCGTGGATTCTTGTAGATTAACATTGTAGTTAATTAATATATCGATTTTATCTATTATTTCTTTAATTTTTATTTTTATTATGTCTAGCTAAACCCATTATCTAGGGTTGTGGCTCAATCCTAGTTTGGTAATTAATATGTGTGATTGTTTAATGCTTGAATGATGTTGGGTGTTTGCTATATAAGTTAATTTTATGATTTAATTAGGATTTGGTGGTTGCAAACACACTAAGTCTAGCTTAGTGGGTCTTGACTCTTCTTGAGAAAGAGTGTCTATGACCCCAAAATTTACCCAACAAGGAATCGGGATGGACCCATGAGAATGGTACTCCCTACTAACGGATTAAACCTCGAGAGAGTAATTACCCAACTTGAACCCCATGTTGCTGGGCATATTGGCGTACCCAATTGGTCTCGAGATATTCAATTGGGAAAAATCACTCTCTCTACCGAGAGGTGTGAGAGTGAGTGCAATCGTTCAACGGTTATTACATAAGCCCCATAATCATTGTTCTTATATTAGGAATCTCTACCTGTTAGTTGACCACCTAGGTAAATGCCAAGACCCTAGTGCCCTTCTCTATCTTGCATACAACCTAGAATTAATACTTTAGCATAACTTTGCTTCAATTAGTAGTTGTTAAATTGTAGTTGATAATTACAAAAAATCCAAAAATGGTAGAAGTACAATTAGGAGCTAAAATACATTTCTAGACCAAACAAATACTCAACTCCCTTTCTAGCTCATGGTGGAAATTGACCCCGACATCACTATTGGGTAAAAGTCTTAGCGCCCACTCTTTCTAAGGTTGAGTCCGCCACGATCAGCACCGCACAGGAATGCTACAAAATAGCTAAAGATTGCACCCACACCAAATAGCTAAAAGGGGCGAGTGCAGAAGCATACCAATCAGTTATGTCGAGGACTAAAGTCAACTCGACAACAAACGCCATCAGAGACCCTGGCGTCGTGGAAGCCTGTAAAGCAACAGTCGAAGATCTCGACCTAGTCTAGTTGGATGACACCGACCTCACAAAGAAATCCTACATCAGGCACGGCCTCACCAACCCGAGTAAGTATCGTGAATTCCTAACTAACCATGCAGATTTGTTTGCTTTTTCCCATTCAGATATGCCGGGAATCCCCTGAGACATCACCACCCACAAGCTGAATGTCGATCCATTGATAAGGAAATTCAATGCCGCTATCAATGAAGCGGTCAGCGAAGAGGTAGACAAATTGCTATCCAACGGTTCCATCAAAGAATCGAAGTACCCCCAATGGATCACCAATGTCATCATGGTCAAGAAATGTGGGAAATGGAGGATGTGCGTCGATTTCACCGACCTCAACAAAGCATGCACGAAAGACTCATTCCTATTACCCCACATCGACCAGTTGATCGACGCCACAGCGGGACATGAACTACTAAGCTTCTTGGATGCCTACTGTGGATACAACCAAATCACGATGGCCAAGGAGGACCAAGAGAAAACAATATTCATCACCCACCAAGGAACATACTGTTACAAAGTGATGCCCTTTGGGCTAAAAAACATAGGGGCCACCTATCAAAGACTGGTCACAAAGATGTTCAAATAATAGCTCGGTAAGACCATAGAGGTCTACATTGACGAAATGCTAGTGAAATCAGCAAAAAAGGAGGATCACATCGACTACCTGAAAGAATCCTTCGAAATACTAAGAAGGTACGGGATGAAGCTGAACCTCGAGAATTGCGCCTTCGGTATAGCCTCGGGAAAATTATTAGGATTTCTCATGTCTCAACAAGGCATCGAAGTCAAACCAGATCAGATCAAGGCGATAGGTGCAATAACAGACATTCTGAACAGTAAAAAACATGTACGAAAGTTGACGGCGCGAATAGCCGCCCTATCCAGATTCATCTCACGGTCCTCTGACAGGTGCCATAAATTTTTCAATGTGTTGAGAAAGGACAACGAGTTACAATGGAATGAGGAATGTGTCGAAGCCTTGAGAAAATTGAAAGCATGCCTATCTTCGCCACCACTACTGGCCAAAGCGACTCCCAGCGAGCCCCTACCGTCATATCTGGCCATCTCTGAGGTCGCCGCCAGCAGTCTTGGTATGCAAAAACAAAGGTACGCAATCCCTAATTTATTATATCAGCAAAACCTTAGTAGATGCCAAAATAAGGTACCCCACCTTGAGAAATTAGCCCCGGCATTGGTCGTAGCTTCACGAAAGCTTAAACCATACTTTCAATATCACCTCATAAAAGTAGTGACGACCTTCCCCTTAGAGGAATCCTACATAAACTCGAACTATCAGGTAGGTTGACCAAATGGGACGTAGAATTAAGCGAGCACAACATAACGTATCACCCGAGAACCGCCATTAAGTCGCAAGTACTTGCCGACTTTATAGCCAATTTCAACACAAAAATACTGCCAGAGGCAGAACTGGAGGCACGTTGTACCCCCTCCAACACCGAATTATGGACTGTGTATACCGACGGCACTACTAATGCCTCAGAATCAGGGCTGGGTATCATTCTTGAGGTCCCCACGAATGAAATAATTTTCCAGTCTGTGCGGTGCCCCAAAATGACTAACAATGAGGCCATGTACAAGGCCATTATTGCAAATATGAAACTAGCCATCAAATATGGGGCTTGAGGACTCGTTCTCCACTGTGACTCCCAACTCATAGTGAACCAGGTCACTGGGACTTGCCAAATCAATGAGTAGAGATTGCAAAAATATCAGTCAGAGATCCACAGATTAATGACTGAGTTCGACGAGTGCCGCTTCAAACAAATTCTGAGAGCATGGAACATTGAAGCGGAGTTTGGCGAAATTGGCCGCAACCACTAAAAACTTCAACAGAGAAAGCGTAGTCACCCTCCTCCATTTAGCCATTGATCATGCTGAGGTACTCTTTTTAAATTTGAGTTTGGACTGGCGCAACCAATTTGTATCCTATCCGCGGGATGGTACACTCCCACTCGACAAAAAAGAAGTAAAGAAGCTCCGCGTACAGGCCGCCAGTTATTGCTTGATAAATCACGAGCTCTACAAAATGACGTTCGGAGAACCCCTAGCCAAGTGCCTAGGGTCGCACCAAATGAGACCAGTACCCGAAGAGGTACACAAGGGTCACTGCGGTGCCCATACTGGTAACCGCACCCTCGTACGCTGCATAATACGAGCCGGTTATTATTGGCCCACCATGAAGAAAGAGGCGGCGGAATACGTTTGCCGATGCGAACAATGTCAAAAGTATGCCCCCATGATACACCAACTAGGAGAGCCCCTCCACTCAGTCACTTCCCCATAGACTTTCATCAAATGTGGAATGGATATAATCGACCCCTTACCAGCGGGACGAGGAAAGGTACGATTTCTATTAGTTTTAACTGACTACTTCTCCAATTTGGTTGAAGCAGGTGCGTACGCCCAAATACGCGAACAGGAAGTCATTGCCTTCATATGGAAGAATATTATCTGCCGTTTTAGCATCCCCAAAGAAATTAGCTGCGATAATGGATGATAGTTCATCAGCCATAAGACGACGGAATTCTTTGACAAATGGAACGTTAAGCGAATACTCTCTAGGCCATATCACCCTGCCTCCAACGATCAAGCAGAGTCTTCCAACAAAACAATATTGAAAATAGTGAAAAGGAAACTTGAAGAAGTCAAAAGGCTATAGCCCGAGCTACTACCAGAAGTATTATGGGCACACAGAACCACACCTAAATCCTCCGTAGGAGAAACACCATACTCACTGGTATACGGAACCGACGCTGTCATACCGGTCGAAGTAGGCGAACCAAGCCTGAGGTACTCTCATACAAGCGGAACAGAGAATGACATAAACAGACTTTAGGACCTCGATGAGGTAAAGGAAATAAGAGAAATGGCCCACATAAGAATGGTGGCCCGGAAATAACAAGTCGAAAGATACTACAACAAAAGAGCCAAAGTAAGACCTCTCAAAGTGGGAGACTACGTCCTCAAAGCCAAAATATTGGCATCAAAAGACCCAAGCGAAGGAAAACTGGGCACCAACTGGGAGGGACCCTACAAAATCACAGCAGTAGTAGGTAAAGGAGCATTCCAATTAGAAACAATGGAAGGAAGAACTCTCCAAAATAATTGGAATGTCGCCCACCTCAAGTATTTCCATATCTAAAAGGCATCTCCCGAGTCGCACTCTTTTTCCCTTACCCGATTTTTGTCCCAATTGGATTTTCTCGAAGAGGTTTTTAATGAGGCGGTAGAGGAGATGCTTGGAGATACTCATGAGGCAAGTTTATCATACCAGCCACTCCGTACGCCCTCCCGACTAGCATGACAAAGGGACTGGACTAGCATGATCTCCACTGTACGAAATGCTACAGACATCTCCAATGTATGAAAGGCTACGAGCAATCTCCAATGTATGAATGGTTAAGGCCATCTCCAATGTATGAACAGCTTAGGCCATCTCCACTGTATGAACGGCTAAGGCCATCTCCAACGTGTAAACGGCTAAGGCCATCTCTAATGTATGAACGGCTAAGGCCATCTCCAACGTGTAAATGGTTAAGGCCATCTCCAATGTATGAATGGCTAAGGACATCTCCAATGTATGAACGGATAAGTCCATCTCTAATGTATGAACTGCAAAGGCCATCTCAAACGTGTAAATGGCTAAGGCCATCATCATGAATAAGTTGACCCAGCTCGACTACGACAAACGAGTAATTTAGCGATAGTTGAAGTTACATACATGGATAAAGCCATCATCGTCAATAAGTCGGCCCAGCTCGACTACGGCAAATGAGTAATTCGACGATAGTCAAAGTTATGTACATGGTTAAGGCCATCTCCAATATGTAAATGGCTAAGGTCATCGTCGTCGATAAGTTGACCCAGCGCGACTACGACAAACGAGTAATTTGACGATAGTTGAAGTTACGTACAAGGATAAGGCCATCATTGCCAATAAGTTGACCCAGCTCAACTACGACAAACGAGTGATTTGATGATAGTCGAAGTTACGTACATGGATAAAGACATCGTCGTCAATAACTACGACAAACGAGTAATTCGACGACAGTCGAAGTTACGTACATGGCTAAGTTCATCGATAGTATTATGGCTAAGGCCATTATCGTCAATAAGTCGACCCAACTCGACTACGACAAACGAGTAATTCGACGATAATCAAAGTTACGTACATGGCTAAGGCCATCATCATCAATAAGTCGACCCAGCTCGACTACGATAAACGAGTTGTTCGACTACAGAAAAAGGCACGTAAATAACAGTTGAAGGGATGCCATTATTAGCTAATGCCACCACTATTTAGCATCGAAGCCGCCTCTTATCGGCAGATAACACAAATAATGTTCGAGAAACACACTGAGAATCCTACAAGTAAATAAGCATCCGCTCTTTGGAGACAAGATATCAAAAATAAAAGATACAAAAGGAAAGGAATAACAACAAAAGTATAACTTTCATTATCATCCAAAAATTCATGTACAAAAGGACCTATTTACATTTCCAAATACAACAAAACAAAATGTATACAAGTCCTAATGGGCTTCGCCATTCTCCTCGTCGTCCCCCGCCTGACCGTCATCTCGCCCATTGCCACCCCCGCATTGATAAGTTGCAGAGATCTAGGACTCGGATCCTAGATGGGTAACATCTTCGGAATTATAGCTCACCCAGTCTGGGGAGTAAGAACTATACCCACAGGCTTCGCGGGCGACGCGAACTATGCGTCGTTGCTCCTGAACCTCTGCCTCAGGGTAGCTCGGCCCGTAGCTAAGAATTTCTCGAACACGACGAGCTTGGCCTCGGCATACACCCACATCTCACGTGCCTCACTATGCGCATCCTCATCGGACCTTGATGCGATAGTCTGCTTAAGGGCTTCAATCTCAGCCGCTCTAGTATCAAGCTCGGCGATCAAGGCAGCAAACTTGGCTCGTAAATCAGCGGCTACCGCCACTTCCCCACGGTCGACCTCCAGTTCCTCTTCCTTCGACCGGAGAAGAGTCTCTAAATCAATGTTCTGAGCCAAAGCAGCCATCAACTGCTCTTCAACGTGCTCCAGCTCGACCACCCTTCATTTCAACTGAGCCTCCAATTGCTCAAGGCCCTCACAAAAAACCCAACAATTCGGGTCCTGCGTAAGTAGGTTTGCCAGTGCCTGATGCTTGGCAGGACACTGCTGATACTTCTTTGCCACCTTATTAGAAGTGGCTGCCTTCCTTTGCGCTCGCCATCTCCTCTCTACCTCCAAGATGAGAGTCTAAAAAGGAGAAGAAAAAAAGGAAAAGCAAGTTAGTATGCATCAAAGTTAACTTTATGGCACTTAAAGAAAATCGAAAACTACCTGCAAGGCCGCACCAGCGACCCTCCGGGATAGATCCTCATCACTAACACTTTATAACATTTTACGCTCAATAGCCGCACATAACAGGGTCATATGTGTTGCGGCCTGCTCGTTGTGTTTCAACAAGTTATACCCTTCTAGGATCAAAATTTGGCAGTTCGATCTACCTGCATCATCCCCACACGGGTCGGACCCCTTGTTAACCCATCTGCATCCGTGGGGGCTGTCTCAGGTTCCACCCTTTCTTCACTACCCGCTTCCTCAGCGACGGCTGACAAGCCATCATTCGGAATGTGTGTCGGGGTGGCATCGAGAATTGCCCTACCTTGGGGAGTTGACCTCCATGAACGGATGGCATCGGCCATAAAAAATGGCCTTGACTGCCGATGGGGATCACTCGCCCCCTCATCCTCTGTGGCTATCCCCTTGCCAAGCATTAACGACGTCATTTCCTTTCCAGCGACTCCTCGCCCTCAGAAGTCTCCTCTACGGGCCGTGGGGATCCTGCTGAAGAACCTCTGGAGCGCCATCATCGAAAGAGCTGCAGGGCATGTGTTCACCATCAGAGTCATTCCCCACCTTAGGCGAGGTAATGACATTTGTCTTCTTCTTAGGGGCGCTCTGACCTGCCAACACGAGTAAGTCAAGTAACAAAACCTAAGGGAACTTCCAAACCTAAGCCAAAGAATTACCTAACGGTCCATATGGTTCACTAAATACGGCATAGGTACAACATTCCTCTGTATAAGGTATCATTCTTTCCACCTACCATTTAATATTTTCAATGAACTAGGGTGGAGAAGCCCTCGCTACAAAAAGAGAAAAGAATGAAATCACAGTGGCTGTATGGTCAAGGTCTCAAGCAGTCATGAATTTTACAAATAAAGGTACTTACGTTCTGGGTTCCATCTTTCTGGCAACCCTTCAGGATTAGACACCAGGTGCTCCATCCTGATGTAGAAGTACTTACGCCAAAAGTGACAGTTGGTCTTGTTGTCGGCTTTAACCACTAAGCCCTTCGTGCCACGACTTTTCAACTGCAGCATGGTACCCCTCAAGTAATCAGGTCTGAATAACTGTAAAAGGTGATGAACTGAGACGCCGCACTCAACCTTGGCCGCATATGTGGTCAGAATCCCGCACACCTTCAAGGTGTAAGGAGTAAGCTGAGCCGGATACACATTGAAAAAACGGAAAAGCTCGTCCGTTAGAGGGTAGATCGAGAGACTATAACCGATCAAGGATGAGTACTCGTAGAATGTGCAGTACACAGGCTGGTGTACATTGGCAATTGTCCGTCCCCGCCTGAACCATTTCCATGTGGTCCGGAATATGGTACGTCTCTCGAAGATCATCTAAGTGGGATTGTAATAAATCACTATGCTCCTAGGGAAGGGATGGTCTTTTAGTTGGAAAATCCCTTCGAATATGCATCTCCTTTGGGAGGATGTTGTCTACACTAAGGGGAACAAGGGCCTTCCCTGCTTTTTCCTTTTCGCCACCGGAGGAGGGCGGAACCCTAGATGGGGAATTATCCTTGATTTTTTACTATTTTGACGATGTTTTGTCATGTTATCCTATGTAAGAAACGAAGCACTAACAACAGGAAGTGTGGTTTCAAAGAAGTGGGAGAGTCTCGCACGAAATAACGGTTGCTAGAAAGAAAGGCAAAGAAGGAATCCAGAAAAGGTATTCCAAAGGATTGAAAGATGAAACAGATTGAACATTCCCTCTATTTGTAGGGTTAGGATGCGCAAAAATGGAAGAGGCATGATTCAAAATAGGCGCGGGAAACCAGAACATCACATCATCATCTTAACCGCCTCGGGAGTAAGTATAATAATAATGCATGCAGGCGATGATGTCATTTCAAAAGGGGAGCCACGGGTCAACAGCTCGGGGATGTCATAGATTTCATCTCATTCACGTTACTGCCCCTAGAGTGAGGTCAAATTCTCCAAATATGAGGTTTGCATTCTGCCCATTGAAGACTTTTACCGAATACGCCTCCAACGGGCAGAAGGAATAACTGTATAGGATCAAATTTGACCCTCAATGTATCTATGACGAAGGGTACGCAGTGAGCATACGTCAGCTAAAGCAAGGGTACGACCTGGGCGTGAACGCCAGTTAAAACTCAACGTCCTCGCTAGTGGGACGTTGACTACTTTTTGTACTTTTATGATTACTTCAAGGAAGACATCCTGCTATATAAAGGAGACTTTCACATTGTAAAGGAGCATCATTATTATTCTCGAGTAATACAATACGGGAGTTATCGCCCCGTTCTCTTCATTTAATACCTCAATATGCTATTTTAAATGTGTTTGGAGAGTTAGAAGAAAATCAGAGAGAATTTGAATAGAAATGAGGCCATAAATCCCTTTATGAGGAGAATAGGTTGGAAAAGTCAACCGAATGTTGACTGATGAGGTAAACAACCCGGAATGGAATTTTGATGATTCGACTAGTTTCAGGTGAAGATTTAAGGCTTAGGAGCGAAATCGGAAGTAATTTTGGAGGTCCGGTGAAGAAGTTAGCCTATTTTGGCGAAGTTAATATTTTGGCGGATTCCGGTCGATAGGTGATATTTTGATCAGAGGGTCGGAATGGAATTCCGAGAGTTTCTGTAGCTTCGTTAAGTGAATTTGGACTTGTCCGCAAAATTTCAGGTCATTCGGACGTCATTTGGTTGGGTTTTGGATCGAATGTGAGTTTTGGAAGAACTTGATAAATTTAGGCTTGAATACGTGGTAATTCGATGATTTTGATGATATGTGATGTGATTTGATGCCTCGACTAAGTCCGTGATATGTTTTCTGACTTGTTGGTGCTTTTGGTTGAGGTCCCGGGGGTCTCGGGTGTATTTCGGGTGAGTACGGACATTCCGGAACATAGAAAATGGAAGTGGCAGTCATTGGGACGCGGACCGCAGTCCTTTTGGCGCGGCCGCGCTGGCTGGGCGCGGACCGCGGTCATTTCTGTGCGGTCCGCGTAGGTGGAAAAACCTTTAGATCAATGGTCTTACTTCAGAAGCTCATATCGTTTTATCTACAAGGAATTTTGAGGTGATTCAAACACGAAAGTTGTAGCCCTTCGTGTCTAGTTTCCGGAACACTAAAGAAATCATCATTTGGATATATGTAGCGGACGTTATGGTCAAAATACCAAAGCATGTCACTGTAGAGCAAATTGCGCGGCCGCGGCCATTTTTGTGCGGCCGCGGAGACTGGGCGCGGACCGCGGCCATTTTTGTGCGGTCAGCACAGGTGAAAATCTGGGGTTACATGTATAAATACGAGATTTTGGGTTTTATTTGATATTTTACCCATGGGAGCTCGGATTTTGACGATTTTTCGAAGGTTTTTCAAGAAATCCATCGGGATAAGTGATTCTAACTCAGATTTGGCTAGATTACATGAATATATCATTGAATCCATCTTTTAATTTGTGATTTGGGATAGAATTTGGGAAGAAAAGTGGTGAAATCTCTCAAAATGTAAAATGATGATTTGAATGGGCAAACAGAGTCCGATTTTGGTAAATTTTATATGCATAGACTCGTGTTGAGACGAGGATTCCGAATATGTGACTTTCGTAATTTTTCAAGAAGCGTACCAAAAGTCGGGTTTTGACAACTTTGTGGGTTTTGATGCAATTTGGGTTATTTCGAATGGGTTGCGTAATTAGCCTATATTGATGTATTATCATTGATTTTTAGCAGATTTAGCAACCGAGGAGATTGATTTGCGAGGCAAGTGCAAGGCGGACCGAGGCTTCTACCGGTTCGAGGTGAGTGGTGATAGTAAATAATGTACTGAGGGTTTGAAACCCCGTACTAGCACTTCACAGTGCTATGTTGAGATGAAACACGCGTCTTGTGACGGGCGTGGTGACATTGTGATTGGGGGTTCGGACTTGGTCCTTCCCGGCTAATAGAATACCGTGTATTATGACTGATAATGAGATTATAACTGTGTAATTGGGCTAATAGCCATGTTTGGGGCCTTGTGCCGATCTGTAGATCATTAGGGGACTTGTAGAGCTAGGTGACCCTTATATCGTGTTGGAAACTTACACTCAGCCGTAAAACTAGCTGAATAGCCTATTAAGAGCCAGTACTAGGTGTGTACTATGAGGGACTGACTACTTAAGGTGGAAATTCCCTGATTTAGCTGAGTGGGCCTGAAAGGCCAATCCTATACTAATTGGGACAGGGTCGAGGACCCGTTAGGAGGTATTACATACATATATATAAATATTGGATCGGGTTACAAACCCCCTGATTTAGCTTAATGGGCCTGAAAGGCCAATCCTATACTAATTGGGACAGAGTTGAGGACCCGTTAGGAGGTATTATATACATATATATAACTATTGGATCGGGATGCACGCCGCAGCAGTATATATATTGGATCGGGCTGCACGCCGCAGCAGTATATAAATTGGATTGGGCTGCATGCCGCAGCAGTGTACATATTGGATCGGGCTGCACGCCGCAGCAGTATATATATTGGACCCGGCTTCACGCCGTAGCAGTATATATATTGGATCGGGCTGCACACCGCATCAGTATATATATATTGGATCGGGCTGCACACCGCAGCAGTATACATATTTGATCGGGCTGCACGTCGCAACAGTATATATATTGGATCGGGTTGCACGCCGCAACAGTATATATATATATATTGGATCAGGTTGCACACCGCAACATTATACTTATTCAGATACTTATACCTTATAGACACATGTATATGTCTCTATATATTGAGATGGTTGTACACCGTTGTGGTACGAGTGAGGATTTAGTCAGTGTGGGACCTTGATGAGATAAATGTGGATTGGTGATCAGAGTACTTACTATAGTGATGACTTACCCGTGGGGGTTTTCCTTAGAACTATTTAGTGATAGTACATGAGTTCTTACTTTCAGATATTGTTTATTATTATTACTCACTGAGTTCAAATATACTCACCTCACTCCCCTGCACTTTCTGTGCAGATCCAAAGGTGCCCGAGAGCAGTTGAGTTGTTGTAGCTGCTGATCCTTATCTACTTTTGCGGGACGAGGTAGCTGTCGGCGTCCGCAGAATTTGTTTTCTCCTTCTTTATCATTTTGTTGTTTTCATCTTGTTTAGACTTGTTTGTACTATGATATTTATTCTGTAGAGGCTCAGACTCGTGATATCACGATTTGATTGGGACCGTATTTGGCATATTTCTACTATTATGTTTTTCATTTGATATGATCGCTTGCTGTTTAAGTTTAATTTGATTAATTAGAATTAATAATTGGCTGGTTTAAGAGGTAATATGGTCGGGCTTGCCTAGCATTGTGTTGGGTGCCATCACGACCGGGGTTTGGGTCGTGACAAGTTGGTATCAGAGCCTAGGTTAACAAGCCTCGCGAGTCATGAACCAGTTGGTAGTAGAGTCTTGTGGATCAGTACGGGGACTCCTGTACTTATCCTCGGGAGGCTGCAAACCTTTAGGAAACACTTTACATTTCTTGGAATTCTTATCGTGCGTACTTGATTCAGCTTGAGACATAATTCTTGAAATTCCTTCCATACGTCTGTATGCGCACTCGAACGCTCAGTAATATAATTGCCTTAATGGCTTGTGATTCCCTGGTCGAGGGGCGAGATATAATCTCTGCGAGTTCATGTTGGGCCAGTCGGGAGGACTTGAGGCCGGATCTTTGTCTATGGCATGAGCACCAAAGTGCTGATTTTACAAACTGGTATTATGAAATTTCGTGTGATCGGTATTGTTCCTAACTGTGGAAATGGAAGCTTAATAATGTACGAGATGTTAGGTGTTAGATCCTTATTGTAATTTATTGTGTAGCCCCGAGCTATGGGCGTGGTGAATATTTATCATATCTCTTAGTTGTAAGGTAAAGTGCCTTACGTGTATTAAAGCGAGTTTAGACTCGGGAAGACTAAAGTGATTATGCTATGTATATCCTGGTGGAAGGTGTTGTACTGAAATACTAGATTGATGCAAAGTAGGTGGGTGGATTCGGATGTGTAATTGAAGGGTATTTGATATGTGTTATGATGCGAGCAGGTGTAGCGCGGGTTCAGGTATAATTTGTGATAATATGATTCGTATAGTATTGAGATTTAATGTTGTTGAAATGCATTGTGATGTCTTGTTGAGTTGTGGATGTATTGTTAGAATGGTTTGGTGATTCTCTGGCAGGTGGATAGGCCAATTTACAAAGGAAACTCTGCCGAAATTTTTGAAAATTTTGGGACTTAGAAAAGATTTTTGTCACCTAAAGAGAGTAGGCTTAACTGTGGTGTGTGTATATATGCAAGAATTGCAGAAGGGTTAAGGTCTTTGATGATTCGAGTCTTTGTCAAGCTTGTAAATGACTTGAGTTTAATCTCACTATAACATTGTGGCATCATTTGAGTAAAGAATGCTATGAGCGGCTAAAAGTACTTTGATGTATGGCTCCGAGCCAAGTTGGGGAGGTTGTTATTGATTAACTGATTGCACTGTTGTGTGCTATGTTGGTTCTGTCTCTAAGTATGTTGGGAAATTCTGATAAAGGTTATGGTGCTTCGTAGATATGAAGAAATAATAGGATGGTTTGAACTGCTGTTGGTAAAGAATGTTCGGTGTATAGGAAAGAAAGATAGCTAAATGCAGCTGTATGTAATCATGTTCTGCAATGTCAGAGTTCTAACAAGGCACGAGTGGTTCTGTTCAATAAGACAGTGGAATTATAACTGAATAAGGGTGAATGACGCCCGAGAATGGCCTTGCGGTGTTCAAGACTTTGCTTGTAACGGTAATGTGTCTTAAGATTGTGTATATGGCTAAAGACGGTGGTTTCGTTAGAAGAAATCAAGACTTGTGTATGTTATGTGAATGAGGGGATTCTATGTATCTATGTTGGGGAGTAATGATAACGAATTCAAAATCGCAGGAAGTCCTTCAAAATAAAGTATTGTAGAAGGCGATACTTCTAGGAAACATTTGAGAGAGTATTCAGTGGCCTGTGAGCCTTAGACCGTGTGGTCTTATGTATGAGTCTCGTGTGGTAACATGAGTTGAGGTATTGTGATCCTTCAGTAAAGGAGAATACTAAGTTAAAGAGGATTCAGAAAGGAAATTGAGTAAATGGAGCAACTTGTTAATAAACTGAAACGGTATGATAGGGGTGCAATAATTCCTGGTATGTGTTCGAAGTAATGAGACTCGCAGATATTGTGCAACAAAGCTCTTGAGTGCTGGCAATTGTGTAGCTCGATGTGGGTAAAAGAACTCAGTCATGCCGGTTAAACTTATGCAATGAATTGGGAGAAAGAGTTTGTGATGTGTTCTACCGTGGTTTGAAAGTGAGTATATTCCTGTTGGTACGCGAAGCTGGGAATGTGTAATGAGTTTTCTTCTATATGGGATCATGAAGTCCTTGACTAGTTGAGTGCGTCGATGTTTGCGGTGCAAAAAAGGGATAGGAGTTCCCATGTTATATTAGAGTGGTATGGTATATGCGATGTGTTATGGAAAGCTGATAATGGCATGTTTACGGTTTTGAGACCAATTCATAATATATGGGAAGTCATTAAAGATTATTGAGCAGCGCGGGCAGCTGCAGATGATCTAAGAATCGATCTTTCTAGTGATTAAGGAATAATGATACTACTATTCTAGTGATTTGGCAGGGTATATGGTCAAAAAGGGACAAGGTACTGTAAGCTGATAATATCTAGTGGTATGGTGGTATTCTCTTGTTGGATCAAGTGTGATGATTGAAGTTGTTGATGGCATAGGGAAATTTCTGAATGACTTTCGTGGTATGAATGGATGTTTGATGTGAGTTATGTATTCGTACAGTGGAGTGTGGGATCATGCATAGTGATTCATGTGTTATATAGGTAATGGAGACTAGAAGTTCTCGTAATCCGCCTATGCAGTGGTGGTATAACGAGTGTATCGGCATCGTTTAGCGATTATTGGAAATTGGAAGCCCTAGTGGCTCTCTCGTAGTTTGATATGATGAATTTGGGGTATGATACTTTATTTCAGACTGGTTTTCATACGTTAGGTCGTCTAGACTAATGTGATATGGACTATGTCGGAAATGGCACGAATTGCGTAGCAGAGTGCATCAGAGTATGCTCCAGCAGGGTAGTTGTACCCAGGACCAGCGGACGGCTGGTAGGTATTGCTTTGTCAGTTGGGTCTTCGTGGCGGATATCAGTGCAGAGGTTTCTACCATTGATTCAGTTCTGGTATTGAGGAACTTTGTCGGATGAATTTATTGAGGCCGAGCTTGAGGCTATACATGTTTATTGTAATGAGCAACTTGACTCGATGCACATTTCTTTTGCGAGGGACTCGATATGCATTTCCTTTTGCGAGATTTATGCGTGGATCGGGTGGCATGCTGCCACGGGTTATTTGGATCGGGTGGCACGCCGCCACAAGTATGGTATCTGGATCGGGTGGAACGCCGCCACGGGTATATTATTTCGAGTAGGTTGCACGCCGCAACCGTGTGATATGGAGGATAGGTTTTCTATACGTTACCTTGTGTACAATACTTCCTAGTCTCTGAGGAAAAATCAGTGTTGGGTGTCGCTCGGCGAATGGCGCATCGGTTGTGTCTTTATAAGATTTGATGGCGTATATTCATTGTTTCACCGTGGGTGAGATTGATCGTTTGAGTTCGGACCTAAATATGTGAGTGGCTGACTGTTTTGAGCATGATGACTTGAGGTGCTTCATGAATAATGGTGTTTGGATGGAATTATAAGTTGTGGCAAGGCCATATGATGTTACGACATTTCGAGATGAATTCAGGTACTCTATTTCTATAATGCGAGACTGGGTCTCAGTTCTATGTTATGATGGTACGGAGGAATTGAATTACAGCTCTTTCGTTTGAGTTAGTTGTCATGATTTGAGTATGTTCAGACGTTTCTTATTGGAGCCTGTGTTGTGCTCATCGTGGCTTAGGCCGGTGTTGAGGTGTCATATCACCAGTGCGGTGTGTTATAATCGAAATGATCTTTGGAGCCATTAATGAATGCGGGCGTATGTGGTTTCAGCTGGTTAGGAAGGTGATATCGAGGTTTGGCTCCGAAATCTATTGTGGTATCAGTTAAAAAGGGAAATGGATTCATGAATGGATGACCTGAGAGATGGATTCGATATATCGCGTGTTCGGTTGCCGTTGGCAATATATGCAGGTGTTGGAATAAGACTTTAGCTAATGGAAAAAGGGTTTTTCAGTTAGTACTTGGTTACCTTTGGCAATTGTTGTGATTAGGAGGCATCGTCTCGAGTGAATGGATCGTTTGATACATTATGTGATCTCACCGAAGTGGCAAGTATGGGCTATTACAGTTGGATCATGTGTATCATGAGTATAGACGTGGGATTCGGAATTGGTATATGATTTCGGAAAGTGCAATGTGGTCTATGGTCCAGATGGACTGTGGAAGTTCAGCTATATTGTGTTATCAGACTTATGATAGAGAGGGTGACGTGGTACCACCCCGCATATATACTTGGTAAGGTCATACAGCTATTGAATTGCTTCCAATACAACTCTGGGTACGCTCGAGGACGAGCGTTTGTTTAAGTTGGGGAGAATGTAACGACCCAACTTGTCGTTACGGGAGTTATCGCCCCGTTTTCTTAATTTAATACCTCAATATGCTATTTTAAATGTGTTTGGAAAGTTAGAAGCAAATCGGAGAGATTTTGAATAGAAATGAGGCCATAAATCCCTTTATGAGGAGAATAGGTTGGAAAAGTCAACCGAATGTTGACCGATGAGGTAAACAGCCCGGAATTGAATTCTGATGATACGACTAGTTTCATGTAATGATTTAAGGCTTAGGAGCGAAATCAGGAAGTAATTTTGGAGGTCCGGTGAAGAAGTTAGCCTATTTTGGCGAAGTTAGTATTTTGGCGGATTCCGGTCGATAGGTGATATTTTGATCAGAGGGTCGAAATGGAATTTCGAGAGTTTCTGTAGCTTCGTTAAGTGAATTTGGACTTGTCCGCAAAATTTCAGGTCATTCGGATGTCATTTGGTTGGGTTTCGGATCGAATGTGAGTTTTGGAAGAACTTGATAAATTTAGGCTTGAATCCGTGGTAATTCGATGATTTTGATGATATGTGATGTGATTTGAGGCCTCTACTAAGTCCGTGATGTGTTTTCTGACTTATTGGTGCTTTTGGTTGAGGTCCCGGGGGTCTCGGGTATATTTCGGGTGAGTACGGACATCCCGGAACATAGAAAATGGATGGGACAGTCATTGGGACGCAGACCGCGGTCCTTTTGGCGTGGCCGTGCTGGCTGGGCGCGGACCGCGGTCATTTCCGTGCGGTCCGCGTAGGTGAAGGATTCGCAGGTCACTAGTCCTACTTCGGATGCTGATATCTTTTTATCTACAAGTATTTGAGGTGATTCAAAAACGAAATTTGTAGCACTTTGTGTCTAGTTTCCGGAACACTAAAGAAATCATAATTTGGACATATGTAGCAAACGTTATGGCCAAAATACCAAAGCCTGTCACTGCAGAGCAAACTGCGCGGCCGCGGCCATTTTTGTGCGGCCGCGGAGGCTGGGCGCGGACCGCGGCCATTTATGTGCGGTCAGCACTGCTGGAATCCGAAGGTTAGTCTATAAATACGAGGTTTTATGTTTTATTTGATTTTTGGACCTAGGAGCTTGGAGTTTGACGATTTTTCGAAGATGTTTCAAGAAATTCATCGGGGTAAGTGATTCTAACTCGGATTTGGCTAGATTACATGAATATATCATTGAATCCATCTTTTAATTTGTGATTTGGGATAGAATTTGGGAAGAAAAGTGGTGAAATCTCTCAAAATGTAAAATGATGATTTGAATGGGCAAACGGAGTCCGATTTTGGTAAATTTTATATGCATAGACTCGTGTTGAGACGAGGATTCCGAATATGTGACTTTCGTAATTTTTCAAGAAGCGTACCAAAAGTCGGGTTTTGACAACTTTGTGGGTTTTGATGCAATTTGGGTTATTTCGAATGGGTTGCGTGAATTTGGTATATATTGAGGTATTATCATTGATTTTGAGCAGATTTGGCATTCGAGGAGATTGATTTGCGAGGCAAGCGCAAGGCGGACTGAGGCTTCTACCGGTTCGAGGTGAGTGGTGATAGTAAATAATGTACTGAGGGTTTGAAACCCCGTACTAGCACTTCACAATGATATGTTGAGATGAAACACGCGTCTTGTGACGAGCGTGGTGACATTGTGATTGGGGACTTGGACTTGGTCCTTCCGGGCTTATAGTAGACTGTGTATTATGACTGATAATGAGATTATAACTGTGTAATTGGGCTGGTAGCCATGTCTGGGGCCTTGTGCCGATCTGTAGAGCATTAGGGGACCTATAGAGCTAGGTGACCCTTATATCGTGTTGGAAACTTATACTCAGCCGTAAAACTAGCTGAATAGCCTATTAAGAGCCAGTACTAGATGTGTACTATGAGAGATAGATTACTTAGGGTGGAAGTTCCCCGATTTAGCTGAGTGGGCCTGAAAGACCAATCCTATAATAATTGGGACGGGGTCGAGGACCCGTTATGAGGTATTATATACATATTTATAAATATTGGATCGGGCTACACGCCACAACAGTATATATATTGGATCGGGCTGCACGCCGCAGCAGTATATATATTAGATCGGGCTGCACGCCGCAGCAGTATATATATATTGGATCGGACTGCACGCCGCATCAGCATACATATTGGATCGGGCTGCACGCCACACCAGTATATATATTGGATCGGGCTGCACGCCGCAGCAGTATATATATTGGATCGGGCTGCACGCCGCAGCAGTATACGTATTGGATCGGGCTGCACGCCGCAGCAGTATATATATTGGATCGGGCTTCACGCCGCAGCAGTATATAAATATTGGATCTGGCTGCACGCCGTAGCAGTATATATATTGAATCGGGCTACACACCGCAGCAGTATATATATTGGATTGGGCTGCATGCGGCAGCAGTATATAAATATTGGATCGGGCTGCACGCCACAGCAGTATATATATATTGGAGCGGGCTGCACGCCGCATCATTATACTTATTCAGATACTTATACCTTATAGACACATGTATATGTCTCCATATATTGAGATGGTTGTACACCGTTGTGGTACGAGTGAGGATTTAGTCAGTGTGGGACTTGATGAGATAGATGTGGACTGGTGATCAGAGTACTTACTATAGTGATGACTTGCCTGTGGGGGGTTTGCCTTAGAACTGTTTAGTGATAGCACAGGAGTTCTTACTTTCAATTATTGTTTATTGTTATTACTTACTGAGTTGAAAATATACTCACCCCACTCCCCTGCACTTTTTGTGCAGATCCACAGGTGCCCGAGAGCAGTTGAGTTGTTGTAGTTGCTGATCATTATCTACTTTTGCGGAGACTACGAGGTAGCTGCCGGCATCCGCATAACCTGTTTTCTCCTTCTTTATCATTTTGTTGTTTTCAACTTGTTTAGACTTGTTTGTACTAGGATGTTTATTCTGTAGAGGCTCAGACTCATGACACCATGATTCGGTTGGGACCGTATTTTGTATGTTGCTACTATTGCGTTTATCATATTGACATGAACACTTGTTGTTTAAGTTTAACTGGATTAATTGGAATTAATAATTGGCTAGTTTAAGAGATAATATGGTCGGGCTTGCCTAGCATTGTAAAGGGGATGATGATTCTCGAATAATACAACTGTCTTATTTTCAATCTCTCTATGTCTACATCTAACGAACACTCATTCTCGAGTTCATCTTGTCACATACTTCAATAATTTCATCTCTTTTGTTTCTAGGTTTTATTATATTTGATTACGATTTACCCTCGTTTATTTTTTATTGTTTTTAGCTTACAAAGTAGATCAATAACTTTTGAGCCAAACATATACTATGGATCTTCAAGTGTTATATATATTATATTCATATATAATAGCAGTAGAATAAATTCCGGAAAGAGCCGCATCCCAAGAGTTCTGAAATTGAAGTCTACCCTAATGCAAGCATTAGTTGCTTCACGCTTGAACCCGTGACCTATAAATTTTAAATAGATAAGTTTACCGTTGTTCCAAGGCTCTCGTTTAAGTATAATAGCAGTAGAATATATCAATATAAAACTTTATTGAGGAAGAAGGGAATAAAAATGGATCCCTGATTTAGTGGAACTTAATCTCTTAAAAAAATTATTAACAGTACGAAATTCACTAATTATGCCAAATATGTAAAATGAAATGCTACTCCATTTTTTGAAAAGTCCAATAATTATGTGTATATATTATATTTTAAAACGTGTAAAAATATGGGCTCAAACAAATTTCTGCAACTCAACTAAGCGAAAAGAAAAAGATATAACTTGGGGTAAATCATTAAACTGGACAAATGGAGGGAGAAAATCCTTTATTTTTATTTTGTTGTTTTATTGTTTATGTAAATGGAAACAATACGACATTAACAAATCAAGCTCTTGTCATATGTATAAAAAAAATGTGTGTAAAACCCCTCCTCTCATATGCCTACTATGGCATCTATGGCTTGTATGGAGAAGGCATGGGCAAACTCTTAACAATACCGCAAAGAGGGTGGTTGTCAGGGATGTTGTACTCATCCCTCAAGGAGCGAGCTGGTGAGAGAACACTAAAGTAGAGTTGTTGTCCTAAGTAGAACCTCTCCCACATCTCTGATCTCAAGTTCCATAGTCCAGCGTTGTCTAGGGTTGTCATCACCGCGGCCCATGAGTTTGGATAGACTTGGATGCTGTGCCTGCTTACTGCATCCACCAAGTTGTAGTTCTTTCTTTTCTCTGGACTCCACCTCCCTGGCTCGATGGCCACTGCGAAAAAGGAATATCCGTCCAAGTGATAGGTTTGGATGGTCTTCTCACGGTTCTCAAAGATGATCTCTACAAAGTTACGGAAGGTGGCATTCTTGATATTAGGGGCGACGGTCACCTTGTTCAGGTCGTCAGTTTGGGGTTGATCAGCCATGAGATCATACTTGAACAGCTTCTCGGTGGCTCCGAAGTATTCAGCAAGCTTGAACGGAGTTTCTGCAGCAGCAGTGTGGGAGATACCGTTCAAGGCAAATCGAAGCTTTCCATCTACTTCGCTCCTAGAGTTGACAATCTTGAAAGTGCGGGTGATGTTGATCTGTCCGTAGTGGTAGGATCCTTGAGGGTTGGGGCGGGCAGCACTAGCAGTAAGGTTCCATCTGAATGAGCGAAATTGGTTAATGGACCAAGCAATGCCTTGGGTGTTTTCTGGTGGAGGTGCTGGGAGGTCAGAAGATGCTGGTCCCTTACCATTGGCATATCGAATGATAGCCACGGAAGAGAATTGTGCTTGCTTCAGGAACCTACTCGAAACAATCATGTAATAGTCCTTGGGCTCTTGATCAGCAGTAACCAACACCGAAAGGCATTGACCAACATGGAGGTCAAGGGACTCATAGACGTTCTGCACAGTGTGGGATCCCTCCATTTCCACCAACTTCATGGGGTGGCCTTGAATCCTGACGTTGACTGATGTCCTCATGCCAGCATTGCACATCCTGTACCTATAGGTCTTGCCAGCTTCCATGGTGAAGAGTGGCTCAGCAACCTTGTCACCGACCTTGAGTGATTTTCCATTGATGTGGATGCCATCGGGTCTGCCAATTGTGCGTCCCCCGTCTAAGATCTTCTTCAACGACTTGTAACCCTTGTTGTACCAATCACCCACAAATACGTTATATTCATCGGCAGGGGTATCAAAAGGAACGGGAATAAGGGCACGGCTATGGACATTAATGGCACCAAAGCCACCAGCAGCACGATGCAAGTCTGTTGTGGGGAAGTAGAAGAAGCTACCGATCTGGTCCTTGACTTGGAAACGGTAGGTGAAGTTTGTACCGGGCATGATCGGGCACATGGTTCCTGGGGTACCATCTTGCCACGAGTTCTTCCTTTGTTGGACACCATTCCAGGTTAAGAGCAAGGGCTCATCTAGATTGTTGAAGACATTGACAACTATGTTGTTATTTGAGGTGCAGTTGATTTTGGGCCCTGGAAGCTGCCCGTTTATGAGGATCCCCTGTAGTGGTACACCCAATGGAGCAATTGTCCCGTAGGTGACGTTCCACTCAAAGAAGAGGTAAGGATCCTCAGCTTTCACCAACACAACACAGAGGCAAACTAGCAAAGCAACAACTGTAAAACTAGTTCTCTCCATTTTCCCCTATCCCTAATCACACACCTTTTTCTTTTTCTTTTTCTTTTTTTTTATATATTTATTTTTTTTATTCTGACAAAGAAGAAGAGGGAATATTTCCTTCTTCTTCCTGTTTTTAGTTGCTAGAGCTTGCATTTTGTACATTCTCCTTGACGCCTTTTATACAAGTGATTTCCCTCTTGGGACCATTCATTCATAATTAACTACCGCGATAATCTCTGTGGCTCTCCTTATATTCTTCACTCCATTTTCGCGTTCCCTCTTCTTCGTTTACTAATAACTTTTTTCTCCTTGGATTTCTCCTCTTAATTCTTTTCCTTCATATATATTAATTCTTATTCTAATGTAGACTTATTCTTCTCGAAACTTTTGCAAAATGAGGCGTACAATTCTCCTCTCGTTGCAATAGAAGCGATAGAATTAGTTACCACTCTCTTTTTTCTTTTTTTTTTTTTAAAGAAAAGAACGTTTTTCAGCCTGATAATACATAGGGAAGTATGAATAAATGGTTTACTTCTTAAGTTTTTGTAGTCATTAATATGCAATATGCAATAATAATAATAATAATAATAATAACAATTACGATCAGTAAAGCCTAAACATTGGTATACAACTTCCCTTTTATAACTCAAAAACAAGAAACAATACTATTGTACATGGTAATATATTCATATTATATATTCCTATAGTGTGGGTGTACTAAACAAACTATGAGGAATAAAAAGGTCCGTTCATATGTTTATTGTAGTATAGTTCTATTTATTGTAGTAGAGTTCTATGAACTATGGAAAAGCTCCAAATACACTTGTACTATGAGAAAAGGTTTCTATGAGCAAGGTGGGAATTTGGGTGTAAATATATCTTTGTCGTAATATTGCTAGTTTATATATGTCGCTCTTCTGTCAAGGTTGTCCAACGTAGACATTTAATCATGTGTGACACGATATTTGATGAGGTGGAAGCCACGTAGCATGCCACCTTAGCTCTCCTAACTAGGAGTGGCAAACGGGTGGGTCAGGTCAGATATGGCTCGGGTCAAAACGGGTAATAAAAAAATAGATCAATTATCCGATCCGATTCATATTTAATAAGGATAAAAAATGGGTTAACCGGCGGATAATATGGGTTACCCATATTATCCATGACTTCTTGTATATGATCACTTTTGAGAGAATTCTTAGTCTCCCTAACTTGAGGAACCCCCAATTTGAGGCTTTACAAATGTAAAAGTTCGACCCATTGGTTATCCATGATTACTCATTGGTTATCTATTTTCTAAATGGATAATATGGTTCTTATCCATATTTGACCCATTTTTAAAAAGTTCATTATCCAACCCATTTTTTAGTAGATAATATGGATGGTTAACTCTTTTCTTTGAACTATTTTGCCACCCCTACTCCTACCCATTTACCCTTCTCCTCTATTTGTTTTTATAACACTAAAATTTATTATTTTTCCACCACTAAAATTTTCTTCTTCTCCACCACCATTGCGACCATACCGGCACCATGAACTATATTGAATTTTCAGCAACTCAGACCAAAATCTAAGTATCTTAACAATGTGAGCTAAAGCTGTCTAACAAGCCGGGCTTACCCGCTACCGGACCGGCCCAGACCGGTACAAACACCAATCGGATTGGCCCAGTTCATTAGTGGCCGGGTGGGCTGAGTAGGGAGTAGGACGGGTTTGGCAGGTTTAAAATTTTTTACTGGTTAACGAGACCCTGCTAAACTAGTACGCGTGAACAGTAGTGTAACCGGTTAAACTGGATCGGAACAGGCCCAGTTCAATGGTCAAATTTTTTTTTTAAAAAAATTTCAAAGTAGATGGGGCCCACTATCCGTTGGTTTGGTCAGATTTTACAACTGATCCGTTAGCCAATAGATCTATTGATGAAATAGCCTTTGTCAATCTCAATTTCTCTCATTCTCCACTTTGCAATACTTCAATTCATCATTTCATCTTCTAATTTTATTTGGCTCACTTTTCTTGAATTTAATTTATCGTGTTTTGTCATTCGGAATTTGAAGTTTGAAGTTTTAACTTTGAACAATTGAAGTTCAAAATTGAAATACTTGCTTGACGAGTTGACGTTTATTCGTGGTAACATCGGAATTGCGTAATCAAGTGCTACTTTTATTGTCGAATTCGGTGGACTCTTTCTTTTATTTACTATTTTAATTGTATATTTAATTTTAGCTTATACTGTAATATTAACAATATGTTGAATGCTGCTAAAAGAGTGTGTAAAAAAGTTACTGGTTAGGGAAATAAAAAAGGAGATTGTCCTTCAGCATCTAGTAGTAATAGTAATACCCTATTTACATATGTTTCTGAAATATCGTGTAATGATAATATAGATTATGAACAATTACAAGAAGATTTGAAATAGAAGATAATGAAATAGGAATGGAAGATGAGATACCAGCTACACCTACTGGTATTGGGGCCGGTAGTATTAGAGTTGGTACAAGGGGTGGTAGTCGTGGCACTAGTAATAGACCACATGTGGCTCCGACTACTAATCGTAAAAATATAAGTAAAGTTTGGAATTTTTTTTGAAATAATAGAAGGTACTGATAGAGTTAGATGCAAAATTTGTAATGATAATTTTAAACATTTGACTAAAGGAAATTCATGGGGGACTGGGATGCTTAATAGACATATGAGAGTTGGCCATCACATAGAATGGGGCGTTGATGGTGATGAAAATCAAACAACTATTAACCCTACTACTGGAGGTCTATTGAAATATGATAAAATGAAGGATCGTGAGAAGTTAGCAAAAATGATTACTTTGGGTTGTCCACATTTTTCTTTTGCTTCTTCATCATATCTTACTATGTATACTCAAAGGACTTACAATCCTTTATTTAAAGGTATCCCTAGAAGTACTTGTAGAGCTGATATCTTTAGACTTCATGGACAATATCAAAAATACATACGTTATTTGTTTAGCCACCTTCCTTGTAGAGTTTGTCTAACTTCTGATATTGGCCATGTTGTTAATGGAAATGATTATTTAACAATGACATGACATTGGATAGATGATACTACTTGTATGCAAAAACATATTATCACTTTTAAATATAATGAAGATAAGAGTCATACCGTTGCGTTTACAAGTAGTACTATTGTTGAAGTTGCTGAATTTTATAATCTAAACAAAAAAGTATTGTCTATGTCTTTTGATAATGCTTCTAACACTAATACCATAATTTCAATATTAAAAATGCATTTGCAGCCACCTCTTGCTGAAATTTTTCATGTTAGGTGTGCATGTCATGTTTATAATTTAATTATTAAAAATGGCCTTGATTTATTTTCAGCTGAGATTACTCATGTTAGAAGAGCAGTTTGTGTTATTCAAGGAAATAATAGACAATCTTGAATAAAGGAATTTAAGAATAAGTGTGTCTGGTATAACCTTAAACGTAGATTCATGCCAGACAAAATTAATTACTAGAGTGAATTATACATATATATTTTTAAAATATTTCTATAAATATAGATTCCCAATAACTTAAGTTGCTAATGCGCATTGTACTGATCCAAGGCGTATGTTAACAAGTGTTACTTGGGAGGTCATTAATGATGTTGTTAAATTTTTATATAAATTTTATACAGCTACTGTTGAGTTTTATGGAGCATATTACCCCATTGTTACTATGGCTTTAGTACATATAGCTAAAAAAATTCTACTCTCGGAATTTAAGAAGAAAGAAAAATATAAGAATGTTGTTGAAAAAATGCAACCAAAATTCAAAAAATATTTCTTTACAATTCCTCCGATTTACTTAATTGGTGCAATTTTAAATACTTCTATTAAGATGTCTGATTGTCACCAATTAATGAATGCTTTATATACTTATATGGGGATTGGAGAAACTTAAATCCCAACTTTATATGTCTCTATGAACAAGGTAAATGAATATTTACAACAACTATATAATTGGTATGCAAATGAATGTGATAATGTTGCTCGTGCTGTAGGCAATGTTAATCCCACTATGCACTGTACCACTTCTGCTACTGTGGATGATGAAGAAAACGTTGATAGTTTTAATAATGTTTTCTACATTTTCTAACACTCAAACCAGTAGCAGGAACACTGATGAACTTCAATTCTACTTGCAGAAGCAAAATTAGGATGCGGTGGAAAAGGTTAAAGTGATTGAAAACAATCTCTGTGCAGCCCAATCGAGACAGAAGAGTTATGCGGACAAGAAGGTTCGTGATGTGGCATTTATGGTGGAGAGCGGGTTCTGCTTTGGGTCTTGCCTATGAAAGGCATTATGAGGTTTGGGAAGAAGGGGAAGTTGAGTCCGAGATTTATTGGGCCTTTTGAGATTTTAAGGTGAGTTGGAGAGGTTGCTTATGAGCTTGCCTTACCTCCAAGCCTAGATGGAGTTCATCCAATATTTTATGTTTCTATGCTCCAGAGATATCATGGAGACTCGTCGCACATATTGGATTTCAGTTCAGTCCAGCTGGACAAGGATGTATCTTATATTGAGGGGCCGTGCCCATTTTGGACAGGCAGATCAGAAAGTTGAGGCCAAAGAACATCACTTCAGTGAAGGTCCAGTGGTGGGGTCGGTCGGCCGAGGAGGCGACTTGGGAAACCGAGCAGGATATGTGCAGCCAGTACCCTCATCTTTTGCTACTTCAGGTATATTTTCTATGATCGTTCGAAGATGAACGAATGTTTAAGTGTAAGAGGATATAATGACCTGGCTGGTCGTTTTTGGAATTTATGCCCCGATCCCCCATTTACTGCTTTCCCTAAGTTCATTTCTACTACTTTGGATTGCCAGGACGTTCAGTATTAGGCGGAGTATTTTGGGACACTTAGTCCTTAAATGAGAGCTTAAGAGTTAAAAAATTGTCTGTATTTGGAGCAGTGTGAAGATGACCTCATAATGGAAATTTGATGGTTCTGTTAGCTCCGTTAGGTGATTTCGGGGTTGGGAGCATGTTCAAAAAGTAAGTTGGAGTTCCGTAGCTCATATAGTCTTGAAATGCCAAAGTTTGAATTTTTGAAGTTCCGGTCCGATAGTGATTTTTGATCTGGAGGTTGGTTTGGAATTTCGGAATTAGCTTTAGCTTTGTCATGTCATTATGGATGTGCATGCAAAATTTTAGGTCATTCGGACAAGGTTTAATAGGTTTTTGATCGAAAGTGTGTTTGGTTAGAAATTGAAGTTCATAGGCTTGAATCTTGGCTTAAATCGTGTTTCCGGCGTTGTTTTGGGTGATTTAAGGATTGGTACAAGTTTTAATGATGTTATGGGATATGTTTGTAGATTTGGTTGAGGTCTCGGGGGCCTCGGCTGTGTTTCGGATGCTCAAACGGAGAAATTTGAGGCTTGGGAGTGTTGCAGAAATTGCAGGTCTAAGATCCTTCTTTGCGATCATAAAGAAGGTATCGCGCTCGCGTAGAGTCCCTTTCTCTCTTCATTTCATTCGTGACTATGTAACCGCGTTCGCGTATTGTAATCTAGAGGGTGCCCATTTTTCCTTATACGCGATCCCGTTTAGAGCCACGCATTCGCGAAGCCCTATTCTCCCATTCAATGCGTTCGCATCATCTGTTGTGCGTTCGCATAGCAATGTTTCCCCGCCCTTCACGTTCGCGAACTACTTCACGCGTTCACGAAGAGTAAATAAAACCCCCTTCATTTGTCTTCTTCGCGAATGCGATAACACCTACGCGTTCGCGATGACCAAACACCTGGGCAGACAGATTTGAAATCACAATTTCGAGGGTTCACCATTTTTATAATATTTTGACTTCTAGAGCTCGGTTTTTGGCAATGTTTGAAGGGATTTTCATCTAGGAAACTTGGGAAAGTAATTCCCACTCTATTTAGACCATATTCCATGAATCTCCTATTAATTGCACCCTTTAATTTCGTTTTTTTGAATGGGAAATGGGTAAAACTTCTTAGACCTAATTGTGAGCATTTGAGGAGGCATTTGACCTCCGATTTGGGAGATTTTTATATGGTTGGACTCGTGTGAGTACGAGGGTTCTGAAAAAGTAAAAATATTTCGATGCCGAGTAGATGACTAGAGGGTTACTTTGGTCATTTTACGTATTTTCGCGCTTTAACCTTAATTTTAACATTGGAATCACGTTTTTACAATATTATTTATGATTTGTACTTGAATTGAATAGATTTGGGCCATTTGGAGTTGGATACTCGTGGCAAGGGCATCATTCCCTAGTTAATTTTGTACCGGTTTGAGGTAAGTGGCTTGTCTAACCTTGTGTGGGAGACCTCTCCCCTTAGGACTTCTTATGTGCTGATTTAAATGCCTTGTACGCGAGGTGACGAATGTGTACTTGTGTTAATTATTGAAAAATCCACTTTACTTGAATTGCTTAAACTGTGTTTTCCCGTTATTTGACTTATTTCAGTGCAAGATTTAATTTGTGTTAGTTAGAGAAGTATGACTAAATAGAATTAATTGCTTAATTGCCTTAATTGAAATTACGTGTAGCATGTTAGGCCAGAATTTAATTGTTACTTGTATTTGTGTACTTCATTCTCTGAATATTTCCTGATTTTGGTTGCGCTTTTACATTGGAACTACGGGTTCAATTCCCCGGATGATTTCGGGTGGTTAACGGGTAAATTCTAAGTTTGGTTGCAGCTGATGTATTATTCTTCTGGTATTTACGCTTCTGCATCTTGGGGACTGCAGAAGCGGAGCCGCAAAAGTGGCCTAGCTATCCAAAGAAGTGATTTGGGCATGGTCTGCATAGACCACAGAAGCGGTCCAAATTTCCGCTAAGGCGGAACCGCAGATGCGGTTCTTGTGACCGCAGAAGCGGAGCTCGTGGTTTGGTAAAGTATCGTAGAAGTGGCTCGTGGTCTGCATGTGCAGGATCACAGAAGCGGTCCCTTGTCCGCAAAAGCGGACTCTAGCCTCACTAGTGGGACCGCAAAAGCGAAAACCACTGTTCTGATAAGGGTTTATCCGAGGGTTTATTTCAAAAGTGTAAAAATCAATTGAGATCTCAGGAGAAGGCAATTTTGAGTGGATTTTAAAGAGAAGATCATTGGGTAACATTGCTTTGATCCTTTCTAGTTATATCCCATCATTTCCTAGTTAAATCAACCATTAGAATTCAAATTCAAGGTCAAAATTTGGGAAAAATGGGTGAAACTTCTTGGACATTATTATTGTGCTTTGAGGGGGCATTTCATCTCCGATTTGGGAGATTTTTATATGGTTAGACTGGTGACAGTACAAGGGTTCTGAAAATATGAAAATTATTCAATTCCGAGATGTTGGCTGGAGGGGCATTTTGGTCATTTTACCTACTTTCGTGCCCTAGCTTTAATTTTAATAGTGGAATCAGTTGTTTACAATATTATTTACAATATGTAATTAAATTGAATAGATTTGGGCCATTTGGAGTCGGATACGTGTGGCAAGGGCATCATTCCCTAGTTGATTTCGCATCGGTTCGAGGTAAGTGGCTTGTCTAGTCTAACCTTGCGTGGAGGACCTTACCCCCTAGGATTGTTTCTTGATATTTGAGTACATTGTACATTAGGTGACGAGCGTGTAATTCAGCCGATTGATGACAATCCAGTTTTCACTTATGTTGTTGATAATTAGCTTCGTTCCTTACTTGTCTTATCCTACTTGAAGATTATACATGTACTAGAATAAGAAAGCATGTTTTAGCTGACTTAATTGCCTAATTGCTTAAATTGTTTTAACTATACTACGTGAAGCATGCTAGGCTAGTTCTATCTGTTGCTCTGCCTTTCGTACTTTATTCCTTGGTTTGTTTCTGGTTGTGATTGTGCATTTACATTGGGACTACGGATGTAGGATTCCAGTAGCTCCCCCCTTATTTTTTTACTTTGGGACTACAGGTTCGATTCCCGGTAGATCCTCCTACACTTTTACTTTGGGACTACGGGTTAGATTCCCAAATGATCCCCCTGCACAATGATGACTGGACTACGGGATAGTATCCCGGGAGATCCTTTGGCATTGGAACATGAGTTGGACGACGGGATGGTATCTGGGAGATCTTTTGGCATTGGAACATAAGTTGGACTACGGGATGGTATCCTGAGAGATCCATTGGACAGTTGAGGGAAGGGCTATAGGACGGTATCCTGGGAGACCCTCATTGGTATCATTGACATAGAGTTGTATTTACTCTATGTTTACTCTATCTATTTTAGTTATTATTGTCTCGTGACCTGCCTTATTTTACTGTTGTATTTGTTATTTCCGTCAGATTATCATACTGTTAATTATTATTTACTATTATATTTTGCCTCAGTAGGTCCCTGACCTTTCCTTGTCACTACCTAACCAAGGTTAGGCTTGGCACTTACTAAGTACTGTTGTGGTGTACCCGCGCTTTTTCTGTGTATGTTTTTCATATGCAGATCTACGTACCCTTATGCATGCACATTACCTGTAGCTGTAGGGAGCATTTTTGGAGACTTGAGGTATATCTGCCGCGTCCGCAAACGGGAGAGTCTCCCTCTCACACTACCCTCTAGTTAGCTAGATGTTATTTTGTTCTTCCTTGATATAGACATTTTCGGGTGATTAGAGCAGTATTATGTATCATTTTTAGTCCGTGTTACCCGTGGATTTTTGGGTCTTTGGGATAGTTTCAAAATTTAAAAGTGTTAAAGTGTATATGCGAGGCGGCAACTATATACATTATTCATGTCATTTAGTTTTGATTATATATTTTGCAAATGTTGTTACTTCCGCAATGTGTTACGCTTACCTGGTTGTAAAGGCTAGGTGTCATCATGACGTGTTCACAATTGGTGAACTAGGGTCATGACAAATTGGTATCGGAGCTCTAGGTTCATAGGAGTCACTGGAAACATACCGGTTTATTAGAGTCTTGCTGATCGATACGGAGACGTTTGTATTTATCTATGAGAGGCTATGTAACTATTTAGGAATATCTTCATTTCCTTTGAATTCCATGTCGTGTGATATTTGGAAACCAATTCTAAACTTATGTCTTCTATTCTCTCACAGATGGTGAAGACATATGCTACACGAGAGGACCAGGCAACCGCGCCCCTACTACTGTTGTCAGATGCCGGGGATGGGGTAGAGGTCGAGGACGCGCCCAAGGTGCAGCCACAGAACCCGTGCGCGCTGTCGCTGAGGTACCACCAGTAGATCCAGTTGGAGCACAGGCACCTGGTACACCTACTACAACTACTACTACTCCAGCGCTCTAGGAGACCCTGGCTCAATTCATGAGCATGTACACTACTTTGGCTCGGGCAGGGTTGTTTCCCCTCGCTGCAGCCACATCTCAGGCCGGGGGAGGGGCCCAAACTCCCGCAGCCCGCACTCCTGAGCAGAGAGTGCCGATGGAGCAGGTTCCAGAGGTTATTCCTGTACCGCCTGCAGCACCAATTTAGCTCGGGGAGAGGTCGGCTGTCTTGGAAGACAAGCAGTGCAGAATAGAGAGGTTCAAGAAATATGATCCCCAATGTTCAGTGGCCTAGCTTCAGATGATGCCTTGGGATTCTTGGAGGAGTGTCATCGCATTCTTCGTACTATGTGCATAGTGGAGTCTAGTGGGGTATCTTTCACCGCCTTCCAGCTTCGGGGAGCCGCCTATGATTGGTGGCATACTTATGAGTTGGACAGTCCAATCAAGTCTGCCTCACTGACTTGGACCCAAATTCCCGGACATGTTTATGATGGAGTTTGTTCCCCAGAGCCTCAGGGATTCATGGCACGCAGAGTTTGAGCGTTTGCACTAGGGTGCTATGACAGTCTCAGAGTATGCCATCCGTTATACCAGGTTGGCCAGACATGCACCGGCTTTGGTTGCCACAGTTCGGGAGAGAGTTCAAAGGTTTATCGAGGGTCTTATTCTGCCCATCCGGTCCAACATGGCTCGAGAGTTAGAGATGGATATTCCTTACTAGTAGGTAGTGAGAATTTCTAGGGGGATTAAGGGTATGCTCGCTAGGGAGCAAGGGGAGTGGGAGGCCAAGAGGTCTCGAGAGTCGGGTCACTACTCTGGTGCTCGTAATTCATCAGTCGGGCATTATGGTAGGGGTTATTCTGATCTCCCGGTTCATACAACCTTGCTAGCAGCCGGTAGTACTCCATCTCTACTAGCACCTCAGGAGCCTTATTACGCACCTCCAGTTTCTAGCGCGCCTCCTGCACGGGGTACTTCCAAAGGTCAGTCCAGCGGACCTAACTCTAGTCAGTCAGAGCCACCATGTCCTCCCAGAGCTTTTTTCGAGTGTGCGACACACATAACACAGTTAGGGACTGCCCCAGACTTGGTAGGGGTATATCTTCACAGACTGCTCAGCCATATCGTACCTCTTAGAGCTCTCAGGCTATGGTTCTAGCTCCCACTGCTCCCCCACCTGCCCAGCCATCCAGGGGTAGAGGTTGGGGAGATATAGGTCACCCTTGTGAGAGGGGTCGGGCCAGATATTATTGCATTTCTTCTCGCACCGAAGCGGTTGCCTCTGATTTGGTCATCGTATGTATTATTCTGGTTTGTCATCGGTTTTATTTGATCCCAGCTCTACTTATTCATATGTTTCCCCTCATTTTGCTTCTCAGTTGGGTGTTCCTCGGTATTCTTTGAGTGCCCCCGTTTATGTTTCTACTCCTGTGGGAGATTCTCTTATTGTGGATCACGTGTACTGGTCGTGTTTGGTTACTATTCGTAGTTTTGAGACAAGGGTTGATATGTTATTACTCGGTATGATTGACTATGATATTATTCTGGGCATGGACTGGTTGTCGCCCCATCATGTTATTCCAATATCGGGATCGTGATGGCACCTACTCGTGATAGCTAGGCAAGCCACTTTATTCACACTATCCTGTTTTTAGCAATAAATCTTATTCGATTAAACAACCAAACCATGATCTTAATTAAACAAGTGCGGAAGAATTTATAAAATAGCAATAAGCAGTTTCAAGGAAGATAATACTGAAATCCTCTACCCAAGATGTGGAGTCACCAACTCACGAACTACTACATGAATACTACACATAAAGGTCTGAAAGAAATATAACATAATCTGTTTGTCTTGGAACAAAAAGACTACAGCTAATAACATAAGTAAAAGAAGAGACGCCGGGCCTGCGGACGCCTGCAAGCTACCTCGGTCTCAATGTGCTCAACTCCCACGCAAAAGATCTACTGCTGCTGCTCCTGATCGAAACCTGGACCTGTGCAAAAACGCACAGAAGTGCAGTATCAGCACAACCGACCCCATGTGCTGGTAAGTGCCTGGCCTATCCCGGCGAAGTAGTGCCAAGCCTAGGACCAGACACCCACATAAACCTGTGCAGTTCTATATATATGTATACCACAAGATAACGAGAAATAACCAAGTAATAACGCAATAAGGAATATCACAGAATAAATCAACAATTAACAATTATAATGAGTAACAAGTAATGTCAAGTCAATGAAATAGCAAATAAAGTGCACGGCATCACCCTTCGTGCTTTTACTCTCATCCTCACCCAATAAGCAAATAACGTGCACGGCATCACCCTTCGTGCTTTTACTCTCATCCTCACATCCATGGTATGGCATGATCCTTCGTACATGGTTCAATAACAAGGCACGGCATGATCCTTCGTGCATAATCAATAACATGGCACGGCATTAACCTTCGTGCATAAACAATAACAAGGCACGGCATTAACCTTCGTGCATAAACAATAAATCAAGGCACGGCATCACCCTTCGTGCATTATCACTCTTCCTCACCCAAATAACAATCACAGTTAAGGGCAGAGAATGAAAACAACAAATCATGAACCGTCCCGGCAAGGGACAAAATAATCATCACAACAAGGTCGTGACACAAGGGCAACCAATATCTCACTTCACAACAAGTCCCGGCAAGAGCAATCAATAACAATTCTACAACCCGGCAAGGGTTCAACAATTTATCTTTAAATATGTCTCACAACAAGTATTGACAACGACTCACGGTCATGCTAGACGCTAGTGTATGGATGCTCGTCACCACAGCCCATACACCGCACTCGATCACATAACACATAGCACATAATCCTATTCCCTCAAGCTAGGATAGAACAAACACTTACCTCGAATGTTTATGAATAATTCAATCCGTGGCAATGCCTTTTCCTTTCAAATTTGGCTTCAATCCAATCGTATCTATACACAATTGATTTAATATTATCAATACTACTCAACAAACTAATTCATAAGGCCAATTACAACTTTTACAACATTCTGCCCGGAATAGTGAATATCGACCCCGGGCCCACATGGTCGGAACTCGGGGTTCGGACCAAAATCCGGTTACCCATTCCTCCACGAGTTCAAGTATATGATTTGTTTCAAAATCGGACCTCAATTCGAGGTCCAATTACCCAATTCATGAAAACCCTATATTCTACCAAAAACAAGAAATTCTACCATGAAAACCTTTGCTTTCTATTGAAAAACATGTTTAATGTTGTTAGGAATTGAAAGAATTAAGTAAAAAGTGACCTACAATTGTTTTGAAGAAGAGGGAGTTCGTGAAAAATCGCCAATGGATGTTTTTGGGTTGTGAAATGTGAAAAATGAAGCTGAAAATCGTGATTTACAAGTCTCTGTGTTCGCATTTGCGAGCAGGGGTTCGCAATTGCGAACCCCGACCAAATTCTAGAGTTTGAAAAATAAGCTAAGGATGGGAAGTTCGCATTTGCGAAGCCAAGGCAAAGCTGGGAAGTTCGCATTTGCGAACATTTGTTCGCATTTGCGAACAAGGATGGATGAAGGGATGTTCACATTTACGACAGGAGCTTCGCATTTGCGAAGCCAAGCGGTTAAGGGAGGGCCTCGCAATTGCGAGGTTTTTTTCGCAATTGCGAACCAAGCAGTCAAGGACACCCCTTCGCATTTGCGATCAAGGGTTTGCATTTGCGAACCCAGCCTTGACCTGTCTTCTTCGCATTTGCGAGGATTTGTTCGCAAATACGAAGCCAACAGCTGGGTGAAAAACCAGCAGTGCAATAATTCAGAAATTGAACCAACGGCCTATCAAATCTTTACCCGAGCCCCCGGGCTCCAAACCAAACATGTACACAACATCAAAAACACATTACAAACTTGTTCGTGCGATCACATCGCCAATATCACATCGTTTTCATCAAATCAAGCCTCAAGTTCATGATTTTCATACTTTTGGTTTTCAAGACTTTCAAACTTGGAACTCAAGGTCCAAAATATATCAAACGACCTCCAAATGTCACCAAACTTTGCAGAAAGCACGTATATAATATTTAAGACTTGTACCGGGCGTCGGAACCAAAATACGAGCCCGATACCAAGGTCAATTAATTTATTTCCTTTAATAATTACATCAAAAACAATTTCACGTAAAAATTCATAACTTGGGCTCTAGGCCTCAGAATTCGACTCCGGACGCATGTCCAAGTCCCATATTTTCCTACGGACCTTCCGGGACCGTCCGTTCTCGGGTCCGGGTCCGTTTACCAAAAATGTTGACCGAAGTCAACCATATCAATATTAATATCATTTTTATCCAAATTTTCTCATAGAATTCATATTTTCTATCACAAAATCTTTCCAGCTACAAGCTCGGATCGTGCACGTAAATCGAGGCAACATAGAATGAGGTTTTCAAGGCCTCAGAAGCTCGAAATGATTAATTAAATAAGTGATGACCCTTTGGGTCGTCACAATCTCCACCTCTAAAACAACCGTTCGTCCTCGAACGGACAAGAGAAAGAAGTACCTGAGTCAGGAAACAAATGTGGGTAGCGGCTCCGCATATCAGACTCGGACTCCCAGGTCGATGCCTTAGGAGGCTGACCTCTCCACTGAGCACGCACAGAAGGATAACTCTTCGACCTCAATTGCTGAACATGCCGGTCTAGAATAGCCACTGGCTCCTCCTCGTAGGATAGATCATTATCCAATTGGACAGTACTGTAGTCTAACATATGTGTGGGATTGCCGTGGTATCTCCGGAGCATAGATACATGAAAAACTAGATGCACGGCTGATAAGCTAGGCGGCAAAGCTAATCTGTAAGCCACCCCTCCCACTCTGTCTAGAATCTCAAATGGACCAATATACCTAGGGCTGAGCTTGCCCTTCTTCCCGAACCTCATCACGCCCTTCATAGGCGACACTCGGAGCAATACTCGCTCACCAACCATGAAATCTACATCTCGAACCTTACGATCCGCATAAGTCTTCTGTCTGGACTGAGCTGAACGCAATCTCTCCTGGATAGTCTTGACCTTATCCAAGTCCTCCCGAACTAAGTCTGTACCCAAAAACCGAGCCTCTCCTGGCTCAAACCATCCGACTGGAGATCGACATCACCTACCATACAACGCCCCATACGGGGCTATCTGGATGCTGGACTGGTAGCTGTTATTGTAGGCGAACTCTGCTAATGGCAGAAACTGGTCCCACGAGCCTCCAAAATCAATGACACAGGCCCGAAACATGTCCTCTAGAATCTGAATAGTCCTCTCGGACTGACCATCTGTCTAAGGATGAAAAGTTGTACTCAGCTGAACCTGGGTGCCTAACTCCTGCTGGACCGCTCTCCAGAATCGCGAGGTAAACTGTGTACCCCGATCAGAGATAATGGATACCGGCACCCCGTGAAGACGAACAATCTCCCTAATGTAAATCTCCGCTAACCTCTCCGACGAGTAGGAGACGGATACTGGAACGAAGTGTGCTGATTTGGTCAGTCTATCAACAATGACCCAAATAGCATCAAATATTCTCCGAGTCAGAGGAAGTCCAGTAACGAAGTCCATAGTGATCCGCTCCCATTTCCACTCGGAAATTTCAATCCTTTGGAACACACCACCAGGTCTCTGGTGCTCATATTTCACCTGCTGACAATTTAGACACCGAGCGACATACGCAACGATATCTTTCTTCATTCTGCGCCACCAATAGTGCTGTCGCAAGTCCTGATACATCTTCGCGGCGCCCGGGTGAATAGAATTCCGCGAACTGTGGGCCTCCGCTAAGATCAACTCTCGAATCCCTTCGACATTGGGCACACAAACTCGACCCTACAATCTCAATACCCCATCATCATCTAGATTTACCTGTGTGGCACCTCCCTGCTGTATTGTATCTCTCTAATCACGCAAATGAGTGTCATCAAATTGCCTTTCACGGATACGCTCTAATAGAGAAGAACGAGCGACCGTGCAGGCTAACACCCTGCTAGGATTAGAAATGTCTAATCTCACGAACTGGTTGGCTAAGGCCCGGACATCTAAAGCAAATGGTCTCTGACTGACCCGAATGAATGCAAGACTACCCATGCTGGCAGACTTTCTACTCAATGCATCGGCCACCACATTGGCCTTACCTGGGTGATATAAGATAGTAACATCATAGTCTTTCAGCAACTCTAACCATCTCCGTTGTCGTAGATTCAACTCCTTTTGCTTGAACAAGTACTGTAGGCTTTTGTGATCAGTGTATACCTCACACGTCACACCATATAGATAATGCCTCCGGATCTTCAAGGCATGCACCACTGCTGCTAACTCAAGATCATGAACTGGATAATTCTTCTCATGTATTTTTAGCTATCTCAAAGCATAAGCGATAACCTTACCATCCTGCATCAATACCGCTCCAAGCCCTGTACGAGATGCGTCACAATACACTATATAAGTCCATGCACCCGTAGGTAGTATCAACACTGGTGCGGTGGTCAAGGCTGTCTTGAGCTTCTGAAAGCTCGCCTCACACTCCTCTGACCACTGGAACTGGACACCCTTCTGGGTCAACCTGGTCATCGGGGCTGCAATAGAAGAAAACCCCTCTACAAATTGACGGTAGTAACCTGCTAACCCCAAGAAACTCCTGATCTCAGTCACTGAAGCTGGTCGAGGCCAATTCTGGACTGCCTCAATCTTCTTTGGGTCCACCCGAATACCTTCCACTGATACAATGTGACCCAGAAATGCTACCGAACTCAACCAGAACTCACATTTCGAAAATTTGGCATATAGCTGATTATCCTTCAGAGTCTGAAGAACCACTCTGAGGTGCTGCTCGTGCTCTTCCTGGCTGCGGGTGTATACCAGGATGTCATCTATAAAGACTATCACGAACAGATCTAAGTAATGCCTGAACACCCGATTCATCAACTCCATGAATGCTGCTGGGGCATTGGTCAACCCGAAAGACATGACCAAGAACTCATAATGCCCATATCTAGTGCGAAAGGTTGTCTTAGGAATGTCAGCCGCCCTGATCTTCAGCTGATGATAGCCTGACCTCAAGTCTATCTTTGAGAATACCCTCGCTCTCTGGGGCTGGCCAAACAAATCATCAATCCTCGGTAGCGGATACTTATTCTTTATTGTCACTTTGTTCAATTGCCGTAATCAATACACATCCGCATCGAGCCATCTTTCTTCTTCACAAACAACACAGGTGCTCCCTAGGGGGAAACACTGGGCCTGATAAAGCCCTTCTCAAGAAGGTCTTGCAACTGATCTTTTAGCTCTTTTAACTCTGGCGGGGCCATACGATAGGGTGGAATAGAGATGGGCTGAGTACCCGGTGCCAGATCAATACAGAAATCAATATCCCTGTCGGGTGGCATGCCCGGCAGGTCCGAAGGAAAAACCTCAGGAAACTCCCGTACAATAGGGACTGACTCAATGGAAGGAACTTCTGCGCTGGAATCACGAACATAAGCTAGATAAGCTAGACACCCCTTCTCGACCATAAGTCGAGCCTTAACATAGGAAATAACAGTACGAACGGAGTGGCTTGAGGTACCTTTCCACTCTAATCGGGGTGATTCTGGCAAGGCTAAGGTCACACTCTTAGCATGACAATCTAGAATAGCATGGTATGGGGACAACCAGTCCATCCCCAATATGACATCAAAATCTACCATATTCAAAAGCAACAGATCAACACGAGTCTCAAGACCCCCAAATATAACTACGCACGAACGATGCACCCGATCGACTACAATGGAGTCGCCCACTGGTGTAGACACATAAATTGGGATATCCAGAGCATAGCTAGGCACGGCCAGATACGATGCAAAGTAGGAAGACACATGTGAATATATAGACCCAAGGTTAAATTATACTGAAGCACCTCTGTCACAAACAAGAATGGTACCTATAATCACGACATCTGATGCCTCTACCTCTGGCCTGGTCGGTAAAGCATAGAATCGGGGATCAACACCTCCCCTCTGAGCTACATCTCTGGGACAGTCATCCACTGGCTGACCTCTACCTCTGGCTGGACGGTCTCCACCTCTACGGTCTCAACCTCTACCTGTACCATATTTACTCGCATAAACAGTACCACCAACATCCATTTGGTTATCTATACGCGTTCTCTTTTTCACTTGTAGCTTGCACAAATAGTCATTGTTAATCAGCATTTTAAATGGTTCCGGTGGACAATAACTGTAACGATCCGGCCGGTCATTTTTGGAATTTATGCCCCAATCCTCCATTAACTACTTTCCCTCGGTTTATTTCTGCTATTTTGGTTTGTCGGGATGTTCGGTATTAGGATTCAGAGTGTTTCGAGACATTTAGTCCCTAAATGAGAGCTTATGAGTTGGAAAATGGTTCGTAGTCAGAATAGTATGAAGATGACCTCGGAATGGAAATTCTGATGGTTCTGTTAGCTCCGTTAGGTGATTTCGGGGTTGGGAGCGTGTTCGGAATGTAATTTGGAGGTCCGTAGCTCATTTAGGCTTGAAATGCCGAAGTTTGAAATTTTTGAAGTTCCGGTCCGATAGTGAATTTTTTATCCGAGGGTCAATTTGGGATTTCGGAAGTTGTTGTAGCTTTGTCATGTCATTTTAGATGTGCGTGCAAAATTTCAGGTCATTCAGATGAGGTTTGATTATGTTTTTGATCGAAAGCGTATTTTGATAGAATTTGAAGTTCTTAGGCTTTAATCTTGATTTAATCGGGCTTCCGGTATTGTTTGAGGTGTTTTAAGGATTGGAGCAAGTCCAAATAAGGCATTAGGTAGTATTGATGCTTTTGGTTGAGGTCTCGTGGGCCTCGGGATGATTTCGGGTGGTTAAAGGGTAAATTTCTAATTTTGTTGTAGCTGATATCTTTTCTTCTGGTATTTTCGCTTCTGCGGCTTGGGAACCGTAGAAGGGGAGCCACAGAAGCGGCTTCTCCATCACAGAAGCGATTTTGGGTTGTCTTCCAGGAAACCGCAGAAACGGTAGTGATTCCGCAGAAGCGGATTCCGCAGATGCGGTTCTTGTGACCGCAGAAGCGGAGCTCGTGGTTTGGTAAAGTATCGTAGAAGTGGCTCGTGGTCTGCATGTGCAGGATCACAGAAGCGGTCCCTTGTCCGCAAAAGCGGACTCTAGCCTCACTAGTGGGACCGCAAAAGCGAAAACCACTGTTCTGATAAGGGTTTATCCGAGGGTTTATTTCAAAAGTGTAAAAATCAATTGAGATCTCTCAGGAGAAGGCAATTTTGAGTGGATTTTAAAGAGAAGATCATTGGGTAACATTGCTTTGATCCTTTCTAGTTATATCCCATCATTTCCTAGTTAAATCAACCATTAGAATTCAAATTCAAGGTCAAAATTTGGGAAAAATGGGTGAAACTTCTTGGACATTATTATTGTGCTTTGAGGGGGCATTTCATCTCCGATTTGGGAGATTTTTATATGGTTAGACTGGTGACAGTACAAGGGTTCTAAAAATATGAAAATTATTCAATTCCGAGATGTTGGCTGGAGGGGCATTTTGGTCATTTTACCTACTTTCGTGCCCTAGCTTTAATTTTAATAGTGGAATCAGTTGTTTACAATATTATTTACAATATGTAATTAAATTGAATAGATTTGGGCCATTTGGAGTCGGATACTCGTGGCAAGGGCATCGTTCCCTAGTTGATTTCGCACCGGTTCGAGGTAAGTGGCTTATCTAGTCTAACCTTGCGTGGGGGACCTTACCCCCTAGGATTGTTTCTTGATATTTGAGTACCTTGTACATGAGGTGACGAGCGTGTACTTCAGCCGATTGATGAAAATCCAGTTTTCACTTATGTTGTTGATAATTAGCTTCATTCCTTACTTGTCTTATCCTACTTGAAGATTATACATGTACTAGAATAAGAAAGCATGTTTTAGCTGACTTAATTGCCTAATTGCTTAAATTGTTTTAACTATACTACGTGAAGCATGCTAGGCTAGTTCTATCTGTTGCTCTGCCTTTCGTACTTTATTCCTTGGTTTGTTTCTGGTTGTGATTGTGCATTTACATTGGGACTACGGATGTAGGATTCCAGTAGCTCCCCCCTTATTTTTTTACTTTGGGACTACAGGTTCGATTCCCGGTAGATCCTCCTACACTTTTACTTTGGGACTACGGGTTAGATTCCCAAATGATCCCCCTGCACATTGATGACTGGACTACAGGACAGTATCCCGGGAGATCCTTTGGCATTGGAACATGAGTTGGACTACGGGATGGTATCCAGGAGATCCTTTGGCATTGGAACATAAGTTGGACTACGCGATGGTATCCTGGGAGATCCACTGGACAGTTGAGGGAAGAGGGCTATAGGACGGTATCCTGGGAGACCCTCATTGGTATCATTGACATAGAGTTGTATTTACTCTATGTTTACTCTATCTATTTTAGTTATTATTGTCTCGTGACCTGCCTTATTTTACTGTTGTATTTGTTATTTCCGTCAGATTATCATACTGTTAATTATTATTTACTATTATATTTTGCCTCAGTAGGTCCCTGACCTTTCCTTGTCACTACCTAACCAAGGTTAGGCTTGGCATTTACTGAGTACCGTTGTGGTGTACTCACGCCTCTTCTGCGCATGTTTTTCATGTGCAGATCCATGTACCTCTATGCAGGAGCACTTCCAGTAGCTGTAGGAGTATTTTTGGAGACTTGATGTATATCTGCCGCGTCCGTAGACCAAAGAGTCTCCCTCTCACTCTACCTTCTGGTTAGCTAGATGATATTCCATCTTTCCTTGTTATAGACATTTTCGGGTGATTAGAGCAGTATTATGTATCATTTTTAGTCCGTGTTACCCGTGGATTTTTGGGTCTTTGGGATAGTTTCAAAATTTAAAAGTGTTAAAGTGTATATGCGAGGCGGCAACTATATACATTATTCATGTCATTTAGTTTTGATTATATATTTTGCAAATGTTGTTACTTCCGCAATGTGTTACGCTTACCTGGTTGTAAAGGCTAGGTGTCGTCATGACGTGTTCAGAATTGGTGAACTAGGGTCATGACAAATTGGTATCAGAGCTCTAGGTTCATAGGAGTCACTGGAAACATGCCTGTTTATTAGAGTCTTGCTGATCGATACGGAGACGTTTGTATTTATCTATGAGAGGCTATGTAACTATTTAGGAATATCTTTATTTCCTTTGAATTCCATGTCGTGCGATATTTTGAAACCAATTCTAAACTTTTGTCTTCTATTCTCTCACAGATGGTGAAGACACATGCTACACGAGAGGACCAGGCAACCGCGTCCCCTACTACTGTTGTCAGATGCCGGGGATGGGGTAGAGGTCAAGGATGCGCCCAAGGTGCAGCCACATAGCCCCTGCGCAAGCCACCGCCGAGGTACCACCAGCAGATTTGGTCGGAGCCCAGGCACCTGGCATACCTACCACTACTACTACTAATCCAGCGCTCCAGGAGACTCTAGCTCGGTTCATGAGCATGTATACCACATTGGCTCAGGCCGGGTTACCAGTACATCCCGGGGATGGGTCAGCTCCCACAGCCCGCACTCCTTAGCAGAGAGTGCCAATGGAGCATATTCCAGAGGTTATTCCTGTACCACCTGCAGCACCAATTTAGCCCGGGGAGAGGTCGCCTGTCTTAGAATACGAGCAGTGCAGGATAGAGAGGTTCGAGAAATATGATCCCCAATGTTCAGTGGCCTAGCTTCAGATGATGCCTTGGGATTCTTGGAGGAGTGTCATCGCATTCTTCGTACTATGTGCATAGTGGAGTCTAGTGGGGTATCTTTCACCGCCTTCCAGCTTCGGGGAGCCGCCTATGATTGGTGGCATACTTAGGAGTTGGATAGTCCAGTTGAGTGTGTCTCACTGACTTGGACCCAGTTCTTCGACATGTTTATGAGGGAGTTTGTTTCCCAGAGCCTCAGGGATTCATGACGCGCGGAGTTTAAGCATTTGCGCCAGGGTGCTATGACAGCCTCAGAGTATGCCATTCGTTACACCAGGTTGGCTAGACATGCACCTGCCTTGGTTGCCACAATTTAGGAGAGAGTTTGGAGGTTTATCGAGGGTCTTACTCCTCCCATCCGGTCCAGCATGGCTCGAGAGTTGGAGATGGATGTTCCTTACCAGCAGGTAGTGAGCATTACTAGGATAATCGAGGGTATGCTCGCTAGGGAGAGAGGGGAGAGGGAGTCCAAGAGGTCTCGAGAGTCGGGTCACTACTCCGGTGCCCATACTTCATCATCCGGTCATTATGGTAGGGGTTATTCTGGTCGCCCTATTTATTCAGCCTTGCCAACATCCGGTAGTACTCCAGCTCTACTAGCACCTCAAGAGCCTTATTACGCACCTCCAGTTTCTAGCGCGCCTCCTGTACGGGGTACTTTCAGAGGTCAGTCCAGCGGACCTAGCTCTAGTCAGTCAGAGCCACCATGTCCTCCCAGAGCTTGTTTCGAGTGTGGCGACATGCATCACACAGTTAGGGACTGCCCCAGACTTGGTAGGGGTATATCTTCACAGACTGCTCAGCCATATCGTACCTCTTAGAGCTCTCAGGCTATGGTTCTAGCTCCCACTGCTACCCCACCTGCCCAGCCAGCCAGGGGTAGAGATTGGGGAGATATAGGTCACCCATGTGAGAGGGGTCGGGCCACATATTATTGCATTCCTTCTCGCACCGAGGCGGTTGCCTCTGATTCGATCATCGTATGTATTATTCTGGTTTGTCATCGGTTCTATTTGATCCCGGCTCTACTTATTCATATGTTTCCCCTTATTTTGCTTCTCATTTGGGTGTTCCTCGGTATTCTTTGAGTGCCCCCGTTTATGTTTCTACTCCTGTGGGAGATTCTCTTTTTCTGGATCACGTGTACCGGTCGTCTTTGGTTACTATTCGTGGTTTTGAGACCAGGGTTGATATGTTATTACTCGGTATGATTGACTATGATATTATTCTAGGCATGGACTGGTTGGTGCCCCATCATGCTATTCTTGATTGTCACGCCAGGACCGTGACGCTGGCTATGCCAGGTGTTCCAAATATTGAGTGGAGTGGTACCTTAGATCATACTCACAGCAGGGTAATTTCTTTCCTTAAAGCTCAACGTATGGTTGAGAAGGGGTGTACTGCGTATTTAGCTTATGCGAGAGATGTTAGTTTTGACATCCCTTCTGTTGATTCAGTTCCGGTGGTACGGGATTTCCCCTATGTGTTTCTAGCTGATATTCTGGGCGTTCCGCCCGATAAAGATATCGATTTTGGAATTGATCTGTTGCCAGGCACTTAGCCCATTTCCACTCCCCTATATCGCATGGCTCCTCCCGAGTTGAAGGAGTTGAAGGATCAGTTGTAGGAATTATTGGGTAAAGGTTTCATTCGACCTAGTGTTTCACCATGGGGAGCCCTTGTTTTGTTTGTGAAGAAGAAGGACAGTTCTACACATATGTGCATCGATTATCTCCAATTGAACAAAGTTACAGCGAAGAACCTATATCATTTACCCCGTATTGATTCGATCAGCTTCAGGGCGCACAGGTGTTTTCCAAGATTAATTTGTGCGCAGGTTACCATCAGTTGAAGATTCGGGAGCTAGATATCCCGAAGACTGCCTTCAGGACTCGGTATGGTCATTTTGAGTTCCTTGTTATGTCTTTTGGGCTGACTAATACCCCGACAGCTTTGATGTATTTGATGTACAGCATATTCGGTCCATATCTTGGTTCATTCGTGATTGTTTTTATTGATGATATTCTGGATTATTCCCGGAGCCAGGAAGATCATGAGCAGCACCTGAGGGTAGTGCTTCAGACTTTCCTGGCTGAGTTCTACGAAGTTCTCTAAATGTGAGTCCTGGCTGAGTTCTACGGCATTCCTAGGCCACGTGGTGTCGAGTGAGGGCATTCGAGTGGATCCGAGGAAGGTGGAGGCCGTGTAGGGTTGGTCTAGACCCTCCTCAACTACTGAGATCCGTAGTTTCCTTGGTTTGGCGAGTTATTATATACCGTCACTTTATGGAGAGGTTCTCTTCGATCGCAACACCTATGACAAGATTGACCCAAAAGGGTGCCCCATTTTAGTGGACAGAGGAGTGTGAGGCAAGCTTCCAAAAGCTCAAGACAGCTTCAACTTTAGCCCCAATCTTGATGTTTCCTACCGGTTCGAGGTCTTAGAAAGTTTATTATGATGCCTTACGAGTTGGACTTGGAGCGGTACTGATGCATGACGGTAGGGTGATTGCCTACACGTCCCAACAGTTGAAGGTGCATGAAAAGAACTACCTTGTCCACAATCTTGATTTAGCTGCCATTGTTCACGCCTTCAAAATCTAGCATCATTATTTGTATGAGGTGCATTGTGAGATCTACATTGACCATCGGAGTTTGCAGCACTTGCTTAAGCAGAAGGACCTGAATATGCGTCAGAGGAGATAGTTAGAGTTGTTAAAGGATTATGATATTACCATTCTTTATCACCCGGGAAAGGCCAATGTGGTTGTCGATGCCTTGAGTCACCGGGTGGAGAGTTTGGGGAGTCTGGCATATCTACCACCCTCAGAGAGACCTATGGCGATGGATGTTCAGGCTTTAGCTAGGAAGTTTGAGAGATTGGACCTTTTATAGCCCAGTCGAGTTCTGGTCTGTATGGTTTCTCTGTCTTCCCTATTTGATCGCATCAGGGAGCGGCAGTTTGATGACCTTCATTTGCTTGTCCTTCATGATAGAGTTCGGCGTGGTAATGCCAGACATGTCAGCATCGGGGATGATGGAATATTGAGGATGTAGGGATGGATTTGTGTACCCGGTGTTGATGATCTTCGAGAGTTGATTCTAGCAGAGGTCCATAGCTTGAAGCATTCTATCCATCTGGGTGCCGCAAAGATGTATCAGGACTTGAGGCAGCACTACTGGTGGAGGTTGATGAAGAAGGATATGGTTGACTTCGTGTCTAGATGCCTCAACTGCCAGCGGGTGAAATATGAGCATCAGCGTCTGCGAGGATTGCTTTAGCAGATTGAGATCCCAGAGTGGAAGTGGGAGTGTATCCGATGGACTTCGTATCTGGACTCTCACGGACCATGAGGAAGTTTGATTCTATTTGGGTCATTGTAGATCAGCTGACCAAATCCACTCATTTCATACATGTATATACCACTTATTCATCGGAGCGGTTAGCGGAGATCTATATCAGGGAGATCGTCCAGTTGCATGGAATTCCAGTTTCTATCATCTCAAACAGAGGCACTCAGTTTATATCGCGGTTCTGGAGAGCCGTGCAAAGTTAGGCACTCGAGTGGAGTTGAGCACGACATTCCACCCCTAGACGGACGGATAGTCCAAGCACACTATTCAGAATTCTGGAGGATATGCTCCGTGCGTGCATGATTAAGTTTGGAGGGTCATGGGACCATTTTCTACCACTGGCGGAGTTTGCTTACAATAATAGCTATCAGTCCAGCATTCAGATGGCGCCATATGAGTCCTTATATGGTAGGAGGTGTAGATCTCCGATGGGTTGGTTCGAGCCGGGTGAGGCCAGGCTATTGGGCACAGAGATGGTTCATGATGTGATGGAGAAGGTTAAAGTGATTCAGGACAGACTCCGTGCAGTCCAGTCCAGATAGAAGAGTTATGCGGATAAGAAGGTTCGTGATGTGGCATATATGGTTAGCGAGCGGGTTCTGCTTCGGGTCTCGCCTATGAAGGGCGTCATGAGGTTTGGAAAGAAAGGGAAGCTGAGTCCGAGATTTATTGGTCTTTTGAGATCTTGAGGCGAATTGGGGAGGTTTCTTATGAGCTTGTCTTACCTCCCATCCGAGTCGGAGTTCATCCGGTATTTCATGCTTTGATGCTCTGGAGATATCACGGTGACCCGTCGCACGTGTTGGATTTCGGTTCAGTCCAACTAGACAAGGATCTATCCTATGTTGAGGAGCCAGTGGCCATTTTTGACAAGCAGATCAGAAAATTAGGTCAAAGAACATTGCTTCAGTGAAGGTGCAGTCGCGGGGTCAGCCGGCCGAGGAGGCGACTTGGGAGACCGAGCAGGATATGCGTAGCCATTACCCTCATCTTTTTGCTACTTTAGGTATGTTCTCTATGCTCGTTCGAGGATGAACGAATGTTTAAGTGTAGGAGGATGTAATGATCCAACCGGTCGTTTTTGGTCTTTAAGTCCCGATACCCCATTAACTGATTTCCTTCAGTTCATTTCTTCTATTTTGGTTTGCCAAAATGTTCGGTATTAGGATTCAGAGTGTTTTGGGACACTTAGTCCCTAAATGAGAGCTTAAGAGTTAGAAAATGGTCCGTAGTTGGGACATTGTGAAGACGGCTTCAAAATGGAAATTTGATGGTTCCGTTAGCTCCCTTAGGTGATTTCGGGGTTGGGAGCATGTTCGAAATGTACTTTGGAGGTTCGTAGCTCATTTAGGCTTGAAATGCCGAAGTTTGAAGTTTTGAAGTTTCCAGACTGATAGTGAGTTTTTTATCAGAGGGTCGGTTTCGAATTCTGGAAGTTGTTGTAGCTCTGTCATGTCATTTGGGATGTATGTGCAAAATTTCATGTCATTCGGACGAGGTTTGGTTAGGTTTTTGATCGAAAGTATATTTTGATAGAATTTGAAGTTCTTAGGCTTGAATCCTTGATTTAATCAGCTTTCGGTGTTATTTGAGGTGTTTTGAGGATTGGAGCAAGTTCGAATAAGGCATTAGGTGGTATTGATTTTTTTGGTTGAGGTCCCGGGGGCCTCTGGATAATTTCAGGTGGTTGACGGGGTAAATTCTAAGTTTGGTTGCAGCAGATGTATTGTTCTTCTGGTATTTCCACTTCTACGGCTTGGGGACCACAGAAGCGGAGCCGTAAAAGTGGCATGGCTGTTGGCAGAAGCGATTTGGGCATGGTCTTCATAGACCGCAGAAGCGGTCCAAATTTCCACTAAGGCGGAACCGCAGATGCGGTTCTTGTGACCGCAGAAGCGGAGCTCGTGGTTTGGTAATGGATCGCAGAAGCGGCTCGTGGTCCGCATATGCGGGACCGCAGAAGCGGTCCCTTGTCCATAGAAGTGGACTCTAGCCTCACTAGTTGAACCGCAAAAGTGGTTGATTCTACTACAAAAGCGGGACCGCAGAAGTAGTCCCTGGGCCCCAAAAGTGGAGACCACTGTTCTGATAAGGGTTTATCCGCGGGTTTATTTCAAAAGTGTAAAAATCAATTGAGAGCTCGAGAGAAGGCGATTTTGCGTGGATTTTGAAGAGAAGATCATTGGGTAGCGTAGCTTTGATCCTTTCTAGTTATATCCCATCATTTCCTAGTTAGATCAACCATTAGAATTCAAATTCAAGGTCTAAAATTGGAAAAAATGGGTGAAACATTTTAGACTTAATTATTATGTTTTGAGGGGGCATTTGACCTCCGATTTGGGAGATTTTGATATGGTTAGACTCGTGAGAGTATGAGGGTTCTGAAAATGTAAAAATTATTCGATATTGAGATATTGGATGGAGGGGCATTTTGGTTATTTTACCTAGTTTCGCGCCCTAGCTTTAATTTTAATAATGGAATAAGTTCTTTACAATATTATTTACGATATGTAATTGAATTGAATTGATTTCGGCTATTTGGAGTCGGATACGCGTGCCAAGGGCATCGTTCCCTAGTTGATTTCGCATCGGTTCGAGGGGTTAGTGGCTTGTCTAACCTTGTGGGGGGGACCTTATCCGCTAGGATTGTTTCTTGATATTTGAGTGCCTTGTACGTGAGGTAACGATTGCTTACTTTAGTTGATTGATGAAAATACGGTTTTCGCTTAAGTTGTTGATATTTAGCTTCATTCCTTACTTGTCTTATCCTACTTGAAGACTATACATGTGCTAGACTAGGAATGCATGTTTTAGCTGACATAACTGCCTAATTACTTAAATTGTTTTAACTGTACTACGTAACGCATGCTAGGCTAGTTCTATCTGTTGCTCTGCCTTTTGTGCTTTATTCCTTGATTTGTTTCTGGCTGTGATTGCGCATTTACATTGGGACTACGGATGTGGGATTCTGGTAGCTCCCCCTTGTTTGTTTACTTTGGGACTACGGGTTCAATTCCCGGTAGATCCTCCTACACTTTTACTTTGGGACTACGGGTTAGATTCCCAAATGATCCCCCTGCACATTGATGACTGGACTACAGGACAGTATCCCGGGAGATCCTTTGGCATTGGAACATGAGTTGGACTACGGGATGGTATCCAGGAGATCCTTTGGCATTGGAACATAAGTTGGACTACGCGATGGTATCCTGGGAGATCCACTGGACAGTTGATGGAAGGGCTACCGGACGGTATCCTGGGAAACCCTCATGGGTATCATTGACATTGAGTTGTATTTACTCTGTGTTTACTCTGTCTTTTATAGTTGTTATTGTCTTGTTGACCTGCCTTATTTTACTGCTGTATTTGTTACTTCTGCCAGATTATCATACTGTTAATTATTATTTACTATTATATTTTTCCTCAGTAGGGCCCCGACCTTTCCTCGTCACTACCCAATCGAGGTTAGGCTTGGAACTTACTGAGTACTGTTGTGGTGTACTCATGCCTCTTCTGCGCATGTTTTTCATGTGCAGATTTAGGTACTCTTACGCAGGTGCATTACTAGCAGCTGCATGGAGCATTTTCGGAGACTTGAGGTATATCTGTCGCGTCCGCCAACCAGAGAGTCTCCCTCTCACTCTACCCTCTAGTTAGCTAGATGCTATTCCGTTCTTCCTTAATATTGATATTTTCGGGTGATTAGAGCAGTATTATGTATCATTTTTAGTCTGTGTTGCCCGTGGGTTTCCAGGTATTTGGGATAGTTTTAAATTTTAAAAGTGTTAAAGTGTATATGCTAGGATGTAACTGTATATATTATTCATGTCATTTAGTTTTGATTATAAATTTCTCAAATGTTGTTACTTCTGCAATGTGTTAGGCTTACCTGGTCATGAAGGCTAGGTGACGTCATGACGTGTTCACAATTGGTGAACTAGGGTCGTGACAATAATGCTCAGCACCCACTGGCTGCAACTGCCTACTGTATGTGTTTTTGTATGTAGCAATACTGTATTCCATATCAACATAGTTGGTTGCCCATAAACCTGTTTTTGAAAGCACTTCATCGCATGTGAGCACGGCATGTGGTAGATAGTCTATTTCCCACATGAATACAACATGTTGGCTTTATTTACGGTGTGTATATTATTCCTCCAATGTTGATGGATAGTGGTGCGAACTTCAAAATTACCCGGTCGTGATCATACTATAAATATGAATGCCAATGTACTCGTCTCCTGTATTTATCAAACCATTTCATCGGTGTTGGTATAAATTCAACATCTATATCCATCAATTCTGATGCACATCTATGCCTTTCAACAAACCTCTTCGCTATATGTTTGAATGTCATCCAGACCATGCAGTGACAGGCAATCCACGTGCAGACTTCAATACCTCGTTGAAAGACAATGACACAATTGTAGTCAAAGTTCCCTATCTTTCGCCACTATCAACATGCAATGTCCACTTGTGAAGTTCAAGTCGCATCAACCAATTATAGGCTCTTTCGTTTTACTGCCGGATCGATTCCAAGAGCCTCCTGAATTTGCACTGCTAGTAATCAGTTGCAGCCATCCACATTAATTCATGCAAGCCTTTGTTAGGATATTTCTTCTGAAAATCGGACTTTAGGTGCCTCACACGGTAACGGTGGTATGCATAGGTTTCCTGCCATTCAGGAAAATACTCTACAGTACTTAATATACCACTATGCCGATCAGATATTAGACAAATACATGAACGTTATTTGACAACATAGTGCTTCAAGTGGTTAAAAATAGTGTCCATGTCTCATGCTTTCATTAGCACGGATGGCAAAAGCTAGTGGAAATATTGTCCATTGGCATCTACTGCGACGGCGATCAACAAACTTAATATCATACTTTCCATAGATACCGTCTATTGAAATTACCGAACGGCAGTGCACAAAACCATCAATTACTAATTTAAATGCCCAGAACACGTATATGAATATATAGTCTGGTATTCATGTACTCTGCTCATGCTTCCATTCAACAATAGTCCCGGGGTTTAAGTGTTTCAGTGCGTCCACGTACTTAGGTAGAGATGTAAATGACTTATCCTAATCACCATAAACAATTTTGAATGCACGTTTCATCCGAGATTTCTTTTGGTAATAGTACACCCATACTCCTGGTGGATGGATGTAATACACTCTTTGATCTTGTACCTAATGGACACTTCCAAGTGTGGAATCAAGACAAGAGAAATCAAGTTATCATCCAAGTTGAAGTGATTCCCATTGAATGTGTCCATTTCATAATTCTTGGTGCTAATATATTTATCCACTTTTCACAATTTTGTTTCCTTCTTGCTCAAACGCACCATCTAGTGACTACCCGTAAACCTTCTATGGCAAACAATATTGTATATCTCCAGACTTGACTCCCATACTATCATCTCACGACTCTCTATTATGTTGTACATTTTACAAGCCTTGGATAGGCGAGCTTTATCGGGAAAATACATACCCTTTGCCAGCACCCTTGGTCCAGACTCAACCCACTTTGCTGATCAAATTTCATCAAGATCCTTTGTGAGGGCATCCACATCCGGTATACTTGGAAAATTATCAAGGTAGAGAATATGCTTTGAATAAAATAGCACGTGGGACTCGTACACTCTTGGTCTAACGGAGGTGGAGCATGCCCTCTCAGTAGGTCAGGTTCGACATTCACTTCCTCCTTATCATCACCCTCGTCAGGGAAGGGTGTATCATCTCCAGACTCATCAGTATTATTGTCATAATCACTATTATCTTCCTGACTCTACGCATCTGCCAAATCATGAGTAAATATGACGTCTACAAGAAACCGAGTGAGGTCAAGACCATCAAGTTACTCGTTTTCACTACACAAACAACAAAATGATAAGCTACTCAAATTGATAAATACTTTACATATAGCTATATCACTTCACTTATAAGTCGTAATGTGTTGACATTCCATGATGGACATTATCGTGTTGGTGATGACTCCGGATGGACCACCGTAATCCAACACATCAAAACTACGCATATTCCAACTAGGCGTGGGGTCATAACTTGTAAAATTCATATTTGGACAGTACCTCAGGTGGAATATGTGAGTGTTAATACAAATTCAATACAACAAAAATAAACATCGTAATGCAAAGAAAAATTGAAGTTTACCACTTGTCTTGTGGATTATGTAAAGTAGGAGAGAAATTATTTCCTCGCTACTCATTCGCTCGTGGAGATAAGTTTAGATCCCGCCAAACTCTTTCAGTCGCAACCTGTTGCGCTAAAATTGCTCCAGAATAATCACCCGATGAACGAGGGCTATCCCTGCTTTATGCAACATCATTATTGCGAACATCTTCAACCTTCACATACATTCCAACATTTTTATCTAAATAAGTTTTCAGTATTCATCCAGAGTCAGAGTTTCATCATCCTCGATGTTAAACTTAGCGTAACAAGCAACTCCTTGCGGAATCATAAAATACGGATATCTTCCAGTTATTTTAAGATTCACCGAACATTTGCTCAACCTTATTTTATTGCATAACAATGATATTCGTCTATCGTACTCCATTGCAGGTGGCAACTTAACATGACACAGTGGAGATAAATTATAGCTCATTGAGTTATTCGCCACCACAACCTTATCCCTCCCTTATATAATGAAACTCTTACTTTTCGCTCTTCAGACCTTATTAAAAAGGTTTGACAATTTAACAACAACAAAAACTGATCACGAAGTTGGAGTATTTAAGAATAATTTTTCTCAAAACCTTTAACGCCTTTAAATAAGGCAATGCCTAATCCATGAAGGGTCAAATTCTTGGAAGTAAAAAGCAGTTTAAAAGAACGTGTTACACATTTGAATTATTATTATGTCAGTTAAGCACATAAGAGTAATTGGTGGGCCCACAAAATATGTAAAGCATGGTATGTCAGTAATGAATCATGTTTTATATAGCTTTCTTATCACCTTCTAGGTAAAGCGATGTATCAAAACGCGTTTTATATAAAACACAGTAATGAACGCCGCTTTACCTTAATGTCCCAAACACCTAAAAAAGTATTTTGAGTCCAAAATAACCACATGTCAGTTCCGCACTCCCATCCAATCCCCCTTTTTTACTTATTATTTTTTTAATTCTCTTTGTGCCCTCTCCTCCCCCCCTCTTTCTTCTTCTTCTAAAAATTCTTATTTTCCTTAAAGCCACCTTTCATTATTGTATTAGCATTTTCATCTTTAATCGACCTTTATAATTGACGGATCTAATATAAAACACCAGTTAACTAGTAACATTGGCTTTTTCGCTCAGCTGAATGATCGGATCGATTGAACTCTTTAAAGCTTTCTTTAAAACATGGGACAAATTAAAAATGATTCTTTAGTGACTTTTAGATGGTCTTCTTTTTTACTGAACTAGATTTGGTCTGTAGGCTATAAGAGGGGCCTCATGAATTTACAGCAATGCTTCATTTATGTTTTTCGATTGGTTTGCTTGTGTTGTTGATATTTTTTTAATCTTCATGAGTCGAGGCTCTACCAGAAGTAACCTTTCTGCCTTCTTAAAGGTAGGGGTAAGTCAATGTACACATTACCCTCTCCACATTACCCTCTCGAGACCCTACTTGTAGTATTATACTGAATTTATTGTAGTTTTTTCATTTGTGTACTTCTTGGAGAAGCTCAATTATCAAGCATCATAAGTATGACGTTTTTTTGTATGATGAAAGTTTTAACTCAGTTGTAATGATTTATTGGCAGATAATTTAAAACTTCCATGTTTGCAGACACCATTGGAGCGCATATATGTTTGTTGGTTGCTCGAGATGAGTTAGTTCCATGCAAGGTAAAGCTGAAGGGAAAATTAGACCATCTTGGTGGTGTATTCGTCTCAAAACATGTCATACCCAATCAATGATGGTTGTAGGAATGACCTTTACCCACAAGAGGCTAAAAAGTGAAAATGCATTTAAAAGTAGTCTTATTTTTTAAAGATCATTGTTTATGCGAAGTGATCACTTGGATATAATATTATTTATTGTGCTAACTGTACTGCTCAGTTTATAGGCACCAAATCTACAAAACTTCATCTTGTAAAATAAAAATGTACTATCTCTATCCAAGAGTCCTTAAACTTAATTACATACTTGAAAACGTTCAGCTCTGATAAAATAATAAAATAAAAAAGGAGAGCGCTAAGCTTTCGTAGGTCTATTTCAGTTAGTTGTAGTTTGTAGTAATTTAAAGTTCTTTATAAGCTTCTACTTCATAAGCACAACGTTGGGCCCGTGCTCAGCATGGGCTTGACATTATCTAGTAATATATATTAGCAAAAAATACATATGTGTAAAAGTGAAAAGCATGTGTTTGCATCTTCATGCATCTTTTTTCTTCTTATAGATATTTGAGTAACGAAGATACTTAAATAATAACATAACGGTTAAATTTGAGTTTAAATTGGATAATATATTGGATAATCCTAAAACGTGAATAGAAGTTGTAACTGTCTTCAATTTAAAACGTATAACTAAATTTATTTTTAAATTTAAAAAGTTAATATAAAAAATATGTAATATCTTTTAGAATGATATTTAGTTAATTTATTAAGAAATTTCAGGGAAAAGAAAAGGAGGGGATGCATATCACATTTTTGAGGGTCGCGGTTTTAGCTGACCATTGCTCCGACAACATGTTGGAGAGCTTGATTAAAATTACACATTCACCATAACTACAACTGAGTTTGCCCCCCTAAATGATTCTTCTTGTCAATATAGTTATAGTTTACTACTCTTTCTATATGTTTGTACATTGACCAAATTAAGAGCATGTAATACGTGATGAAGTCTGGAGAACAAAAATGGATGGGTCTGTAGGTTTCAAATTGAAGATCTTCTCATATTCAGAATGTGAACCTTATAATTACAAGGAACTGGCCATAGTGTAATACAATTGAAATAAACAATTACTAATCAGATAGTTATTTGATATCTCTAACTCACCTTATAAACAAATTCCAAAACGGGAGCATAGTTTGTTGCAGATCCATACCTTTTGCCTTGTATGTGCATGCATGGATCTCAAAAGCTACCCAAAATCCGAATGTTGGGCTATTGGCAATTCAGTTTACAGACATGCTGCTGCCTCTATTTCTTATTGAACCCAAATAGGGACTTAATCGCATTGATGGCGTTCTCGTTAATGAAGGATTCATCAAACTTTTTCATGAGAGGCTCAAAATCCGCAGACGTCCTTAGATTGGCAAGATCAGGGTCTGTCCTGATTCTCTGTTAACAAGCAGCATTTGGAAAATTTTAATCAGGTACTACACCGTACAATTTCCTGTAAACTTTTTGCATGTCTCTTTTTTCTCATTTACCTTAAAATCTTCAAATCCTGCATCCATTGCATCCTCCAAGGCAGATAACCCCGCCTGAAGCTATCATAGGAGGTAAAGACTAAAGAGAGTCATTTCAAGAACCAAGATCCAGTTTATAAGAGCAATTTATTGTCAAAACGAATTCATGGTCAGCTAAAAGCTCAGCCTACTCAAACAAAATATGCAGGCAGCATTTTAAAATTTGAGAAAGGTCAGCTTCCAATCAAAATAGTGGGTACTACTGAATAGAATTAGCCAAAGGTTTGCAGGTGAATGTAAACCTAATAATAGAAATACGATTTTGTTGAAAGTACTAATGCTTGCCTGATTAAGCTTGGAATAACAACAGGCGACATTGTAACTCGCCACAGCAGCTTCATTTCCAGTTGGTCTTGATCCTAACACAGACTCAAATTTTTCTAGTGCTGCTTCATATTGGCCATTCCTTTTACCGGTCAACACAAAGAAGAAAAATCAAAACGTTATACGTATGGCATTAATATTACAATTCCAACACCTGCATATGTAATGCATACAGGAAGCCAACAATCCATAAATATGATCCTTTTTCACATGATTGACTATAAGCCAGTGCTAACATGAGTAACAACAACAACAAAAAACCCGGTGAAATTCCACAAGTGGAGTCTGGGGTACGCAGACCTTACCCCTACCTTGAGAAGGTAAGAGGTTGTTTTCGGTACACCCTCAGCTCAAAGAAAGATGATGTTCTTGACAATTTTGGAAATACCCATATGGTAGATATTTAAAAGATTGGAGAGTACATAACCAATCAAATGATTGCTTCAGCCTTACTTAGAGAGCTGCAGTCCTTCACGAAGATCCTTTTCTCTTTGCTCCTTCTGTTCTTTCTTCCTCCGAGCATTTGTCAACTGACAACATCAGAGTTTGAGGCATCACATGCAAAGGCAAGGCAAATGTCTAAATAGTAATTTCGGTGTAATCGTGTATACGTGGAATTTGAAACTTCTTTACTCACTTGAATCTCCCTAACTCTATCACTAATGAAACCAGCGTTCCTCTCTGCTCTGATAATTTCCTTTTCTGTCAATTCACCTGCTTCTTCCACCTTCCCTGAGAAATAATGGTGGACGATATAAAAAGGCTAAGGAAAGCGATTTATATGAGTATGAGATGCATATAAAGGAATAATCACCACGAAACCAAGTGAAGCAGTGCCTAGTTTGGCTTAGATCAGTTCAATTAACTAACCATATCTCTTTTGCATCCTCATGAGCAAAGGTCCAATTCTCTGTCTGATAGTGTACATTGTTCTTCCATATTCAGCAGCGGGCCATATTTCTTCTCCAAACACTGCACTGAACAGATTTTGACATTGTTTCGATCACATTCTTTGGCATGCTATTTGCGCATGCATAAATACCATCGAATGTACAAAAAACCGCACATGAAACACGGATTACGCAATATCCACAGTAACATAATGCATTATGAAAATTTCCTCGGCAGCCCAGTTTTAAAATTTTTAAAACACAAAAATGCTACAAAATTCTATCTGCCCTATCCTTCTTCTTTTAATTTCTTTAATTCCTAGAATGTCAACTCGACCTAAGGTAGAAGTTAGTTTTAACAAGCAGTGGCGGAACCACTCATTGGCAGGGAGTCAATTGACACCCTTCGTCGGTAAATTATACGGCATAGATATGTTGAATATTTTATTTTTATGTATATATACTATGAGTCCCTTTAATTTCTTCATATGCTTACATATTTATATTTTGAAAATTATGGCTCCGCCACTGTTGACAAGTCATGGATAATGGATGGGTTACAACTTGATAGTAAATATATTCCGACGCCACATTAAACAACTAGCAAGAAAAAGGAAGAGAGAATACCTGGTGGCAAGGACTTTATCTCCGACAGAGAACATGCCAGTCTTGTCAGCAAAACCTCCAGGGGCAATGGCATCAATGTAAGTACCCCCATCTCTGCCTTTGGCAAATTTCAGGCCGTAAGGCTGCACAATCTCTACTTCATACTCTTCGTACTGCTCTTCTTTTTCCCCCTCTGCTTTTACAGCCTGAGATTTAACCACCAAGATTGAAGCTTTTCCCAAATGGCTACTGCAGAAACTCCTAAAAACTGGCAGATGATTCTGGGCCTTAAGCAAAGAACAGGAAGATGGGTTTTGCTTGGTTTGATTGAGCTTGAGCAAAGAACAGATTGAGGTGTAGTTGCTTGTGGTAGAAGCCATGAATTTGAATTGCTTTTCAAATGCTGTTGTTCCAAAAGTGATCGATCATTCATTCAGGATTTCATTTTGTTGCAAAAGGATTACCATGACTAGTGGCTCTAGTAGCCCCTTCACTTTGTTTCCACTTTGTGGTGCCACGTCGACGAGTTGATGAGTTTGAGATTTTGGGCTCTCGGACTCACATATCGGATCCCAGAATGTAAAATTGCGTGAGCTAGCCATTTTTGGGTCATTTAATTTTAAAAATAGCCAGCAGGGAGTAAACAATTCTACTTAACTATGCATTTTTATTTTTAATAATAAAGACATCCTTAATTAAAACATGAATAAGAAGTATAATAAGGAATATTTCAGGACAGCTGTATCAATGAAGCATGATATATAGAATAATTGTTGTGGAAGCCAAATGTATATAGTGTGAATGAGTCATAACTACTATACCAAAAATTATGGCAGCCACCAAATAATAAATAAGACAATAAAGCAACAATAAAAGGAACACCAGAATTTACGAGGTTCGGCTAATTTTGCCTACTCTCGGACACAACCAATATTTTATTTCACTCCAAAATACAAGTGAAATAATACTAAAGAGAGAAGATACAAATGCATTAAGAAGAAAAGAAGGCAAATGAGAGGTTTGTTTAAATCCTAAACATTAGGCCTCCTTTTATAGGAAAAATTCCAAACCAAATGAATAACCCACCGATGTGGGACTTTGGCATTTTGCCAAACTTCAACAAATCTCCACCTTGGCAAAATTCCACATCTTCAATTTTCTCCCAGTAACAAATTTTGATTGTATCTTCATCTTCACTTTTCACTGTTCAACAATGTTGATCAAATCCAAATAATGTTGAAACTTGATCGCAGTCACCACTTTTGTCAGCATATTAGTGGGATTCTCTGTAGTATGAATTTTCTTCATCGTGACTCCACCTTCTACTATGATTTCTCGTACAAAATGATACCGAACATCAATGTGCTTCATCCTTGCATGATAAACTTGGTTCTTCGCTAATTGAATAGCACTTTGACTATCACAAAAAATTGTGATACCTTTTTGTTCAACACCAAGCTCCTTTAGCAATCCTTGAAGCCAAATTGCCTCATTTACAGCCTCTGTAATAGCCATGTACTCTGCCTCTGTTGTAGACAAAGCAATTGTTGACTGCAAAGTAGACTTCCAACTAACCGATGCCTTTGCAAAAGTAAACACATAACCAGTAGTTGATCTTCGTTTGTCCAGATCACCTGCAAAATCTGAGTCACAATATCCAACTACAGCCTGATTGCCTTCCTGCTAAAAAACTAACCCGACATCTACGATATTATGAATATACCGTAGAACCACTTCACAGCTTGCCAATGCTCCTTTCCCGAATTATGCATATATCTGCTAATAACTCCAACAGCTTGTGAAATGTTAGGTCTTGTACATACCATTGCATACTGTCACACCTCGCTTTTTACTACCCCTCGACCTTTTTATAGAAACGTAGGGTATACCTCAATGTTCAAATACCCGAAATCGATATAATAATCAAAGAGGAAGGAGTTTTTCCAAATAAAGGACAATCGGTCCGGGATTTTATTTAATTTTTTCAGAGTCGCCACTTGGGAAGATAATGGAGTCCCAAGTCACCGGTTAATCCTGAATCCGAGGAAGTTGACTCTGTATTACAGTCCGCAAAACTCGAAACCTCGATAAGGAATTCTGTTAACTAGGGAGAAGGTGTTAGGCACTCCCAGATTTTGTGGGTTTAGCACGGTCGCTCGAAATGTCGTTCTCGAGTTTACATGACTTATTATATGCTTTTTAACAATATGTACATGTTTCCAACTTTAATATTTTTACGAATTGTGACGTCGCGAAAACGTATTTCGGGTCACACCACAACCAGTACTCCTGTGTCTTTTAATACATTTCGGCTTCGCCGGGATTTATGATTTGAGTCGCACCAAGTGCACACTCGTATTAAGGAAGGTATATTTATTAAATCGTGCCTAATAAGCGTCTAACGTCTTTAAATCCTTAGAAAAGGTTGTTGGAATTTTCTACCAACCTTCCCGAATCTATTATATACTTTATCAATTATTTATAAGGGGGCCCCACTATTTTTGTTACTATGTGAGGCTCGTCCCATGCATTTTTAAAGTCCATACTTAATGTGTGACTATATTTTCTATCATTGTTTTTCCCTTAATCAGTTTAATTACCTTATATTTCCATAAGTGAGTCCAAGCCTTATTATTATTTATGTTATCACTGGGCCTGGACTTCTGAATCTATACTCAGCAAATTGCTGTTGATATCTGGGTCTCGAGAACCCAGATTACATCGAGACCTTCGTTCAGAGGCCCAACTGGTACTCGAACACAGTCCAGGCCTGCGTTACACATTGGGCCTGGACCAAAGCGAAATAGAAGTAATGAAAGCAGAAAACGAAAACTCATATATATGAACAGGCAAAGGGACGAATCCAAATTGAACTTTATTCATTAAGAGTAAATTGCTATACAAACTAACAATATCAACTTCAAATCATAATTGTCTAATATACATAAAACTAAATTAACAAACTGTTTTCACTTTTGTTTTCTAATAACGAATTCATATTATGATCTGAGTTATCTATTAGCTAAGTGATAGGAGATTTTTTAACTATGTAAAACACAACTAAACTAAATGATTCATTTACTTATTCACAGTATTCATAAACTAAGGCAACTCATTCGCAGATGCATAGTTGTACTTCATCACTGAGTTTTATTTGATATCCATCTTAGTTAAACTATTGCTTCATTTTATCACTGTTATTTAAACTTGTTTAAATCCTACTATCAGGTACCAGATTAAACTATTTTCATAGATTGATTAAAATCATTACTAACGAGTTTAGAACTATTGGACTTATTTCGAAATTAATCAGACCAGTTTTACGGTTTATCCTATTTTAACTATGTGATTTTAGCTACTATAACTACATTACCACTACTTACTACTTATTACATTATCTCATTTGAGCTTCTACATGTACACACGACATCCTAATGAATTACAAATTCAATCTATCTAAACAGCTACAGAAAACAGAAATGTAAAATAGTAGAGCCTTTGAACTGCAACTTCATTTCATCATAGCTTCAAATTTACATAGCCTGAACAAGGATGTGTACCTGATTCAGCAAAGTGATTCAATGAGTTCTAAGGGATTGGAATAGGTACAGCAACTAGAATCAACACAGGCAATGCAACAGTGGCTAGAATGAATTCCCAAACGAGCAAATGAAATAACACAGCAATAGCAACATAAACATAGTGAATAAAAAGGAATCCAAACATCTTCATATATGAATTCCAACTAGAACCCCAGGCAACCATCTACGATTTAGTGTACAATGTTTTTCTGAAAATTTTGATTTCCAAAATCCAGCCAGTTTTTACTCTATGTATCTATATGTATATCTCTGAATTTCTCTCTTGAAAATCCAGCCCTTCAACAAGTTCTAAATGGGGGTATTTATAGGTGGAAAGTGGTGAAATTTTTTGGGGGAAAAGATAGAAAGTAATTCTAGTTCTCTCCCATTCTTTTTTACCAAATCTTACACTTTAGCCCCATTTTCTGTTGTGAGATGCCTTCCAGCATGTGCTGGAAGGTTCTATTTGAATCCTTTTGGGGGCTTTTACTAGTGTGCCCCTACTTATTAGTGTTATTTACTAAGTTACCTTTTCTTTAGGACCAATGTACCCTCAATTTTGTGCAAAATTGCATAAATCAGGAGCCTAAATGTCTTATGTATCCCTATAAGCTCTATTAAATCCACAACTTTTTCATTTCCTATTCCCTATATGCCCTTAAGGGCATTCACTAATTACCCGACCTGTCCAGGTCGGGTTTTACTATGTTTAGCTCTTATTTAACTAATGGCCAGTGTTTATACTAATATTTAAGACCTGGCCAGATTAGACTTCAAATTTATTTCAATTTTAGCCACTCTTTGTTTCATTTTCTATTAGTGAAGCTAGTTTGCAGGACTAGCCTGCTTAATTATTCAGAACTAACCTATTTAAGATTTGGCCAGTCCAAAGTTTGGACTTAGCCTTGCAATTGGGGCCCATTAGTGAACACAAGCTAGCTAAGACTTTGCAAGTCTAGCCAACTAATGAACACAGGCTAATTGGGACTGTGCAAGTCTAGCCTATTAGACTTGAACCCATTTTATTACACACTTGGTCTATTTAAATTTCAGCCAGTGTTTCAAGACTATCAAAGTTGGTCAGTTGCAAAACTGACCACTCTTTGTTATTCAATTCACTTATAACCTCTTTTTGTGGTTTTCAATTTTAACCTATTTTAAACTACTTAACATGTTTTCAATTTTAGCTACTTTTCAAGTTTATATACTACTGCAGCTATAACCAATTCCACCTAGGCATGATAAGTATTAACAGTAATCAGCTTAACACAAGACTGTTGCAAATATAGTCATTTTCACAAAATTGCACACATAGCCATGAAATCAAAATCACTTATCAATTAACCAAAACTCAGAGAAAGAGATTGAATATTGTTGAATTTCAATCAAAGACTTATAACTCAGATTCCACAGCACAGTGTATCAATTAATCATTGTCACACCTTTTTTTGGTGCGCTTACCCCGAAGGATAAATGCGTAAGGGCGAGGGAGTTTTTCCAATTTAAGTGACAATATTCGAAACGGAATTATTCTATTTATTTCAGAGTCGCCACTTGGAATAAATTAAGGTGTCCCAAGTCACCGATTTTATTCAAATCCCGAATCGAGGAAACTTCGACTTTCCAAATGAAGTCTGCGAACCAGAAATTCTAAGTAAGGAATTCTGTTGACCCGAGGGAAGGTGTTAGGCACCCCCGGATCTCGTGGTTCTAGCACGGTCGCTTAAACTATTATGTTTGGCTAAATCTGATTTTAATACATGCTATAACTTAAGTGCAAATTATTTATTATGTTAATAAAAGAATTACAACATCATAAAAATGCATTTTTAAACCACGCCATAATCAATGTACCCGTGATTATCGACACATTTCGACTTTGTTGAGATTTAGATTTTTGATCACATAAATGTGCACCCGTATTAGGAAGGTAATATTATTAAAATACGCACCTAAAAGTAACTACACATTTTTAGCTTTGCGGGCCGTGGAATATTTGCTAAATGGCACATTTTTATAAAAGCTAAATAGTTTTGTGAAAGTGATGGGCCTAGGGGTTTATTTGGAAGTGTAAAGGATTCTAGCTATTAAAATTAAAATTGATTATATGGGAATTACTGCCTATATATATATATATATATATATACGAAATCATTATTTCAAGTATAAATCAATGTTATATATATATATATATATATATATATATATACGAAATCATTATTTCAAGTATAAATTAATGTTGCCCATTAATAAATTATTTTTAATAATTGCAAACCAAAGAGCGTTGATCAAGATTTATATCAAATGATAAACTTATAAACCTTGATGTTGACTTGCTAACTCTTTGTCATAGACATTCAAATAATTGAAAACAATAGACTTGCTGCCTCATTTTGTCTAGCTTGTGATTTTTTATTAGTATGGGCCATTGTAGGGTCTTATAATATGGCCCAAATCTGACGGAAAGTGATTGGCATTCATCAAATCCCTTTATAATGTGATTTCAAAATCTGACGTCCAACTACTACCAAGTTATTGACAAAGAAAATTTAAAAATTACTTTTAAATAAATAAATAAAAATCAGCATATATTATACTAAAAGAAATCTTTGAACTAATATGAATGCTCCCTGATGTAGCTATAGCATAAAAATTATGAATTACTACCAGATTCAAAGCATAGTGAGTAAAAAAAATAGACCTTCACAAAAGTATAAAACGTGCAAAAATGACTTCAAACATCACCAAAAACTTTAGACAGCAATACACCCCGACAAAACCAGAAATCTACCAGAAATATCAAAATCACTCCTCGAAGTTCCTGTTCACTAGAAGCTCATCGTGAGAGGGAATTAACAAGAGAAGGAATTTTCTTAAAGTCTGCTGATTTCGGCAAAATCAGTAGGATGGCGCTACTATTTTTAATTCTCCATCCTTTCAATATCCCTAGTCCTATTTTTCTCTCATAATAAACATTCAATACATTTAAATAAACAGAAAATCAATTAATTTACACATAATAGAACTGCATTAGTAGACCAAAGCATGCTGAATCTATGCTTGAGGTTTTTTTTTACAACTCATTTCATCATACTTCATACATGGTTCAAGGTTTAGAAGATGGGTACCTGCAATTTCGAAGAAATAAGGAAAATGATGAGGAACCAGCAACAGGATCAAAGCAACAATAGCAACCAACAATCAAAAACAGCCCAGTAACAAATGCAGCAAACCCAGGAAGATTTGAAACCAGACAGAAACCGGTATTCCAATTCAGACAGCTCAAATAACTTTCAACAAATGAAACACCAGAAATCCACAGAATCAACAGACAGAAGCGGGACTAAAAATGCCACTTGGTGATTTAGAATGAAGTTTTACTTTCCGAGATTCAATAGAAACAGTAGGTTCTACACTTCACACACTAATATCTTTCAAGTATTTCTCAAGTTCTAAAAGAAGAGTAACTTCTGGGATTTGGTTTAAACTCTCTTCTTTTCTTCCGAGAATTCAACATCTCCCTCAAATCTTTGCAACAGTCTGTTTTAGAAAGTATTTTAGAAGCTCTGTTTCAAAAAATGTGTTTTAGAATCTCTATTTCAGAATGTATGAAAACCCTGCTTTTCTCCAAGTCCAAGAGCATATGATAATCTGTTCTTTTAAGGTGTCAATGTGTCTTTTTTCCAGAAAATGTCTACTCCCTTTAATAGGCATGTGTTGTCCCTCCCCCACCATCAATCTTATTCTTATTTTAATGTCAATTATTTATCCTAGTGGTAATTAATTATAACTAATGCACACTTATTCTTTAAAAATCATATTAGTGAAGTTACTATTATCACCACTATCCCCATATTATATACTACCTAAGTTGACCCCTAAGTTTATGCTAATTACCCCCTAAAAATTTATTAGCAGCCCCTAATTAATTAATGAATAACAGCTATAACCAATTCAATAGCTAAAGACTGTTAGCAAACTAAAGACTGTGTCATTGGCAAGCATTTGGCAACAGTGTATAACCAATTCAGTAGCTAACTCAGAATCAATATCAATCAACAAAACAATACAAATAAAAAAATCGTCAAATCAATACAATTCAAAATAGTGATAACCCACTGCCCGGGATTTCAAACAACAAACTCGCGAATTTAAACAACGACATCTATTATTCGACCATAATATATATGATCGATAACAAATGATCGACTTACGAATTTAATCAAATAACTTTCAACAAATGAAACACCAGAAATCCACAGAATCAACAGACAGAAGCTGGACTAAAAATGCCACTTGGTGATTTAGAATGATGTTTTACTCTCCGAGATTCAATAGAAACAATAGGTTCTACACTTCACACACTAATATCTTTCAAGTATTTCTCAAGTTCTAAAAGAAGAGTAACTTCTGGGATTTGGTTTAAACTCTCTTCTTTTCTTCCGAGAATTCAACATCTCCCTCAAATCTTTGCAACAGTCTGTTTTAGAAAGTATTTTAGAAGCTCTGTTTCAAAAAATGTGTTTTAGAATCTCTATTTCAGAATGTATGAAAACCCTGCTTTTCTCCAAGTCCAAGAGCATATGATAATCTGTTCTTTTAAGGTGTCAATGTGTCTTTTTTCCAGAAAATGTCTACTCCCTTTAATAGGCATGTGTTGTCCCTCCCCCACCATCAATCTTATTCTTATTTTAATGTCAATTATTTATCCTAGTGGTAATTAATTATAACTAATGCACACTTATTCTTTAAAAATCATATTAGTGAAGTTACTATTATCACCACTATCCCCATATTATATACTACCTAAGTTGACCCCTAAGTTTATGCTAATTACCCCCTAAAAATTTATTAGCAGCCCCTAATTAATTAATGAATAACAGCTATAACCAATTCAATAGCTAAAGACTGTTAGCAAACTAAAGACTGTGTCATTGGCAAGCATTTGGCAACAGTGTATAACCAATTCAGTAGCTAACTCAGAATCAATATCAATCAACAAAACAATACAAATAAAAAAATCGTCAAATCAATACAATTCAAAATAGTGATAACCCACTGCCCGGGATTTCAAACAACAAACTCGCGAATTTAAACAACGACATCTATTATTCGACCATAATATATATGATCGATAACAAATATTCCAATTCAGACAGCTCAAATAACTTTCAACAAATGAAACACCAGAAATCCACAGAATCAACAGACAGAAGCGGGACTAAAAATGCCACTTGGTGATTTAGAATGAAGTTTTACTTTCCGAGATTCAATAGAAACAGTAGGTTCTACACTTCACACACTAATATCTTTCAAGTATTTCTCAAGTTCTAAAAGAAGAGTAACTTCTGGGATTTGGTTTGAACTCTCTTCTTTTCTTCCGAGAATTCAATATCTCTCTCAAATCTCTATAACAATCTGTTTTAGAAAGTATTTTAGAAGCTCTGTTTCAAAAAATGTGTTTTAGAATCTCTGTTTCAGAATGTGTGAATAACCTGCTTTTCTCCAAGTCCAAGAGCATATGAAAATATGTTCTTTTAAGGTTTCAATGTGTCTTTTTTTCCAGAAAATGTCTACTCCCTTTAATAGGCATCCAATTAGTGCTGTCCCTCCCCCACCATCAAATCTTATTCTTATTTTAATGTCAATTATTTATCCTAGTGGTAATTAATTATAACTAATTCACACCTATTCTTTAAAAATCATATTAGTGAAGTTACTATTATCACCACTATCCCCATATTATATACTATCTAAGTTGACCCCTAAGTTTATGCTAATTACCCCCTAAAAATTTATCAGCAACCCCTAATTAATTAATGAATAACAGTTATAACCAATTCAATAGCTAAAGACTGTTAGCAAACTAAAGACTGTGTCGTTGGCAAGCATTTGGCAACACTGTATAACCAATTCAGTAGCTAACTCAGAATCAATATCAATCAACAAAACAATACAAATAAAAAAATCGTCAAATCAATACAATTCAAAATAGTGATAATCCACTGCCCGGGATTTCAAACAACAAACTCGCGAATTTAAACAACGACGTTTGTTATTCGACCATAATATATATGATCGATAATAAATGATCGACTTACGAATTTAATCGATTATAACTTTAACGGACAGATTTCAAAAAGTCGTTTATCCGAATTAACTAATTAACGACCTTAAGTGAATGAATCATACGAAGCGATTACACCAAACCATATACTCAACACACAAGAAAAGAGATAAAATTGACCAAATAAAGGGTCTGTCGGAGAAGAAATGAAAATAGAAAACTAAAAAAAAAAATAAACACTAACGGAAACAAATGAGCAACTAGATCTAAACGATGACTACCATAATAAATAAAAACAGAAGAAGAAAAGAAAATACCTAAAGAAAAAGCAGAAATTGGAACGAACAAAAACAAATCTCAGATTTGACTTTGAAATTGGATTTTTGGGGTCGAATGGAACTAAAAGAAACGGAGAATGGAATATCAGTGGAGGCCCAATGAAACTGAGCATCTTCAGGAACAAAGGTGACTTGAACTCAAAAATACCCTGCTCAAACGAAAGCCTTTCGATCGGGACTTGACAAATTCGAGATGAGTCAAAACTTATATTAATCAACGGCTCTTTGACAAAAGCCATTAACTAATGTTAACTTCGACTCAAGGCACGCCCAAAATCAACGACAACCATTAACGTAATGAAAGCTTAACAATTTTGGCTATCTTAGATTTGAAATTTGAGGGATTCCGCTTGGTGTTTTAGGAAACGGGGTAGGGGTATGATTGAACCAAGTCCGATGGTTGCCCGGTACGAGTTTGATGGCGATTTGAGCTTCCGCCGCCACCGGAGATGGGGAAGGGGTGTTAGGGTGGCGCTGGTTCTAGGTCTTTTGGGAGAGATTGTTTGATTTTGGGGTTGAGGATGGGATACGGGTTATTTGGGAATGAGAAGGGGACTGGACCGGGTAACAAAACGGGTCGGGGTCGGGCTAATGGGAGAGAGGATCCTGTCCGTTGGATTGGGTGGGATTGGACGGTTGAGATGGTGTCATTGGTTTTAATTAAGGGTTGGGTTGGTGTTTTTCCGGATTTGGGTTGGTTTTAATGAATGTTTGGGCCTGAATTTGGCCAAAGTCTTGGACAGCCCAGTCCAAGTTTTCTTTTATTTCCAAATCTTTTCCCTTCTCTTTTTAATTCCTAATTAAAATTCTAAATTACACTACAAAATCAAATTAACTCATAAAAATACTAAATTAGTTCTACTAACAATTGACACACATAATTAAATATCTATTAAATATAAATCACACAACTAGGTATTTAAATATTAAAAACGCAAAAAATACACATTTTTTTTGTTATTTTCCATTTTTGTCAAATAAACCTGATTACTTCTTATCATAAAATAAATCCTAAAAATGCAAATGTCATATTTTGGTATTTTCTTAATTTGACAAATAAACATGCACACATAAAAATGCAAATGATAATTGAGAAAATCACACAAAATGTACAAAAAATCACACACAGCACAAAACTATTTTATTTTTTGGATTTTTGGGAGTAATTCTCATGTAGGGAAAAAATCACGTGCTCACAATCATGAAGCAAGCATAGTCAGCATTTCCTTATGTTTAAAAGGCAATTGAAAAACCCTAGTCATGCTTAACATGTTCTTGACCAAGCACAGACGGGTAAAATTCATAAAAAAAGTTTTCAAAAGAAAGCATGGCTCAGACAGAACGAAAGAAGATAATAACATGATCTAAACATGCAAAAAGTCTAAATAAAAGACATGACAGTAGTCATGAAGAAAGGCTAATCAAAGAAAAACAAATCTTAAGCAGAGAAATAGAACAAACAAAGATTTCTCAAAGATAAAAACCCTAATCTATCATGTAGTTGTTTATACGACTAATCATACTAAAAAACATACTAGACACACAGAATGAAACAAAGACAATAAAAAAAATTAAATAAAAAACAAGCAAGAAAGGGAAGGGGTGACTTAGCTCGCATGATTTGACTCTTGAGCTTTCCTTTTTTCTTTTTATTTTGTTTCTTTTTCCTTTTCCAGTTTTTCTTTTCTTTTTCTTATTTTCTTTCTTCTGGTTTTCTTCTTTCAGACTCACGACTTCATCTTTGAAGTCTTTTGGTTAGGGGCTGAGTATTAAAGGTAGAAAATTTGGGATTTTTGCCAGTGGTTTGTTTTGAGTCGCCGGAGTTAGGGTTCCGGCGACCTTCTTTCGAATATTCAAGAAGATGGGGGAACATTCGAGGAAGGTGGTTTGGATTGGGTGATAGATCAAGGGAAGGGGATTCTTTGGTGTTAATTTGGAGGCTGTTCTCATAGATTTGGTCACTGGAGATGAACTCTGATGACCGGAGCTTCAAGAAGATGAGGTTTTCGTGGTTTGTTGGGAGGTTTTAGGGTGGTTTGTGGTAGAGGAGAGGGGAAAGAGAAGAGAGAGGTTGAGATTTGGCCGGAGACTGCCGTGGAGGTGGACAGTCTCCATGGCCGGCAAGGTTTGAAGAAGAAGATAGGGCGGCTAGGGTTAGCGAGATATGCAAATGGTCGGCCGTCTCCTAGAGACAGGGTTTATATACTCGTCAAGGTTGACTGGTCTTTGGCCGTTGGATCACTTAAGATCAACGGTCAGGATTAGCTCACCTTAAACGGTGTTGTTCAGGGATAGGTGGGGAGTGGGCTTTTGGCCGTTAGATCAATAGGTTTGGACGGTTCAGATTCGATCTTGAATTTAATTAATCAATTATCTTCGGCTAAGGTTTCAGCCGTTGGATCTGGTCTAATGGACGGCTAGGATTGTTTTGATTTAAATCAGTTAGACCGGATCTTTTGGGCCATTATGTATTGGGCTAGTACATTTTCAAACTTAGCCCAATTTTATTGTATTTTGTATTTTCCTTGTATTTTGTGGTATTTTCTTTGTATTTCATTTTTCTTTTTCTTTTTTGTATTATTTAAATTATTCAATTTCCTATTTCCACTAATTTTCTGATATTTTTTGACAATTTTCTACTATTTTTCCTTAATTTTTGCCATTAATGCTTATTTTTGTTAATTTTCTTTTTAACTACTTAATTCAAAAATGCATGTATTTAACTTTTTTTTCTTTTAATTTTCTAGTTTTAATCTCTAATTATTTAATCACACAAATGTATTTAATTTCAATCAAAACACGTAATTGCACCCAAAAATATTATTTACTTTAAATTTGGAATTTATTGCTTAGTGCAAAAATCACGTGTTCACACATACATCAAGCTACCAACAGCATTTGCGTATGGTACCTTTGACATATACTCTCGTTCAGCTTCATCCAATGGCGGCATAGTAGTACTTAGCTTAAAATGGGGAGTAAGTGGAGTACTAACTGGCTTAATCTTGTCATCTATGCCAAAACGTTGTAGTACTCTCTTCAAATATTCTTTCTGAGATAAACAGAGTTTCTTTGAACGTCTATCTCTTATTATCTCCATGCCAAGAATTTTCTTCGCCTCACCCAAGATCCTTCATCTCAAACTCCTTCTTCAGTTGAATCTTCAACTTACCAATTTCTTCCGAATTCTTGGAAGCTATCAACATATCATCAACATATAGGAGAAGATATATAAAGGAACCATCTTTAAGCTTGCGCAAATACACACAATGATCGTATTTGCTTATTTTGTACCCCTGCTGCAACATAAACTTGTCAAATCGCTTGTACCATTGTCTAGAAGATTGTTTCAATCCGTACAACGATTTTACAAGTTTGCACACCATATTTTCCTTTCCAACAACTTTGAATCCTTCTGGCTGAGTCATGTAGATTTCCTCCTCCAAGTTTCCATGTAAAAATGCAGTTTTTACATCCATCTGAACTAGTTCCAAATCCAATTGTGCTACCAAAGCCAACATAATTCTAATGGAGGAATGTTTTACAACTGGAGAAAATACTTAATTGTAATCAATTCCCTCCGTTTGAGCATATCCTTTGGCCACCAACCTTGCTTTGTAGCGAACATCTACTTGGTTAGGAAATCCTTCTTTCTTTAGAAATACTCATTTGCACCCAATTGCTTTCTTTCCCTTCGGGAGATTGGCCAATCTCCATGTATGATTCTGATGAAGGGACTATAATTCATCAATCATGGAACTTCTCCACTTATCTTCTTCTGAACTTTGGACTGCGTCTTTATAAGTGGTAGGAACATCATCAGCTACAATTGCGGTTGCACAAGCAATTATCTCTATGAGACGAACAGGTTTCGTTATTTTCCTTTTTGGCATGCTGGTTGCTATTGATTCAAGTTGTTGTTGAGATTCCTGAGATGGAATCTCCTCCACTATCTCTCCTTCCAGAGGATAATCTTCATTTGTTTCCTCATCTTCTTCTTGTGTAGGAAAAATAAATTTTCCCTCAAACTCCACCTGCTTAAAAGCACCATCATCTTGTTTGGTATCTACATTTGTTACCTTGTTTACCATAGCAGATTCATCGAAGATAACATCCCTGCTTGAATATTACTTTCTTTGTCATAGGACACCATAAGCGATATCCTTTGACTCCAGAAGTAATCCCCATAAAAATAGCCTTATTTGCCCTTGGATCCAATTTTGACTCTGTCACATGATAATATGCAGTTGAGCCAAACACGTGCAAAGAGTCGTAATCTACAACAAGCTTTCCATACCATTTTTCAAATGGTGTCTTGCCATCAATAGCAGTAGATGGTAATCGATTAATGAGGTGGCATGCATATGTAATTGCCTTATCCCAAAATTCTTTGTCCAAGCCATCATTGGACAACATACACTGTTCCTTCTCCAGCAAGGTTCGGTTCATGCGTTCTGCCACTCCATTCTGTTGTGGTGTATGTCTGACAGTGAAGTGTCGGACGATACCATCATTTTCAGAGACCTTATTGAAATGATCATTTTTGTATTCACCTCCATTGTTTGTGCGAATACATTTGATCCTCCTGCCCGTTTGATTCTCCACCATCGTCTTCCATTTAAGAAAAATTCTCAGCACTTCATCTTTGATCTTCATTGTATACACCCATACTCTTCGGGAAAAATCATCAACAAAGGTTACAAAATAGTGCTTCCCACCTAATGAAGGTGTTTTGGAAGGACCCCAAACATCAGAATGTACATAATCCAAAATGCCTTTAGTATTATGGATTGTTGTACCAAATTTAACCCTTGTTTGTTTTCCCTTGACACAATGCTCGCAAAACTCCAAATTGCAGAGATGAGATTTTCTTCAAACCCGATACATATCGAACATCTGTTAAAGTTCTGATTATTCCACCATGGTTCCTTAATCGTATTGAACCAATTCCATATGAGGTAAGAGGGTTGTTATCCGTTGTTTGGACGACTCCATATTCTCCTTCTTGAAAGTCCACAAACCAATCCATGTTGGGACACATATGATAGCTACAAGCCGAGTCCATCAACCATATGTCTGATGACGTTGACGGATTTGTTGTAACTAATGAGAAATCCGAATCATCACAATCAGCTACATTTGAATCCATAATGGCCTTTCCATTGTTATGTTTGGCCTTATTATTCAATTTCGGATAGTCTTTCTTCTAGTGCCCCTTTTCTCGACAAAAGGCACATTCATCTTTGTTGGGTTTAGATCTTGACTTAGATCTTCCTTTCCTTGTCCTCATTTGATTTTGAGGATGACCCCTCACTAATAGTGCTTCTCCTTCTCTGCCCTTCTGTTTTTCTCGCTTTGTTTGTTCATAGCTGTACAAAGCCGAACAAACTTCTCTGAGAGAAACTTCGTCATTTCCATGGAGTAGAGTAGTTTCAAGGTGCTCGTACTCGTTAGGAAGTGACGCCAACAACATCAAGGCCAAGTCACCATCATCATAAGTTGTATCCATATTTTGCAAATCTATGACCAACTTATTGAAACTGGTGATACGTTCATTCATCGCGGTACCAGGAACATAGGTGAAGTGAAATAGTCTCTTCCTCATGTACAATTTATTTTGACTATTTTTCTTCAAATTTTTATCCTCCAGTTCTTTCTATAATTTACTTGCAGAAGTTTCCTTTGTGTATGGATATTTCTGCTCTCTAGCAAGGTAGGATCGAATGGTACCGCAAGCAACACGGTTGATAATTCTCCAATCTTCTTCTCCAATATTATTTGGTCTTTTTTCTTCAATAGCAAGATCTAGCCCTTGTTGAAAAAGGACATCTAAAACCTCGCCTTGCCACATCCCAAAATGTTCGGACCCGTCAAAAATTTCTACCGCAAATTTTACATTTGACACCATTCTTGTCATAAGCGAAGATGCCAATGATGACGTATTGCTGACACTTGATGTAGATTCTTCTTGTTTATTGTCTCCCATCTTTGACACAAATATTATTTAATAGATGACGACACAAATCAAGATTATTTCCTTTCTGATGTGGAAGATCAGACTAAGCTGCAACCACAGAGCATACCGAGACAGAACCTTGACTCAGTTACCAAGATAAATCTTTTCTGATGTGGAAGATCAGACTACGCTGCAACCACAGAGCATACCGAGATAAT